>VKON01000151.1:473473-484074 GCA_009741485.1 Malurus cyaneus samueli
GGGAGCTGGCATTTTCCATCCCCAGAGTCACAACAGATGCAGGTTCAACCAGCACTTTGTATTTAATCATCTCTTTCGTGTGCCAAGAGAAGGAAATACTACAGCAACACGCACCCCAACCCCAAAAACACCACTAAAGGCACCCCAAACCAATCCCACCCTGCAATGTCCAGGCACTGAGCTGTTCACACAAACCATTCCTCACCCACAGCACCCCAGAGCCGAACCCCTGAACCTGAGCAGGGTTTCAGTCCTCGGCTCCACATCCTTCAAGTCACCCTGGGCTCCTGCTGTCCCGGGCTGGAGGGTCCTCAGAAGGGCTCTCAGGAAAGGGACAAATCCCAAACTGGGCAGCTCTCTGTGTCCAGGGGACTCCAGGGAACCTGGGCCCTCTGTGCCCCCCTTCCAGGAGCCCCTGGGAACAGCTGTGTCCCCACTGTCCCTCACGGGGCAGGGACAGCCGAGTCCCAAACCATCCCTCACAAGGACAGCCCTATCCCCACCATCCCTCACAAGGACAGCCCTGTCCCCACCATCCCTCACAAGGACAACCCTGTCCCAACCATCCCTCACAAGGACAGCCCTGTCCCCACCATCCCTCACAAGGACAACCCTGTCCCAACCATCCCTCACAAGGACAGCCGTGTCCCCAGCCATCCCTCACAGGGCCAGCCCTGTCCCCACCATCCCTCACAGGGACAGCCCTGTCCCCACCATCCCTCACAGGGACAGGGGCAGAGCTGCTCCTCTCCCACCAGCTCCTGTCACCTGCCACCGCTGAGAGGCACCCAAGTGGGTGGCAGGGTGGCCGTGGGTGGCTGGGGAGGGGACAGCTGAGTCATCTGTCGGGAGGGTGTGAATGATGCTGTCCCTTTAGAAATGTCACAGCTGAAATGAGATGCAAGGGCACAAAGGCACAGCATCCTCTGTGCTCCAGGATGAGTCAGGAGCTGACTCTTCCAGAGCAGGCAGGAGCTCTTGGTGGCACCCTCAGTGTCCCTGTGAGCCCTCTCCAGCCTCTGGGACCCCTGAGGGCCACACAGGGCTCAGTCCCTCCTGCTTCTTCTCCCTCTTCTGCTGCTGGGTATTTGGGCTCCCAGGAGAGCAGGGAAGGTCAGCAGGAAATGAAGAGATGCCTCTGAACATTTGCTATTTGTTTTAGTCTACAATGTGTGCAGGGTTGTCTTGCCCTCTCCGTCCCCTGCCCACCCTGCTGCTCCCTCGTGGGCAGGGCAGGGCCTCACTGAGTTGGCCTGCGCTTCTTCATGTCATCCGAGAAGTCCTGCAGGTCATTGATAAACTGCAGGATCTGGGGGGCAAAGGGAGATGGCAGGGTCAGGGCAGGGCTGGACACGGGAGGCAGAGGGCAGTTTGTCCCTTTGGGACGGCAAATGTCCCTGAGCCAACTGAGCAGACAACAGAGCCCTGATGGACCTGCAGCACCAGAATGTGCCTCTGGTGGGGAATGAAACCAAACCTGGGCTGTGGCTGGATCTGCATCCCTGCATCCCAACACCCCTGCATCCCATCATCCTGCACTCCTGCATCCCTGTACCCCATCATCCTGCACCCCTGCACCCCATCACCCCTGCATCCCATCATCCCTGCACCCCCTGTCCCTGCACCCCCTGTCCTGGCCTGGCTCCCACTCCTTCTGCTCCCTCAGGCCCCAGTCCTGCCCCACTCTGGGAAGGGCCAGGTTTCCCCAGTGTCCCCCCCACTTCCCGTGCCCAGGGACCCAGGGGAGCAGGGAGGGTCTGTCAGCCCTGGGGGCTCCCCCTGCCTTTGGGAGGGTCATTCCTGCAGCATTCCTGCATTTACCATGTCCAGCTGCACGTGGATGTCCTCAGCTGCCACCTTCACCTTGGACTTGAGGCGATTGCTGGCGGCCTGGAACAGGCTGTGGATGGCCATGTTGAGGGATTTCAGCTCCAGGGCTTTCCTGGCAGCCCTATCCTGAATTTCAGCCCAGCGATTCTCCTGGGGACACGAGACACGTCTGCTTCAGCACCGGGACCCGTCCTGGAGCCCCCGAATTCCCCTCAGCCAGGCTGGGAAGGCCCTGGGGCTGGAGCTGGGTCAGCCTGCTGTGGTGTGAGCAGAACCAGGAACCATCCCGTGCATTTTCCAGCTCCTGCAGTCCCCACCCTGGTACATCCTCCCTCTGCAGCAGCACGGTACCGTCATTGTCACTGTCACTGTCCCAGACTGCCGCTCCCCTGGTGACAAACCTGCTCCACAGCTGGGCTGGCACTGCTCCTCCAGCCCCATAGAGGGATGGAGTCAGGCACCTCCTGCCACCCCAAACTGCCCTGAGCGCCTGGGCCAGCCAGGCCTGGGGCACCCCCTGCCCGCCCCACAGCTCCTCACCCACTGGGCGATGTCACTTTGGGCCTGCTCAAAGGACTCTTTGAGCTTCACCAGGTCATTCTTGCAGCGCTGCATCTCGGCGTCCTTCTCTGCCCTGTGCTGCTGCAGCAGGACCTTGGCCTGCTCCGTCAGCTGCCGGTGCCACCACTGCGACTGCACCAGGTCCTTGCGAGTCCTCACCAGGGCCTTGTAGAAGGAGATGACGTCCTCGATGTCACGGAACTGCGGCACAGGACCTTGGGGTCAGTGACACGCTGCCCTGCCCTGCTCGGCCCTCGCTGGGCTCCCCTGCCCTGCCCTGCCCTGCCCTCGCCAAGCTCCCTGCCCTCCCCAGGGCCAAGGCCTCCCCAGCTGGGAGATTTCTTCCCTTTCCCTTCCCTTCCCTTCCCTTCCCTTCCCTTCCCTTCCCCTTCCTTCCTTCCCCTTCCCTTCCCTCCCCTTCCCTTCCCTTCCCTTCCTTCCCTTCCCTCCCTTCCCTTCCCTTCCCTTCCCTCCCTTCCCTTCCCTTCCCTGTCCCTGCTGGTCCCTGAGCATGGCCACATTCCCTGGGATGTCACATCCACCGTGCCAGGCCTGGAGATGGCACTGCCACAGGGGAGGTGTCACAGCTCTGCCACAGGGAGGGGACACAGCTCTGCCCCAGGGAGGTGACACAGCTCTGCCCCAGGGAGGTGGCACAGCTGTGTCCTGAGGGAGGTGACACAGCTCTGCCCCAGGGAGGTGGCACAGCTGTGTCCTGAGGGAGGTGACACAGCTCTGCCCCGGGGAGGTGACACAGCTCTGCCCCGGGGAGGTGACACTGCTGTGGCCCTGTGGCCCTGTGGATCTGGGATGAACCACAGCGGCTCCAGGAGCACAGGGATGTGTGCAGTGATGTCCCACATGCTGGGTCCCACTCCCAGGCAGTTTTCACCACACCCAAACCATCCGTGTGACCTGAAATGGTGGCACAAGGGGGCCCTGTTCCCCTCAGCCCTGAGCTTTCCCCCTTCCCATGGTTTTTGTTCAGTTTTCTCAATCCCTCATCTGTTCTGGCTCTCCTCTCCTGACACTGCTCCCTGTAGCTCACCTTGGTTGTGAGGGGACCCTCCCTGCCCCACCTGGAGCCCCTGGATTTGGTAAAGTGTTGATTTCCCTGCTCTTGCCTCATTCCCTATAGTTGAACCCCCAGGTAAGGCCCTCCCTGAGCCCCACCCCAGCTCACCTGGGAATTGTTCACTACATCCTCCAGGTACCTCTTGAACAGGGAGTACTTCAGCAGTTTTTTGGAGAGTTTGTGGTGCTGTTTTTTGAGGTCTTCCAGTTCCCTCCTAGCTTTCAAGAGCTCACTCTCCTTTTCTGTATTCTGCACTTTCTCTTCTTTGGCTTTCTTCAGAGCTTGGGTTCGCAGCCTTTCGTTCTCCTGGTGATGTTTTCCCACCACCACACAGCCAGAGGGAAGGGGAAGCAAGGGAAGGGGGAGCAGGGTCAGCCAGGGGCACTGGAAGGAGACGCCTTCAGAGAGGAGACCCCAGCAGTGCAGCACCCCGGGACCATTCCCCTCATTTCATGGGGCCTTTGGTCTCTGGCCTGGGGGCAGCCCCTGGCACAGGACTGTCCCTTTCAGGCCTCCTTTACCTGCCCTGGAACATCGTGGGGCGGGGCTGGGCTGACACCTGTCCCTGGAGACGTTTGTGGTCCTCTGGAGTCACAGGGTACGGGACATGTTCTCTCCTTCCTGGGTACAAATCCCTGCTCCTATCAGTGCCAGGCTCAGGGCAGGCCTGGCCGGGAGTGCTGGCCCACGGCTCTTCCAAGGGAGAGGAACTGGGGCTTGGCTGAACAGGGGTGCTGTGCCAGGTGTGCCAGGTGTGCCAGGTACCAGGTGTGACAGTGTGGACAGGTGTACAGTTCAGTGTGTGCCAGGTACCAGGGGTGACAGGTGTGACAGGTGTGACGGTGTCAGTGTGATGTGACAGTCAGGTATGGTCCAGGTACAGGGGTGACAGGTGTGCCAGGTGTGACACAGGTACCCAGGTGTGACAGGTGTGACAGGTGTGACAGGTGACAGTGACAGTGTGGTGCACTTGGCATACAGGACTGGTCCAGTGTACAGGGTGCTACAGGTGTGACAGGTGTGCCAGGTACCAGGTGTATCCAGTTGTGACAGGTTTCCAGGTGTGACATTGTGCCAGGTGTACAATGTGTGCCAGGTACCAGGGGTGACAGGTGTGCCAGGTGTGCCAGGTACCAGGTGTTCCAGTTGTGCCCAAGGTGTTCCAGGTGTACAATGTGTGCCAGGTGTGCCCGCTGTACCTTGACAGTGCTCCCCGATTTCTCCACGTGTGCTTTCAGCTGGGCCCTCTTGGCGTGCAGCTCCTTCCACTGCTCAGCGAGGGCCTCCATCCTCTCAGTGAAGGCCTGGCAGCAGCAGAGCGAGGGTGACACGGCTGCCACAGCCAGAGCCCCCGCCCTGCCTGCTCCTGTCACCCTCCAAACCCCCCAGCCCTGTCCCAGAGCGCTCCCAGCCTCCTCACCTCCTCTTTCTCTTCCACGACCTTCTCCATCAATCGCACTTCCTTCATCTTCTTCAGGAGGCAGATGAAGGAGTTGGTGGATTCCTCCTCGGTGGGCCGGAGCTCCCTGCCACACATTTCCTGAGGTTACGCTCCGGGTCCAGCTCCTGGCAGGATGCTGGGTCACTCTGGGAGCTGGGCTGGGTCCCTGGTTTGGTGACAAGACCCCAATCCCACCTCCCACTCCTCCAGCAGAGTGACTCCCCCAGCAGGGACCCCCAGGCACAGCCAGAGGAGCTCCAGGGCTGGGAAAGGCACTACAAGAGGGAATGGAGAGATAAAGAATGGGAGCTCACCCCGGGGGGGTGAAGGAGGGATGGGGAGGCAGGATGAGGAGCCCCTCACCTGAGCAGGGACAGGAGTCTGTCCTTGTACTGCCCCCGGTAATAGCTCACATCGTCATGGGCCATTGCTGCGGCCACTGGCACGGCCACGTCCTGCTCCGGGCTCTGGGGTCACTTCAATGCACCAGATCAAGCCCTGGGGCTACTCTAATCCAGCAGGACAAGCCCTGTGGCTACTCTAATCCACCAGGACAAGCCCTGGGGCTACTCCAGTCAACCAGGACAAGCCCCGGGGCTACTCTAATCCAGTAGGACAAGCCCTGTGGCTACTCTCAATCCCACAGACAGGCACTGTGGCTCCTCCAAACATTCTGAGAATTCTATGAGTGGCTTCCTCCAGCACTGTGACAGCTCTGGTGGCTCCACCAACCATTGTGACAGCTCCAGGGGCTCCTGCAACCATTGTGAGCACTCCCTGTGTGCCCAGCTGGGAGGGCACAGCAGGGCCCTCCTCAGGGCTGGCTCTGCCCAGGGGTCCTCTCAGGGTCACACTGAGCTTTCCCATTTGGCAAACATCAGCTGATTGGTTTTTCATTGATTTAATTTCACCCTCAAAAGATGGTCCATGACCAAGAACCACCGAAAACAAAGGGGTGGGGTCATGAGCTAGCTGGGGGAGCCCACAGGAGATGGAACCTTTGGAATCCACTGCATCCTGGGAGATTTCACCTCTGATGGTCACCTGGCTGATCCCAGGACAGGACACAGGGGCTCCAGGAACAGCTGGAACACAGGGTTTGTGCTCCTCCAGGCCCTTTAGCAACTGCAGGGAGCAGTTTTGGGTACAAAAGCCATTTTTGTGACTGTGCCTGTCCCTGGTACTCTTCTCCCCCCAGGGCCAGGTCCTGGATTCTTCAAAGCATGTCCTGTGCAAGGTCACCGTTTAAACAACAACCAATGCAAACCTTGAAACAGTGAAATACAAAAATCCTCCCAAGCTGCATTTTCAATATCTCCCCTTAAGAAATAGTGGAATATTAATATAACAAACGCTCATGCTAAAGATATACTGAAAACTAGAGATTGTTTATAATTGAATATATAAATATACAATTGATCTATATGATACAGCTTTATAGACAAACACAAAAGATATAAAATACAATCTATACACAAAAATACCTAAAGAGGCAGATGTGCTGAATTTATACAACTTTTCGTTGCTATTCCCCAAAGTACTTCCACAAACAGAAGAACTGAGAGGGCTTTTAGGATCTCTCAAATTCTCATGTTTATTAATCACACCAAGACCTAATTTGAACGTTGCAGTTGTTTTGGTGTTTTTAATTGAGTTTTTAATTGAGTTGTTCCCCAGGAGGTGCTGATGCTGCCCAGTGCCCACATCTGCTGGACATCCCTCTGTGGCCACAGCCCCATCAGGAGGTCACTGTGCACAAGGACAGCGGGGCCAGGAGGGATCAGGGACCAGGCTGGCACTCGAGGGTGTCCGGGCACAGCCCAGAGCTCGGCCGGAGCTCCTGAGGAATTCTGGGAGCTGGAGACATCTCCTGGCCGTGGGATGGAGCAGCACTGCTGGAGAACCACCCACGGAGAGAGCACCTCAGCTCCTCTGCCTGGACACTGCAGCGTGGGCTCGGCACTGCAGCTCAAGGGAACACACTTGTCCGAAAGAAAAATAGGGAAAAAAAGACTTCTTTGCCAAAAGTGACTAAACCCCATTTGTTTTAAATCACAACATCTCCCTTAACCACCCTGAGCACCAAAGCAAAGCCTGCCTGGTGCTCCTGGCCACACTTTATTTCACAAGTCTGACTTTCCTATACACTCCTAAAATTCCACCACAAACAGCATTTCCATCTGATAAGTTCCTTTTATCAAAATGTAAGCGTCTCTTCCCCAGCACTCCTTTTCTCCACGCAGGATTAGAACACAGCAAGTATATAAGATACACAGTAACCTCAGCCAGGCAGCCTCTGGTGAACAGCCCCCTGCGCGCCCCGCTGGTCACGCCTCAGCAATGTCAGCTCCAGCGGAACCAGGGCTCTTCAGACAGAATCTGCACCTTGGTGTTATCCACCCAGAGGGACAAATCTCCTTCCTGCGACCCCGCAGTCCGAGGGCTCATAGTGCTCCCCAAACCCCTCCCAGCCCATCCCCAGGCTCCAGGCACGGTATCCCACGTGGAATCTGAGCTGCTTTAGTCAGGGCCAGGGGGACCGGGGACACACCGCTGGGGAGGGACAGCTCAGGGCAGGAACCCCGGAGCCTCTGAGCAAACCCCGAATGAGTCCAGCCCTGGAGCTGCCCCGTGCTGACCCTGACCTAGGGCTGGGCTGAGCCCAGAGCAGCCCTCTGGGCTCAGCTCTGGGGCACCAACTCTCTCTCCGTAAAACTTGCTGGGGCTGAAACCGCTTGCCCTGCCATTCCTACAGATCCAGCACGAGGCTCCTGAACGTTCTGGGTGTGAGTGTCGCCGTAGCTGGGCTGGGACCTTCCTGATCGGGCCTGAGACCTCTTCCCCTGCCGGGCTGGGACCCTTCCGTGCAGACTGGGACCTCTTCCCTGCCACCCTACAGAGCCAGGTACTCCCCAAGGACATATCCCAAGACGTCAGGCACGGGGTGAGGAGGGGCTGGACAATCCTGACCCCGCTGCTTCATGGCCACAGTCAGCCAAAGTTGCACACGCAATCCTGGGCAACCCCATTCCTCAGCCTCTGGGGCGGAATTCCTGAAAAATCCTGGGACTTCGAGGTCTTCAGGTGTTCTTCCATGGATGGAGGCAATTTTCCCTCCTCTCCCACCCTCCCTTCCCACCTCCCTGACTGCTGAGGCCTGTATCCCATCCCGACAGCTCAGGAGGCTCCCAGCATAGGAACTGGGAGGTGAGGAAGGACAAAGGAGGGACTTTCATAAGGCACTTTCAGAGCAACTCTTGTTGTAGGGCAGTTCTATTTCCATAAAGAGACATTTCCACAAACAACAAGCAGAAGTTCCCAAAGCACACTGACACCTTTGGCTCATGGAGAGAACGGAGGCAGGAAATTCCATTTGATCTCAGGCTGTAACACCTCGTCCCTGACAGGACAGTGTTTTAACCAGGAAAAATGGTGACCGCACATGGAAAAGAGAAATATGTCGACTCTTTCCTAAATGTACCTGGGGCAAGCTCCCACGTGAAGATGCTTTGTGCCACCTACAGCTCCCAGCATTTCTCCATTTTTGAGTGAATTCAAGAGAGATACCAAGGAAGGGCAAGTTCCATTTATTGATTCCCTGGTGACTGACACGGACTGCTCCACCTGAGCCTGCTCAGACAGAAACAGGGACATTCCCATCTCCTCTGTCGCCCACAAATGCTTTAAAGAACTCTAAAGTACTGACATGTGGACATCCACAAACATTTCCTGGCTGCTTGGTGCCAGCCCTGCTCTTGGAAGGGAGTGAGAAACCGCTGGGAATCTGCCCCCGTTAAAGGCTCTGTTCCAACAACCTGCACAATCCTCTGCAGCGGAGAAAGGTGCAGAAGATGCTGGAAATCGTTATTAAAAGACCCAATTAACAGGAAATGGAACTCTGGCCTTGCTCAGAGGGGAAGTCACACAAAGCTCTAACCATCCCTGGGATTCCAGCAGCACCTTAATTAGGGGCCGCCGGGCCGGAAGGGGCATGCAGCAGCTGTCCCGAGCCAGGGAGCGTCCTGACCCGCAGTTGTCATCTGGGATCAACCACTGAGAGCGTTAAAGCAAGCCCTGCAACCCCAGCAAGAACTTTCGACGCAGCGTTCAATAGGATGTGAAAAGGAAAGACCGAAGGTCTTACTTCGGATAAGACGCGAAGGTAAAAGCAGATTAATTTCCAGGGGAGCCTGGCAGCCCCAGCCCCGGGGACAATAAATATGTGATCAGTGGTGCAGAAGGTAACTGAAAGAACGGGTAGTGCACGTGAACAGAGATCTGGGCAGCCAGGGCTGCCTCACAGCGAGGGGCTGCAGCACACGTGGAAAATGCACACAAACCGGAGGTTGCAAGTGGCAGCTGCTGGGCTTCATCAAGCTGCAGGTGCTGATTTCTCTAATGCAGGGAAAAGCTGAGCCTCAGCTCAGGCCACATTCCAGGGTGCGGCTCTGCCACTCAGAATTCCAAAGCTGGGCCAGGACTCTGCAGGGATGTTCAATAGGGACCCTCGAGCTGGAGATAAGAGCTAGCTGAGCCCTACAGACCGTCAGGGGCATCGTGCCTAACACCAGCTTGCCAGGATCCTTCAAGATCCTTCAAGATCCCTGTAAGATCCCTCCAAGCTTTTGGCCAGCTCCCTCCAAGCCCCTTCCCTACAGACCCACGCACAGCCCAGGCTCAGGCAGGAGAGGAAAGTTGAATTTACTGGCACAAGACTGAGGCCCTGAGTTGTCTATGCCTGGATCCCTGTCAACTAGATCCACATGGACAGTTGGGAAGGGGTGGGAATTCACCCCTCAGGAGGAAATGGCAGAGTCATTTTGCTGTTCACAGCCTGGCTACCAGCTGAGGAACAAGGCTGGGCTGTTGTTACCCCTTTCCTCCTCTCTGTCCTCTGGGAATTAACTCATGGGGCACTTTAAACACATAGAAGGGAAAAGAAGTCTCAAAGAAAAATCAACTTTTACAACACGGATGAAGAGGCGGGAGAGGTAGTGGCTCATGAGCAGAGCCTTGGGCCCATCCCTGGCATGGGCAGAGCCCCAGGCTGAGCCCAGGACACTGCAGCCACGCCATTCCAGCCAGGCCATTCCAGCCAGGTCACTCCTGCTCCTCAGCAGGACTCACAGGCTCAGGCAGAAGCTGCAGCCACCAGCAGCTGTGAAGGGCAGCCCAGGAGAGCAAATATGGGAGGGCAATTCCAGAGGCAAAAGCAATGAAACCCAAAAGACCCTGAACAGCCCTCCCTCCCTCTCCTGCACTGAAAATGCCTTTTTACAGAAATATTCCCAGTCTGTGCCCAGTATGGCCTGTTTGTTATGGACACAGAACCAGCGTGGCTCCCACCAATCCCAAAAATGTCCACGTGGAGAACACTGCATTTAACTGATCTAGGACAGCACAAAGGGGACACAGCCAAAAAAGTCACCAAACACAGACAGCGCTGCTGGCTCCAGCTGCAGGGTGAGAACAAAAGATTTCACCTCCTTTACAGCAAAAACAGAAACCAGTGGAAGCTTTAAGATCAGCTAATAGAGCAGAGCTCACAGATGGTAAGTGCTGGATTCAAATCTTTCCTCACAGTTTATTTTTCCATTTTAGACTTCGTGCTCTATTTTTGGCTCAGCAACAAGCAAGAAGTTTGTCAGCCATGCTAATGGCAAAATACTATAGAAATAAAAACCTGTTTACATT
>VKON01000152.1:6321-44059 GCA_009741485.1 Malurus cyaneus samueli
GCTTTGGGCAGTCTTCCTGTGCTGAATTGCAGAAAAACTGAAGAAACTCATCAGGTCACATGAGTGTGAGCCTACAAATAAAATCCCATATTCTGTGGTCATTCCTCATTTTCTCCTTAGTTACATGTAATAAGAGATCACAAGTTCTTTATAAGAATGAGATGAAGTAACATAATTCTAATAGGAATCCTGTGTTTTTTAAAAATGTGTTACTTTTGGGTGTGGTTTTGTGGGTCTATTCAAAAGAGCCGTAGTCTAGATCCCTTTTCTTATAGGCTTAAATAATATATTAAAATAATTAATAACAAATATTATGAGAAATATTGAAAATATTTAATCTGGCCTCAAAGGCAGGATAGAACAACAAAAAGAAAATTCAGAGTGCTATTCCTGTGACCCTGCTTTCTTTATAATACTGTATTTCTGATAATCAAGATTACATTGTTAAGATTAATAGCGCAGCTGAAGTGCATTGTTGGTGTTGGTTCTAGGTTGATGTAAGGTTTTAACTTTTTTAGGAAACATGTTTAGATGCAGCATACACAAAAGGCAGTATTTTCCTTCTTTTTCCATTCCTTCTCAGAATTCAACTGAAAACTGCATCTTTCCTCCATTTCTGAAAAGCATGAACTTGCACTTAAAACATATACATGGACAACATATTTTAATATGGTTTACAAATATATTGGTTCTATGCATTGCAAATGGTATCTGCTTTTTGACATAAATTAAGTGAAGAAACTCAGTGTCTCTACTAGTAAAGAGGGGATGTAATCAAATGTGATTAGAAGCTTATTTAATCCTTAATATTTCATGAGTGTGTTCAAAAATAAGGGACTTTGCTTGCAAAAAGGCATTACCTATGTCCTTAAACTAATGTTTTTTTAGAATAACATGTAAGTTAGGGGATTTGCTTTCCCAGCAGTTTGGAATTGTTTGTACATGTGCCCTTGACTCATTGTCTCAGCCTAATGTTTTGCACCATTTGCATGCAGATATGTTTATCAGATGTTTGACAGTGTTAGTGTGTGACATGCATGCACCTGGTTTTGTCTTCTGTGGACAGGTTTGTGTAGCCATTTTTGCTTCAGTAATATTTCTGCTGAGCAGCTTCCTTTTACAGTTAATCTCTTTTTAGGAAGCAGTTCTATAGTATTAGGTGGTAACATCATCCTCTCTTGAAACATAAATGCTTATATACTGATAAAGTGCTTGCTTCTTGTTAGCTCACGTAGTGGCATTCTATAGAAGGAAGGACTGGCTACAACTCAATAGTAGTTAAATTAATTATTCCTATTATAGCCAGGGCTATGATTACTGTCTTGGAGCCAGAGATTGAAAAAAGAGAGACAGAGACTTCTTTACTGTCCATTGATTTACATCCCACCTCTTCCATGACTTGCAGTTCATTTTCTTTACTTTATCTGCTTTCTTACAGATTTCCTTCTAAAATTTCTGGTTTTCTATCATCTCTGTTGTTCTGCCACAATAGGTAGAGGACCACATTTGGCACAGTGTGCCTAGGTGTATGATTTATTCAGATTGTATTAAAAAATGAGTTTAGATGCCAAGAAAAATCAATGGGAGCTGCATAGAAAATAGTCAAGATATTTTGAAAATTGCTGTCTTTTGTACTCTGTTCATCTACATCCAACATTGTCTGAGTTGTTCTGTATAGCACTTAAAGCCTTCATATCCTGTTGAGAAAGATAGACTAATGCTATTAATTTGGAAATTTTCTAGAAAATTTGGAAGATAGTACTGATGAAGATGCCCCATTGCATAGTCCTGGAACAGAAGGAAGGTAAGCAAATCTTTGTTGCTACTGATTCTAGAAAAAATTACCATAATTTCCTCCTTTTGTGATGTGTTGGTTTACTAGCAACTTTAGAAAATACGTCTAACATTGTTTCATAATGCTTTGCCCATGATTTCAGTAGAAAGAAGAATAAAATAAAACTACACATCAGCAAAAAAATATTACTTTCTAACTGTGATGCAATTTTTTTTTAGTTCATTGTCTTCAGATCTCTTGAAGCTTTGTGGTGAAGTCAAACCCAAAAGCAAGGTAGGATGTACAATGATGATAATTCTTCTACATGTCTTTTAAGTGATTCTGTTATTCTGTAATAATTCCTAATTTAATGATACCTTCTGAAAAATGCTCTTGGCTTTGCACAAGAGACATTAATGAATGAAGACATGCAGAAGGTGAACTGATGTACTCATCATGTGATTTGTGTGCAATATGATTTTGTGTGATACTTCTCTCTAAGAAACAATGATAAAAATAACTTTTTTTAATATTCTGGGGTAAAGTTATTAGAATTTTAGAATGAGATGTGTTCTTCCAGATACTTGCACTCCAAACTGGTGTAGTTTTGCAGATTAGTATTAGTTAGGCTACAGTTCAATGTTATTGCCAGTGGGAACTGTGAACATGCTTATTGTTTACAATTTGCTTCTGTGGTCACAGAAATCTCGTAGAAGTTTATGAAACAAATAAAAGTTTGACCTTCAGGCTCTTAATTACAGTTGACATTGGAGGAATATATCTAAGCTGACTATAGTTTAATATTAATGGCAGTGGGAACTGGAAATGTGCACTGATTGCAGTTTTGCTTCTATGCTCACAGGAGCATAAGCCAAGTTTGCAGAGTAAATAGAAGCTTAGCCTCCACTTTTCCAACTGGAATTGGCTTTGGAAGAAAATATCTATGTTGGCTGTTGCATTATTTGGTAACATTCCTTGGTGTGCTATTTGGGCTCTTCAGCTGAGTTTGGTCTGAAAATGCCATAAAATAAACATGCTGTTTTTGTAACGGCTTTTTTCAGAATGGATCTTTGTCTTCCCCACTGGCCCTTCTTTCCCTGAGGAATAGATCCAAATTTCACAGTATAGTCACATCTAATTTTTTACAAATTACCATGTTGCACAAAGCTTAGCTCCTTTGTGAGTTTTATTGTTGTTTTACGATTTGTGATTTTAGAGTGGAAAGTCCCTCTAAGTTACATGTGGCTCTTTCAATGACGGTTCCTGGGCTTTTGTTCCTGGGGGGCTGTTTGTCGCAGGGGCTGTTCTGGGGGGCTGCTCACGCTCCAGCTCAGCCTCTCCAGCCCAGAGACCCTCGGCGCGGGGCTGCGCCAACCTGACGCTGGTCTGGACAGCTGGAAATTCGCCATCACATCCCAGCTGCGGAGCCTGCTGCTGTCGGACCATCAGACCGTGCTGCCTGACTACGGAGGTGAGGGGCCGGGGGTCCTGCAGAAAATTTGGGGGTCCCTGGAGGGGAACTGGGGGTCTCACAGCGCTGCGCCCGCAGGATCCCGGCGCTCTCGGGGGCCCTGGACGAGCTCTACCGCGATTTCCGCGGCCTCAAGGAGCAGCTGGGCCGGCTCTCGGATCGCTTCGCCCACCTCGAAGCCTCCGTGGATCTAGCTGAGCCGGGCCCGGGGGCGCACTGCAGCTCGCCGCCCGGGGGAGGGGCGGTCCCGCAGAGCCCCCGCAGGGCCCCAGGGACCCCGCAGTGACACCGGGACTGGGCCGGGGGCGACACTTGGGGGGCTCAGACAGACTTTATGGGGGGGATGTCCCATCCCCGTGGGTTAGCGGTCAGCTCCGGGTGGCTCTTTTGGAATGACTTATACAAACTCTGCTTCTTTTTGTTTTATGCAGCCAGCCCTGACGTGTGGTGGTACGTCACGTAGTATACTCCTCGATCTAGCACTCGGTTCTCTCTCTCTTTCTGTATCCCAATTTAAATGCAATGTGCCGCACTGTCTTTGCCTCTGCGTGTGGCTATAACCAGTCGTCTCTTTCTCATTTCGGTGCCTATAATCCACTCGGCGCGCTTGGGATGGGGTTGGGGTGAATATGTCGTCGGTGTCTCGGCTTGACACGCGCTGGTTGAAAGGGGTAACAGTTGCAAACAGTGTTTGGTGCCATCTGAATTTGACTTTGCTCTTCCGAAGATCCATTGCCCAAATGGGTTCTTACATGGGTGGAGGCTTCTCTCGGCTTCCACCCTCTCGTGGCGCCAAAAGGTTCAAGTGGATTGGTGACAGCGATTGAGTGGGGTTTGGTCGAGCGCTTCTCTCATGGTTTGTCCATTGGGGTCTTTACCTTCACGGTTGGAGAGCGCCTGGGGTGTTGTCGTGTGGTGTGACTCTGGACACGTAGCATTGCATGTTGATGTGGCAGTTTGGTTTTCTCTGTCTCCAGGCTCGTCGGAGGACCACCACCCAGATGGAACTGCTGTATGCAGCCAACAGCGACCTGGTCTCTGACAGCGGGGCTGCAGACTCTACCTTGGCTGGCTCTGTTGCATCAGTTGCAGAAACCCAAGAAAGTGGGGTAGCTGCTGACACACAAGATGCTTCTGCTAGGGACAGAGAGTTTATACCCCCACCATCTGGCTTACCTTCTAAGATAGGCAGCATGTAAGTTTGGCCATGCTGTACTAATATCCTTTGCTTTTAAAAAATGCATGTTGCCAGTTTCTTGTAATCTATTATTTTAACTTTACAAACAAGGTTGATATACTTGAAGCTTACTAAATAATACTGACAAAGCTCCTTCCTTTCTACCATCATCATTCTGGAAAGTGTAAATGTAGTGTTGTAAGTACTATGGTTCTTACTGAAGATGTAAGTTCTGTTGTTTTGTTATAGTAAAATTATTGTAACCATGTTCTATGTAGAGTGAAAAGCCCCTCTAACACCTTAGTTTGCTCTATTAGTCCTATGGGAAATGCACATTCTACGGGGGTAGTGACAATCTGCTTAGAAGATCAGAGAGATTTAAAAAAATCTGAAAACTCACACCTCAAAGGCTTTCATATAACCTGTTTAGTCATACATGGTTTAATTATTTTAGGAAAAATCTTTCTTGTTGGTGTCTTGTATGGACACCACGCTTAAAATGAGGAAGTCTTGCAACAGTAGAGTATGCATGTGAAAAATTAAAGGAAAAAAAAATTTTTTCTTAACTCTCTTAGATCCTTCAAAGTCCTTTTCTGTTTGCAGTGCACTTTATCTTGCAGATCAGTTTTATAATTGACATCATCTCTTTATTCTACAGAGACAAAAATATTGTTTGTCTTTTTATTTTTGGGGTGCAGCCAGATGTCCCTACATGCACTCTCTTGTTCTTCTTTTTCATTGTTCTTTGCTTGGGTCCTTTTTATCTCCCAGTATCACTACTGGTTATTAGCCATTCACTGCTAGAGACCCTTTTCTTGGCTTTTTAGGTACTAGCTCCTGTATTGCACAAGCTCGTGTGTAAAATGAATGCGCTTCCCATGTTCAGTGATGTAGAAATTGGTCTCACATAGCTCTTCCTGTCAAGGTCTGGAGTTACGCAGACGTGTTCTCTAAGTTATTTTTCTGTTCTTTTCTAATTTTGTACAGCAAGTTCTACCTAATGTACATTTTGCATTTGTATTTTTTTACTATTCATTATCTGTGTGCTTGAGGTGGCAATCATGAGCAGTAAAACACTGCTGACAGCAATTATTAACCCATGCTGATGGCTTCAGTGCACTTTACAAGTAGAATCTGCCTGGAGAGAATGCTCTTGATGCTGAGGATAGGTGAAGAAAACCCATTTGTTTCAGCAGTTAGTGTGAGATGAATAGAGACTATTGAAGCTTCAAGATCTAAAACATCAAGTGTTATGACCTGACATCCAAGACTCAGGTAATACCAACTTTTGCCTCACTTCATCTTCTATAATTGTATCCATTTATGAAAGTGAGCCAGCAACAAGACATTAAAGGATTTTCCCAAAATTCTGTTCTGCAAGCATTTGAGAGTTACACACTATCAATAAATCAATTCAGTCAGCAGTAGGCCTCATATATTGAATTGTTATTGATCTAGTTTTAGTAGATAAGTGATCAAAAATTCCCACAATTACTCTGCAGTGACTTTCTGACTGCAGTGTAGATGCCTTTTCAAAACTAGATCTCTTGCTGGGTTATCTGGTCACAGTTGAAGAAAGCTTGTCTTTATGAGCTATCCAGCCTTCCCTTATGGGCCCGTGGTGCCATCATATCTCTTGTAATAAAATACATTATTCAGGGAGCAGATTGTGATCTTATCTGCCATAAATGTTTTTTCCCTTGTGCCATTTACTTAAGTGGCGCTTTGGGGTACTGTGGGAGAGCGTCATTGCTCATTTGAGTCTCAAATAATGCGTGGGATTTGAATCTCCAGCTGACATAACAAATCTCATCACTCGTTTACCCGGTGCAAACAAATTGTTATGGGGTGTCTGGCGTAGGTTGGTGACAAGCATGATGCTCCACTCGTGGGGATCTGGTGCAGTGTTTTCTAAGTGTCGTGGTGGTGTGTCAGTGGCCTTGGAGGGTATTGCGACTTTTTTACAGGCGGCATTGTATTGATAGGTGGGATGTTAGGGGTGTTTATGGCTTGCGCGCGAGATTGAACAGCAGTTGTTAGTACCTCTGCTACCGTGGATAGCGATGGGTTCCTGGGGGAAAGTTGTCTGTCTCTGCGGCGTGTGTGATAATACAGGGGCGCAGAGAGTGCGCATCAGTCGTGTTTTTATCGGGGTATCCGTTGCCTGTCGCTGGATGATGCCCCATCCTTGGAAGTGTTGAGGGCCAGATTGGATGGGACTTAGAGCAACCTGATCTTGGTGAAGGGACGCCCCCCCTTTCTCATCGCTTTCTTCTACCCTGGGCCCCATGAGGAAGTGGTCTGGCTACAAAGAAATGACTTCCCTCTCTCACCCCGGCCCGCTTCCCAACATTTGCTCCGGCATGGGCTCTCTGTGCTGGACTGTGCTCAAGGCCTTAGCTTATAGGAGCGGAGCCGCCCGCGCCGGCCACTACCAGTTTACACTCCTCTCGCGGGCATACAGCTTGACGTTGTATGGCTTCCCCTTTGCCCGTCGTCGAACGAGGTGGGGTATTAATGTGCCTGTGTGGGTCCTTTGTGCTGCTCAACTCATCGGGCCGGAGAATATTCGTGGGTTGAGGGTAGCTAGATATGCTGCTGTGGCTCGGAGGACTCGGTTTGGGTGGGTGTGCGGGTTGCTTGTTGCTGAGGAACTCTCGGGGTGGTCGGCTTTATTGGGGTCCGTGGCAAATGTCAAACTGGGCCAGTGCTCGTAGGACAATCTCGTGTCCACTGGGACGGGTGTGGTGCTTGGGTTCCGCGGGTGTTGTGCTCTCTATTCAAGGGTTGATTTGGTCAGCTATGCGCAGAGCGTGGCGTTTTTCCTGATGGCTTAACGTGAATTGTGGGCTGTGGGCAAGTGCTTGGGGGAGACTGGCTCGCTCCAGCAAGGCAGCTAGGCTGAAGACAATTTTCCGGTTAGGTGGCAGTATGGGGGCTCTGAGTGATGTTGGCGTGGCTTGGTTGAAGAGAGATAATGTGTGGATGGGAGAAGCGAGGGACTGAGGTTTGGGGACGTGAGATGAGCTGTGCGTTTTTTGCAGCGTGGGCGATGAACGTGTTGCGCTATTGTGGGGTGTGGTATGGTTTGTTTGGCTGTGGCTGCTTTGGGGGGTCTTGGGTCTCAGTCAGGAGTGGGGGTGTGGGTCAGAGCCTGGGGTACAAATGCCTGTGATGGGGGGCTGTGGGTGGGGTCTGGGGGCTCTGGGGTACTCGGACTGTGATGTGGGGAGTCTGCGGGCCTGTGGAGGTGGAATGGGGGGGCTGAGGTGGGTGCTTGGGAAGGGGCTGTTTGTGGGGCTGGTTCTCGGGCTGCTGGGGGGGTTGTGAGGTTCAGGAGTGGGGGAGATGGGGTTCAAGACATGGGCTATGGGGCTCTGACCGGGACATGGGTGTGTGTGTGTGTCACCACGCATTGCCCCCAGCTCAGGGCTCCGGGCTCAGCCTGTCCCCGTGCCCCTCTCCACGCCCCCAGGCCGGCACCATGGCACAGGTGGGGCACAGGGTGGACTACCTGGCCGGATTCTGCTGCCCGGTGGGGGGGCTGGTGGCAGCCAAGCCGCGGGTGCTGTGCCATGAGAACGAGATCTACCTCTCCAACGGCACCGAGTTCGTCTACGTGTACGACCAGGAGGGCAAAGTGCTCAAGGTGAGGGGCTCGGGTGGGTGGAATCCGTTCACCCGGTGTCCCCCATCCCATAGGGACAGCGTCCCGGGCACGGTGGGGGCACCCCCCAGTCATGTCCCTGCACCCTATCCCTGGATTCCCTCCAGCCCCACGAGCAGCACCCCTTGCCTGGCCCTTTGGGGTTCAGGGGTGCTGCCAGCTGTTCCCTCTCCCAGTCCTGCAGACTCACATCGGATCAGACTCCACAGGCTCGTTCCCTCCAGCACAGGGGTTTCTTCCCCTCTCCCCCAAGCCTGGTCGCTGTCCCCGCTGTCACAGCGCCCTGACTGACACGCTGCTGCCTTTGTTAATTTGTTCTGATTACCATTTCTAAGAAATGCACCGCTGTAAGAGCGGGATCTGCCTCCCACACTGCGCTCCCGCTCGGCAAAGTAGAGCACGTACCCTGCTCCCTGTTTTCCTTCCCCTCAGGGAGCGGGAATGACAGGCTGCCACAGCCCCTCTCCCAACGCTCCCGCTCCCTTCTCCGGGCTGGGGCTGGCACCGGGCCCGGCCGCACGCGGCTCCGGGGCTGATTGCAAACAGACCGCGGCCACGAGCCCGGACACAGCGTCCCGCTTCCTGCTGGGAATGCAGAGCATCCCAGCCCCATCCCAGAGTGCAGGAGACAGCGCTGGACACAGGGTCCCCCAGATTCCCCTGGGAACCCAGCTGGAGTGCAGCATTCCCCCATCCCGGCAGGGAATGTGGAGCACCCCGGGACGGGTGACAGAGTGCAGGAGGCTCTGGTTTGAGGTGCTTTTATTCCATGTTACTTGCAGCCCCCGCGCCTGGGTCAGCCCAGCCCAGCCCAGCCCGGGCGCTCCCAGCGCTGCAGCCCCAAACCCCAGCACACCCAGGGGAAAAGCAACCGCAGCCCGGAGCCGGGCCTTGGGATGAAGCCTTTGGAGAGCCCCAGCGAGGGGCGGCGGGCCGGGGGGCCCCGCTGGGGACTGGGCAGTGCTGTCCTGGAGCAGGATGGGGCCTCCCAACCCCTCCTATGAGAGGACACAGGGCAGCGCTGGAACCTGTGCCCCGGGATTGAACCAGAGCCCGTGGGGCCAGGGCTGGCGAGCTCCAAGATGGGCCTGGGGGTCAGAGGCCCTGTGAGAGGAGGGCTGAGCCCCTCCCCTGCCCAGCGGTGCACAGGACACCCCCAGCCTGGGGCTAAGGAGAGGGTGGGGGACAACACCCCTGACCCCAGCTCGGGTTAGGACACGCTCCAGAGGGACGTGGGAAGGCACCTACTGCAGGACTGGCTCCCAGGGCACGATGGAGGCGAGGTGGGTGCCGGAGTTACGTGGCTGCCACACACCCCTTCCCCGGGAGACCAACCACGCGTGGTGGGGGACACGGCACCCAGAGGGGACACCCCTCCTGCAGCCCCCATGGGGTGCCAAAGCTCAACAAGCAGAATGGAGCCATGAGCTGGCATGTGCCCACCCCGTGCTCAGTGTCCAGGGGTGCCTGTCCTGCTCCGGGAACGTCACAGCCACCTGCCCGTGTCGCCGGGGCCGGTCAGTGCCGGAGCTGTCGGGATCCAGGCACTCAGGCGGGCAAGGAATGGGAGCAAAGCTGTGGGCAGGGAGATGCCAAAGCCTCCCTCTCCCTTTGGGTAGGAAGCGGGCACGGGCAGCCTCGCCAAGCCCCCCAGCTCCCCCAGGGCAGGCTGGCAGCAGCTGAGGGTGGTGGGGGGCCAGCCCGGGCACGGGCTGAGGAAAGCATTGGTTGTCCAGGCTGGGAGCCCCCAAAAGGGAGCGAGGAGTAAATGGGGGCTGGAGCCACCCGTGCCCGCCTCCGCAGCCCGGGCTGGAAGCTGAAGGAAGGAGAGGGAAGGGACAGGAGCCGCGCCGGCCGCTGCGGGCAGGAGCGGGGCTAGGAACGGGGCAGGCTGCACATCTCGCAGTGGTCCGTGCCCGGCTGGTTCATGAAGGTGCAGTGCTGGCAGGGCCACATGGCCGCGGCCACGGCGTGCGACGAGCCCCCCATGGCGCCGTACTCCTGCAGTCCCGGGAGTGGGACACCCACCGTGCCTGCGGGAGAGAGCCAGGGCAGTGCTGGGATCCTGCTGCACATCCAGCCCTGCAGCCCCCCACTCACCAGCCCTGCACCATCCCCAGAGTGCTCCAGGCCAGGCTGGATGGGGCTTGGAGCCACCTGGTCCCCGCAGATGTCCCTGCCCGTGGCACGGGACGGAATGGGATCAGCTTTAAGGTCCTTTCCAACCCAAACCCCTCCACAATTCCATGACAAAGGAACAGCAGCCTCTGTAGCAGCTTGGGAGCAGCTCCACACAACCCCCAGCCAGCTCTGCCAAGGGACCCCCCTCCCCGAGGGCCCCCCTGCCCCAGGGATCCCCCTCTTACTACAGAGCTGCTCGATGGTCGCCCACTGCTCCGATTTTTTCCAGGTCTGTGCAAGCTCCTCATTTTTGGTCCTCACGGCTTCCAGCAACAAGCTGATGCTGTCCTGGAAGCCACAGGTGGGAAATGAGCACTGGGGACCCCTCTAGTGCAAGGCAGGACCCTGAGTCTGCACTGTTTCCCCTTTCCCGACATCCTTGGGGTGCCCCAGTTTATTCCTCTGTTCCCCCAGCATTCAGAGACCCCAACACCCCAAAAGCTTCCTTTCCTCTGCTTCCAGGAGGTGTTCCCTACCCTTGCGGGTCAATCCAGAGGTGCAAACCCTCCATGCTGGAGCACTCAGCCCCCATCCCCGGCCCCATCCCAATCTCCAGCTGCCCAGGGTGATCCTGGCTGCCTCACACATGCGCAGCCTCTGGCAAACACAGCCCAGCTGGATCTCACCGGGAAGCTCCGGTGGTGCCGGGGCAGCCGCCAGGCCCCCGGTGCCCGGCCAAGGGCAGCAGAGCTGCACAGCCAGGACCTCGCTGGCCTTGAGTTCTAGCAGCTCTGATCTCCTTATTGTTCCCACCAAATTCCTAATTCTGAGATAATTTTTAAAATGTTTCCAGCCATGGGAACTGCTGCCAAGTTGACTCTGGGATCATGTGGACAATCACCCCCCTCAGCGCTCCCAGCAGCTCGGGGGATTTGTGTTGAGTTTGAAAAGAGTTTTAAAAACCATTTAAACCTTCTCCCAACAGCTCGGCCAGAAGGAGCCAGCACCAGACTCAGCCCAGGGACATGGGATGGCAGGAATGGTCACCCCCACCCACTTGAGGAACCCCTGAGGGTCCTGGGATGGGGGGGGGATGGTGTGGGGACAGGACCCGCCCTGCCCTATTACATACCCGCAGAGGCATGACCTCGTTTGTGACCAGGAAGAGGAGCAGATGGAAATCGGAAATGATGTCTAAGAAAATGGAGGAAGTATTTTGGGACAGGTATGTGGCCAAGCTGTGGAAGTCCTGCAGAGAGAGGACAGCAGTGAAGAATAGTAAACTTCTATTTGGCTCCTCAAACAGATGTTCCTGTCCCTCTGGCCATCATCTGCAATGTGCAGACATTCCCAAAATCAGATCCCAGCCTGGCTGACTGAATCCCAGCTAACAGCTTCCAGGGAAAAAGATCTCTGGACCCACAGCAGCTCCTCCTGACCAACTCCAGCACCCACAGAGCTGATCTCAGACCCAAGAGGTGCTGAGGTGAGGAGCAGGCAACTCCAGTCTTGTTCCTACAGAAAAGAGGGAGGACAGAGCAGCCCCTTCCTCCCCATCCTCTGCCCTTGCAGAAACAGTTTTCTATGCTTAAAATTCCACCCAGGAAGAGAAGGCTGGGAGTGGGAACAGACCCCAGTCCCAGCAGGTTCATGCTGTCACCATGGGGTTGGAGCCCCTGGCCCCTCTGGAGCTGCCCCTGGCCCCTCTGGAGCTGCCCCTGGCCCCTCTGGAGCTGCCCCTGGCCCCTCTGGAGCTGCCTGGCAGGCACAGGGAGCTCTGATCCCGTCATGGATCCCGCAGGAGCTCAGCACCGGCCGGCAGTCAGCATTGGCATGCAGACACTGCTCCATGCAGGAAGGACTTTGGCAAGCTGAGCAGGGAAGGGGTGACTTGAGGGCACAGCTGTCCCTCTGCAGATGTCTGTGAGCACGAGGGAGGCAGAGCCCATCCCTGTGGAACCCGGCTCCCTCAGGAATCGCCCCTCACCTGAGTTTCTCCCAGCACATCGCGGTTCTCGATGGGGAATGGATTTTGAGAAATAGAAAAAGTGTAGACTGGATCCTTGGGGAAAGTTGTAGTAATCTGAAAAAAAAAAAAGGAAAAATCCAAGGAAGGATGATCAGAGACCAGTAGAATATGGAAAGCAAGTCCACATAGCTGAGAACAGCCACAGCTGCAATTCCAGCTCAGCCAAACAGTGAGGGATCCTGCAGGGATCTGAAGGCTTTTAATGTAATTTAAAGTGATATTCCATCACCACACCCCTCGGTTCCCTTTCTAAGGAAGCTGGAGGGACATGATGGGTTTGGTCCTGACAGATGCTCCAGAGAGCATCCATCTCTGCACAGGTCAGTAGGATACAGAGATCCCAGCACAGCTCTGCCCCACGCCAGGCAGCTGCTGCTACAGCAGGGTTCTGGGGGGATCCTAATGCACGTTCCATCCCTCTGTTTTCATCCCAGGAATCTCAGGAACAGGTGCCTTCACTCCTGCAGGAATTCCTGTGCTCCACTGCTGCCTGTGCCAGGGGCAGCTGGACCAGGAAGGCTGCTCCGGGTGAATCTAATGGTTGTTGGCACCACCTCCAGCTCCAGCGGTATCATCTGGCATCCCAATTATTTGCTTTCCTGCCTTCCACGCTGTAACTTTGTTTCCCAGCCCTAGGGCTGAGCCGTGCCGTGCCTGGCAGCAGCTCCGCTCCGGCCAAACCGTGCCAGAGCGCGAATTCCCTCCTCCAAGAAAAGGCATTTCCGGACAACCTGCTGAGTCACTCGAAGGAGATGGATCCCTAATTGCTGCTCTGGAGTTTCCTCATTAGGCAGTGCCCCGGACACGGGTCTGTGGGGCTGCTGCTTCCTGGCCATGTGGCTCTGGGCCAGCTTGGAGCCGTGATAAGGCACCAGGCAGTGCCTTCCTGGAAAACAAATGTGTTCCCTGGCACCACAGTGACCCCACAGAGCAGGGAAGCCACCTCCCCACTAGGAATGCCTGGCAGCAGCAGGGAGAGAAGGATAATCTTTCTCAGAAATCACCTCCACCGGGAATTTCAGAGGTGGGTTAGGAGTTTGCTCCACCCTGAGCATCTCCTGTGGGAAACAATGACATGCAATACTCACATCTATGATGAGGTACTCGACCGGGAGCGGGCGAGCCAGCTGGGTGATCTCGTTCCCAAACTTGTCTATGTCCTGAAAGAAAAAGAGTTGGATAATTCCCAAACTTGTCTATGTCCTGAAAGAAAAAGAGTTGGATAATTCCTGAGCATGGAAGTGGTGTGAAGCCCAAGGGATCCTGCCCACGCAGGATCCTGAGCTGTGGCACATCATTGAGGGTGTGGAAAAGAGCTGCATGGGTGGTGCAGGGCTACCCAATTCCCTGCCACTCTTTGAGGTTGTAGACCTCTGAAATTCCAGCATCTCTGGAATCAGTGTCTCTGTTTCCTCATGAGCCAAGGGATTGCAGGGCCACAAACCATCTTGAGAGAGGCTTGCAATTATCCAAGGAGTGTAAAGGTGGGATTCTTGGGGTCGTTGGACTCCATGATCCTTGTGTGTCCCCCAGCTCTTGATATCCCATGATTCCATGATTTAAATGCCATTTAGGCTGCAGCTCCATCTTAAAGAGAGGGACAGGCCATCTCTGCCTCCTCAGCTGAGGCAAACCTGCCTTTCTACAAATCCAGGAGTTCCTCATCCAACTCTTCACTGGGAATTGGGAATCTGGGCACTTTCTCATACCCAGACCCTTGGAACCAGCACATCCCACAGCGTAAACTTGTTTTGCTTTGCCAGACGAAAGGAACATAAAGTTTAATTAGGGAGACAAACGGCCGGCATATGTTCATTAATCATAACCTGACAATTAGACGTGATTGATGTCAAACACGCCGGGTTCAAACGCCGCTTCGGAAATAAATCCCGGAGAACTGACACTTTTCATTAAAGATTCCGTACGAGGGGGTTGTGTTTTCTCCCTAAATCATCACTTAACGTGGTATAAATCATTCATGGAGCCCCACATAAATCATACGCCCATAATTCCCAGTCAGGGACGTTGTGCTGGACGTTCCATGGGCTCTTGGTGGTGGGAGCTGGACATGGAGCTGTCACCCCAAAAGCTGCAAGTCCCAGTCCTGCAGTGTGGGGTGGGAGCAGCATTGCATGGGCTGAGCCAGGGAGCTCCATGCAGGGACACACTGCCCACGGCTGCCTCCTGGACACCCTCCCCTTTCTCCCAGCCGTGTTTTCTCCCGGAGAACACCACTCCAGCACCACTCCCCCGCTCTCCCTGGTGTTTACACAGCACAAGTATGCAGAGCAGCAGCCAGCACCATCCCTCTCCCACTCGGCTCTCCCAGTACTCCCAGTCAGACCTCGCCCCAGCAGGCTCTGGCACGCTGCTCCCCTCAGGCACAGCCCCCCTTCCCGACCCCCTCCCCAAACAGCCCCTGTCCCCAGGAACTGTTCCCTGTGTAAAAAAAAAATCTCTCTTCCAGTCTTTGAAGCTCCTTTGAAAGGCAATCCCGATAAGGATCTTTGCTCCTCGCACATGACAGGTTGTGGCCTCAGATCTTTCCGGCTCCGACAGGAGCAGGAGGAGCCGTGGAGCCTTTTTTTGGGAGATCACAGGACCTCAGAGCCAACCTGCTTCTAGATCTCAGTGATACCACAAGAGGCAGGAATCAGACCCAATCGGCTTCCCAAACACAATCCTGCCCCTGCATGAAGGGACCTGCAACAACTCACGCATAATTAGCCCATCTGGAATTCATTTTCCAATCTAATTAAGTTCTAATATGCAGAAACATTTTTCCAGCACCTGTTGGCTTTAATCTCCCCCTCTGGGGATTTCCATGTTAAATGCCTGCTTTTTCATGGCATGCTGCTGAGGCCTCTGAGACATCCACAGACTGGAACTTGGCTCTCCCCAAGCCGAGCACATGTCCTGATCCTGACAGGACAGTCCCACAACACCAACATTCCTCTCCCACTACCGTGGATCATTTAATTATGTTTTAAAGGCCTTAATGAACATCAGGTTGGGAGAAAGATCCTTATCCTGAGCTCAGCATCACCAGGACCCTCCCAGTGCCGTTATTGCTGCAGCCTGAGACCCCCAAAGCCCAGTGGCACCCGCTCCAACGGGAGGTTAGGAAGGAGTTAATAGAGCCACAAGCATTTGGCTCCGAGACAAAAACCCAGCAGCCAAAGGCCTGGAGGGTCTGGACAATGCATCATTCCTGTGGAGACTGCATCAAGGCTGGGATTAGAGCCTTTCAACCCACTGTGTGCAGGGAGGCAGGAGCTGCACAGGGATGGGGGTGAACAGGGAAAAGGATGGGAGCACAGACACCTCAGCAGGATGGAAATGCTTCTGGGTGGCCTTGGGATTACCCGTAGAGGGTGAGGGGAGCAGCAGAGTGAGGAACCCGGAGCTGTCAGCCGGGAGGAGGGAGGCTCCCGATCTGCGTCCCAGGACAGCCGTGATGATCCCACGCTGTCACCATCCCAGGCTGTGAGCATCCTGCATCCCACGCCGCTATTCCCGACCTGCTCCCTCTGCTGAAGGCACGGTGGAGCTCGGCAGCCATCTGTCCTTGCCATGTGTGAATAAATCCCAGCTTTGCTCTTCCCACTGCTGACTCGGAGCGCTTTGCCGGGCAGTCCTGCTCCTCGCACGGGAGTGTGGCTGAGGTGCAGAAACGAAGTGACTTCTCCAAGAGCGAGTGACAGGTCAGGGAGAGTTGAAACCCTTCCCAGGAGACTCCTGCTGAGCTAATCCAGCATCCTCCTCCCCGGAGCAGCTGGGACATTTAAGGCTAAGGCGGCTCACGAGCTGGTGGGAGGGCAGCCAGGGAAGTCCTTCCCCGCCAGTGAACACTCCCTGCAGCCTGGCTCTCCCTGGGAAGAGGATTTCCAATGCCATGGTAGGACAGCCTGGCTCAGAAATCCTGCTGGGCTCTAATAAAAGCAGGGCCCTGGCTCGGGGCTGTCCCAGGGAGGGATGGGACACGTGTCACTGGTGCCAGGCCAGGGCTCAGACACAGCTCAGCAGCAGCGAGAGCTCAGAGCACGTGTGGGACTTGAGGGCAAAGGGCTCTTGCACAACGCTTGTAAAGAGCTTTTGTCTTAAACCATCCCAAAGAAACTCTGGGGGAATGTTAAACCATCCCAAACAAACTCTGGGGGAATGTTAAACCATCCCAAAGAAACTCTGGGCTGATGTTAAGGCAGCTGTAAAATGCAATTCACTGTGAAGATGACGATGACATCGTGTTTGCGCTGAGCTGTCACAAATACCTGTGATAAGAGACAAAGCCAGCCAGCCCCCAAATCCAATTATCCAAGAGTTTTAAACCATCAGGAATCTCTTCCCCCAGTTAATGGTGGAGCAGCTCAGCACTGAAGAGCTCCTGGGCCAGTGGACAGCAGGGATGGGGAACAGCAGCCCCAGGCACCCTGAGCACCCTCAGTGTTGAATATCAACCAAGGGTACATTCTGAGTGAAATCCAAATCAATCCCACTGTTTGTTAGAACCAGGTGGAAAGAGAAGGGTTTTCCAGGATAGAAGACAAAATGCTCATGTGGAATATCCTGCATGGCTCGCTCTCCTCCAGCTCAGAAACAGCATGAAGTGGCCATTGAAACATCATCATATCTTCACTCACAGTCTTTATCCCGACCTGTGACTGTCTTCACATCATGGAGTCCTTGCTGAGCTCCGTGTGCTGAGCTGGCCAAGCAGCACGTGCCGGCTGTGCCCCGTTCCAGCTGGAACCAGCACTGAGCCCTCATGCTTCCCAGACATCCCAGGAGGCTGAGAGGGAAATCTGTTCTTCCTCCTGGCTAATTGTACCTGGGGAGGCACCTCAGAGCAAAGGAACTTGTTCTCACAGTCCCCAAACCCCTCAAGTTCCCCACTGGAGCAGAGCTCTCCCTTCCTGAGCCAGGACAGCAACAGCCATGTGTCCAAAGCCAACTCCACGGGGGTGGCTCCTCGGAGCAGCAGGCGAGGGGCCAGCACAATGGAATGGTAAAGGAATACAGAAATCACACAGCTGCAGCCTCAGGAAAACCACAGGACGACGCCAGTGCCATCAGCTTTCCCATTCCCATGGAAGAAAAGCAGCACCTTCTCCCATTTACAGGCTGGAGGTGAATCCACAGCGCTGCCCTCGGACAGATCCAAGTTCCATGGATCCTGCCTCACATCTGGCTGCTCTATAAATACATCCATACTCCACAGACATCGGCCTCCTGGTCCTCATCCAGTTAGAATTAATCTGTAGAGCTCCTCTCATCCTAAAGGACTTTTCAGATGAATACTTGGATATCGTATGGGAATGCACATGGACTTTTCCTGCACAATCCTAGAGAAAACAGCAACTACTCCCAAGTGCAGCTTTCTCCCCAAATTGTCCGGGAGGGGAAGCACAGAGGGGAACTCCCACATCACACTGGGGACACAGGGACAGCAAGGTGCTGGACCCCAAAGATCCCATCCCATGCTGCTGCTTCTCCTGGAGTTCATCGGGGCTCGCACACAGCTGTTGTCACCATCCCAGGATGAGGTAGTGTCTCTGACCTCAAACTTTGCATATTTAATGGGACCCCAAAGGCTTCCCAAGCCAGGAGTGACTAAGCTTTCCATAGATTTAAGAACATTCAAAAAAAAATTAAGGGATCCTAGAGCCAAACCCTTGAAGGCTGAGGGAGAATCCCACCCGGCAGGGCCATGCTCGAGTACTCTGTGAAAAGGGCAGTTAGGGAGAAAAGCTCTGAAACATGAAATCAGCTGCAGCCTGACCCAGTGAATCAGTGGTTGATGGAAATTTCCACGGAAGGCTGGAGCCATCCGTTCCCATTTTGTTTATCTCCCTGCTTCAGATTAAGGATGGGAGTGAAGCCCTTCTGGGAACACCCACCAGCTTCCTGCTGCTCCCAGCACCCCGGGTGGGCCACATGTGGGCCACAGACCTGCAGGACCTCCTGTGAGGCTGCCCGAGTGTGGCACAGCCCGGGCTGCTCTGGAGCAGCATCAGGGCACGCCAGGGGATGATCTCATCCCCCTCACGTTCAGGGCCAACCTTTGCACGCCCACTGCATCGTAATAGGCCACGGCTTATCAGCTCCTAGGAGGAAACTGCCTGCTCCAGAGAGAGCAGGATTCCATCTGCACTCCCTCTCCAGCCCAGAGGTGTTCCTTGTTTGCAGGTGGGGTCAAGGCAAGCCAGCAGTCTGGCACTGATGGGTGGAAACCATGGAGTCTCACAGGAAACCTGCACTGCCCCATCCCACGTTCAGGGCATGCAGGAACACCCTGACCAGCTTCACTCCTGGAGCACACCCACTCATTCCACTCCTCCCAAATGAAGGCAGCCTTCCTTATCCCATGCTCCTTTAGGGACAGCTTTACCACAGGCAGCAGGAGCAGACTGGACAGGAAGGAGATAACTAACGGGGTGATGGATGGCTAATTAGCCAGCGAGCAGTGTCATTAATTAACTCCTCTGTCCCTGCTCATGGGGCACTGGAAGCCCTGGGCTGGAGTGGCAGTGCTATCAGCATCCACAGGGAGCCTGATTCCGAGCTCCCAACTCAGCCCTGCCAGCACAGGAGGGGCTGAAGGGCTCCAGGAACAGCTGGCAGGGGAATAATGACATTCCACCCATCACCAACAACCCCGAAGTGCAGCAGGCACTCAGGGTGCACTCAAAGTGCTCAGGGTCAGGCTGGGTTGGGCTTAGAGAAACCTGGGATAGTGGAAGGTGTTCCTGCCCGTGGCAGGGGTGGGACTGGATGGGCTTTCAGCTCCCTTCCAACCCAAACCATTCCACAACTCTATGAAACCGAGTATTTTGGACTCTCTCTGGATGCACATTTCCCTGCTGCTCCCAGGATCAGTGCTTGCATCCAGGGGCACATCCCGAGCTCAGGCCTCACCTTGTAGAAGACATCAGGCACGTACTGCTCGCTGCTGGACTCCTTGGCGTAGCCCAGCTCCGGCGCGTCCCGGCAGGGCAGCAGGCACTCGTCCCGCACCAGGGCCATGCACTGGTTGGACACCTGGTACCCCTCAAAGTGCACCTGGTTGTCGGGACCACCTGCAAGAGGAGAGGATGGTTAAAGACACCACAATCACTGAGGCTGGAAAACAGCTCCAAGGTCACACAGTCCAACCTGTGAGCAACCCCCACCTTGTCACCAGCCCAGCATCCTTGGACATCTCCAGGAGTGGGGACTCTGGGTTACAACCCTTCCCATGAGGAAAAACTTCCTGAAAATCCTGCACAGGGGTGATTTCCCCAGTGCAACTCCAAGAGAAACAACTGGAAGAGCAGCACTAACGTAGGCCTCAAAGGTTTGGAGCTCTTTTCCAACCTTAACAATTCCAAGACTCCATGATTAAACACAAGGCTAACAGTGATGAACACCGAGATGAAACTGCTGGTGCTGCTGGATGGGAAGAAATTGAGGCAAGAATTCCCTTTAAACTTCCCATTTTTGTAGTCACACACATTTCCACTGCTATCTCATGAGCACAGGGCTGAGGGAACAGCAGGAATGCTCTGCCAGGAACTCCAAGGAGGAGAAGCTGCCCTTCTGGGGGCTCTGACAGCATCACCCTGCAGGTATCTCCTTTTCCAGACAAAAACCAGGCATACAGCTCCTGTGGGCCTGTTTCACTGCCAAGGATCCCAGAGCTGCAGATCACCTGGCCATGTCAGGGCTGAACAGTGTTTTCTCAGCCTGTACTGGATGGTTTGGTGGAAATCTGACATGGAAAGTGGGAATTAAGAGCCTGGCTCATGGAAGGATCACATGCTTGGCGCTTCCATTTGGATAATGTAAGCAACATCAGGTCATGTGTCACTGGAATACAACTGGAAAGAGAGGAGGGAGGCAGATGGTAGGAAAACGTTACTATTTCCAAAGCCAGGAATTCAGGAGGGGATAGGAATTAAACCATGTGGAGGATTTAAAGGCAAAGTTGAGGCAAACTATCCAAAATCCAAATACATTTCTGCAGCACAAAAGGAGGGACTCAAGTGTTTAAATAGAACCTGCTGGGCTGATTGAACAGAGGAGAATGAAATTATCTGGAACAGCGAAGAGGAAATATTCCTTTTCTACCCTTTGATCCGTAACCTCAATCACTCACTGCTCCAGAACAAACACTCCAAGAAATTAAACATAGACCAGGACGGGGGAAGGCCTGAACACAGTGTGTTTGCTCAATAGAACACCTTGTTTAAAAAAAGAGTAATTAAATAAATATATATATTAAAAAAGAGAGATACAGATCTATATTTAATGAGAGATGGATGTGTTTAGCAGTCTGGAATGTACAAGCATGGGCCTGTTAACTAAAAAAAGAGCTTTTTCACTGAAAAAAAGGCCCTGGGAACCCTTACAAAGCCAGGCTCAGGGCAGGCAACGTCCCATCCCACTTTCACTTTTCACTCTGGATGTTATTTGGAAGTCATGAGGGTTTTTTCATTGTGTTAAACAGAGCCAGAACCAGCGATTCTGCTCCAGGGAAGGTTTAAATGAAGACATGTGTCATCCCATGGAGAAGAACAGAGTGAACTGGGAACACTCCAGCCCTCCCAGCACATGCCAGTGTCCCCCCTCCCAGCCCAGCCCATCCACGGTGCCTCTGGAGACTCCCTGAAAACGGCTAAAACCAGAGGGTTTAATCATAAGCACTTTGCAGGAGCTTCTGTTTTACTCAGCCAAAAAAAAATGTTTCCAAACAGCTTTTTTTTTTATCCCTGACAGGTTTTTTTTTCCCTGTCAGGTTTCCCTGACAGCAACACGAGGGAGGTAAAGATCCCTCCTGAACCTCCAGAAGGAGGAACTAATCCGTAACTCCGAGGAACTGGAGTGTTGTGGTTCTGCACTGCTGCTTCCAGGCAACAGAATTTGGCGCTTTAAGGATTTGAAACAAAAAGTGAGCAACAGTTGTTGCCCTGACTGCAGGCAGGGAGTGATTTCTGGGTCAGAGAGGTGGGGCTGAGCCTCAAATACATCTCTTTTAATAGCTGTAGAAAAAATGGGCAAATAAATATTGAGGAAATAATTCTAGAGAGGATAAAGCAAAGAATAATAAAGTACTTTAGTTGATAGAATAAACTCCTAAATAAATAAATAGGACAGATAAATAGATAAATAGGACAGATAGGGAGCAGGACACGTGATTTTGGCACATTCTTCTACTAATAACAGGTAATTCAGGTGTAACCCAGAGGGCAGAGGCCAGTTGGTACCTGTAGCCACAACTGTGACAAACTTGGATCCAAAGTGCCCATCTGGAGAGAGGCGACAGATGTTGGGCTGCTGGTTCTGGAAGTTGCCAGCTGTGATGCACTCCTCTGCACTCAGGAAATATGTGTCCTGGAGGGACAGCACAGGTTCCAATCAGTGAAAGGACAAGGTGACGTAGCCCAGACCTATTTCCCTGGGCTGCAGCCAAGGAAAACGACCAACACCCCAGGAAAACACGCTTTCGTGGAAAGCTGCTCTGGAGCCTGAGACAAGAATGTGACCTGTCAGCTCCCCAACCCTGGGCTGGCTCAGGACTGTCCCACCTCGAGTCCCACCCACCTCCACACACCTTTTTTTTTCTCCACTCCCTGGAGTTTTCTTAATCCTAAAAAGGACAGGAATAGATGGGATATTGGAGAGAAATGCTTCCCTGTGAGGGTGGGGAGGCCCTGGCACAGGGTGCCCAGAGCAGCTGTGGCTGTTCCTGGATCCCTGGCAGTGCCCAAGGCCGGGCTGGATGGGGCTTGGATCACCCTGGGACAATGAAAGGTGTCCCTGCCATGGCTGGGGGAACAGGATAATCTTTAAGGTTCCTTCCCACCCCAACCATGCCATGATTCCATGAGTTCCATCTCCTCAAAGCAGGAGGGTGAAGGGGCCGCACAGCTCTGCCTGCTCCCCCAACCGCTCAATCCCTAACATTTCCAAAAGTTCTAGCTCCTTTTCCTTCAGAACTGCCTGGAAAACCCCATGTCACGAGAATTCCAGTGTCACCTGCAGCCGTGGCTCAGGTCCTTGCCTGGCACAGCAGCTGGAATTTGCTGGGTCACACTTGGATCTCACCTTGTTCCTGCTGTATCGAACCGTGCCTTTCCGTGTGTCTTCTGAGACCAGGTCAGTGAATATCCAGCCAACCTACAAAGAGGGATGGAGAACGTTGCTTTAAGGGAAAAAAGGACAAAATAAAGAAAGAAAAAGGAAACCCAAAGAGCTCAGACATTTTCTGCTCACAGGACACGATGTTCTTGGCTCCTGTCGGCCCTGTGCACACTGCCTGCAGGGAATGGCTCTCCCAGCTGTGCTGGGCTCCTTGGAATCCCATTTCCAGGAGCAGCAGCATGCCAGCTGGCTGGCCAGGGCACCTGCAGTGTTAGGTTTCACTATGGAATATTTTTTCATGGAAAGATCTGGAGGCTGCAAGAGGCCTCTGTGCCACCACCCGCACCCAGCCCCACCATTTCCTACGGAGTGTTTGGAGTGGGATCCAGCACCCACGGGTGACAGAGCAGCTCGTGTGGCCCCAGTCTGAACCTCTCACACAATCCCAGTTTGAACCTCGAATGCACTGGTTAAGGAAAAGCTCATACTAGAGTGTGATTTGTTCCAAACTGGAGGCTGCACTGATCCCAGAAAGCACATTTCTGCTTTTTGTGGTACAAACACACCTCAGAGTGTGTTTGTAATACCACATGTGATACGTGGAATATGTCCAAACATTTTGGGATCAATCCTTCCACAGAGGTGTGGCATGTCCACACTCCTTGGGATGATCCCTCTCCACCCAGGTGCCAACCACAGCTCCCACAGCATTAACCCTTCCAGGGCAGAACTGATCCCGACTCCCCAGGCAACCAAACCCTGCACCCAGCACTCGGTGACGTGTTAAGTCCCATGGATTAAAAATATCTGATGGGAAAACATGGAAATAAATAACACACGGAGAACTTTTACTCCAGCCTCTGGCGAGGGGTGGGATCTTATCTGGGAGAACAAAGCCCTCCCCAGATGTTTACAGTCTGCACTGAGCCTTCTCCCAGGCGGGTTTTCTCCAGCAAGTCAAATCTTGTTTGTGTACATCCCATTCCTGGCATTCCCAGGATACCAACCCTGCTCCCAAACCGGAAAACATCAGCGCAGGTTGGAAGGCTGTCAGGAACCCAGGGGATCCTGATGGGATGATTGGCAGGCTGGAACTGAGGGGGACCTGCACCCCTAACCCAACACAGCATGGATTCCCTGCAGCACCAAGGAGGGGAACACAATCCAAGGGGAGCCCCTGCTCCTGGAAACAGAGCACAGAGGCAACTCCAGCTCCATCTGGGCTAAATTAGCACTTGCCAGGGAGATGCTCCCAGGAATGGCTCCTGTTGGATGGGGGAGAAAGGGAAGATGGTGTTTGTGCTACTCTGCTCCAGCTGACTGCAGCCACACAGCCCTGCGAGGGGGCTGTGCTCAGAAAAACCCTCTGAATTTGGGTTTTATACCTAAAAATGTAACAGCTGCTGTCACTGAGATTTAGGTAACCCAGAGGATCTTGGACTACCCCACAGGGCTGGAGAGAACTGCTGACCACTTCCCTGCCACAGACATGATATCGACACATCCTGACCTTTCTCAGGCCGAGCTTTGCCGCAATCTCATCCACGACCTCGGCTTTGGGATCCTCCAGGATCTCCAGGCTGTTCTGGGTGCCAATCTGCAGCAAAGAGACACTGGTTAGTGACACAGAATTGAGGAAAAACCAGTACAGCCACTATGGGCAGTGAGGCAGAGGAAGGGAGCAGAGGTCTGGGCTTCCCCTCTGGCATCCCTAGACTGGTGCCACCTCAGAGATCTCCCCTTGCCGCTCTGCTCTCACACACACACACTCTCACAAGGATCCATTTGTTCCTTTTCCACTGACAATCTGTTGGATTTCACTTGGCAGCCGTGCAGAAACCATGAGGAGGAAGGAAACACATGAGGAGCACTGGGCTGAGGAGCGGTGCCGTGCCCCACCTAGTGGGGATTCATTCCGGCTGCTCCAGCCAAACCCATCCTCAGCCTCTCCATCATTTTGCCTTCAATTCATTTAGACTTCTTTCTATCTAATTAAACTGCTTAAATTTTCTCAGAGAGCTGGTAAGGAATTGAAGACAAGGCTGCAGCTATTTTTTCCTAGCACAGAATCTGTTGGAAAGCCAGGAATCAAGGTTAAGATTAAAAGTGAAATTTGCTGTTACAGTCACCCTGGATTTAAATCATCCAAGGGTAAAAAAAACCAAAAAGCAAAACTGGGGTTTAAAATTCTTTCTGCGGCAACAACTGACAATGATGTTAAGGACATAAATCACGTTCTCTTTTCCTCAGGACAGTTTGACAGTTTTCCTTGGGGAGCTGCAGCTGAAAATACCAAACTAAGAAGGTGTTTGTGTGTTCCCTGATTCTAGTGGGCACTGAGGGCTCTGGGGCTCACCTGGGGGGGTTCGTAGATTGCTGCCACCTCCGCCCGGATTCCCAGCGGGATGTCTTTGTGCTCCGTGTACCGGCCGTACAGATAGCCCAGATGTTGGTTCCCTGTCTTCCTCCAGAAGTCTAGGAAGCGATCTGCAATTGTGTGGTTCTCAAACATGATGTTGTCAACATGCCTGTATTTCTGTTTGACAAAGTTCAAGCGTCAGGCCGTCCTCCGCTGGCTTGGGTCCCTTCCCAGGACACACACCACCCTCCGGAGCTGGATCCTGCCCAGCAGGGTGAGGGAAACTGGGGGGTCCCTCCCTCTTCCCCCTGCTCAGCTCCCACCCCTCAATTCTGCTCCCTGCTCAGGCTGGAGCATGGGATGTGCTGAGCACCCCCAGCACCTCGAGGGTTTCACTGGGACCTTCACCCCAAGAGCCTCTGCAGGTAACAGGACAGTGACATTTAGAAGGAAACAAGAACCTGAGTGGCCTTTTAAATCCCATAGAAAAATGAATCCCATCACTGGGATTCATCACTAATGCTGCCAGCTCGGTCCTCCATATTAGGAGGAAACTCTGACCCATTTTGGAACTCTTTTCCACAAGGCCTGAAGACCTGGAGTTCCCAGATATCTGCTCCAAGTTGGCTGTTTTGGAAGTCACTTTTCCCAAATTAAAGCCAGGTAACTCTGGCAGGAGCCACGAGCTCCTCTCACCTGTCTGTTGAGGGTGATGGCGCTGGGCTGGCACTTGGTGCAGATCCCCTCGGGCCAGGGAGGGTGTCCCTCACACCCCGACTTGATCTTACAGCTGATGTTCTCCAGGGCTACAAATTTCCCCCTGGCAGAAGGGGAGAACAGAAAAGAGGAAAAGGGAAAAAGAAAGGGGAATAGAAAGGAGGAAGAGAAAGAGAAATGGGGAAGAGAAAGGGGAAGAAAGGGGAAAGAGAAGGAAGAGGAGAAGAAAAGGGAAAAGAATGAGGGGAAGAGAAGGAAGAGGGGGAAGAAAAGGAAGAGGGGGAAGAAGAGGCTGCTGTCACCACAGTAAATGCTTTTGGAACAGTAATTTATGGAGCATGTGGGATGTCAGAGATTGTAGCACTATGCCAAATCCTCCTTTCATGTGCACAAGGCTTCCTGGAAGGGGAAATTCCCTTCAAATTCAAATCTCATAGACTTGAGCTGCATCTCTCAAAGAGATTTTAAAAATCCCAGTGGTCTGGGAGGGAGAAGATTACACCTCTGTGTAACTAATGTCCACCCAGTCTGAAAACTATTGGTGTAATAAGGGAATCTTTTTCCTTCCATCTGGCCTCCCCCCCATCATGAGCGTTTCCTGGAAGGAATTATATTACCATAGAAAAGGGAAAAACAGAAATAAAATGGGGACATAAAATACAAAGACAGATTTAATTTTTTTCCCTGCCTTTCCCTTTTATCCTCAATTTTTAAAGTGTTGTTTTCTCCTCCATTTACCATTCAATCCTCGTGTCCAACACTTTTCATTTGTGTTAAAAAACCTGAAGCCCTGACCAGATTCCCTTAAAATCAGAGATTTCCTTACTTGTCCGCCCCTCCAGTCAGCTTCCTGATGTAGGCATGGAATGACATGTGCTTCACAGGAGGCTCCAGATGGTTCAAATAATCCTCATCGAAGGGCTGCCAAAAAACACCACACAGAGCAGAGCCAGGTCACACACCTGTCTGATAACACCCTGATCCCTCAGCAAATGCGTGTTCCACACTCAACCCCACCAATGTGGAAGCAATCAAGGAAATTCAGGCTCATTTTCAAGGCAGCTACTACTGGGATGCAAACAGTGGAGCTTTACAACGGCGAGTTTTATGGTGGCCTCCTGCTCTGGGAACAGATTGGCCCCACAAATCAGAACCAGAATGGCAAAGAGTTTTTTTCTTTCGATATCTAACAACAAACAACAGGCCCAGCTGTTCCAACATGGCCAAGGACTCCCAGAGCACTTCCAGCAGCAGGGAATGGCCATCCTGAATGTCCAGGATCCCCTCTGGAGGGGGGACTGCTGCTCTGTGCCATAAATTACACAGCCCAGCCCTTTTGGAGGTGTCACTAAAGCTGCTTCAACGTGGATAATCATGGAATAGTTTGGGTTGGGAGGGGCCTTGGATCCAGGGGCAGCCACAGCTGCTCTGGGCACCAGAGTGGTTAAAATGGGAAGTGCTGGGATCCAGGACAGAGGGGATGAAACAAAAAAAAATCCAGGAAAAAGTGAGGACAGAGGGAAAACGGAGCTTATTTGAAGCACTTTCTGTTAAACTCATTACTGCAGAAAACCAGCTTTAACCAGGATAAAGCCAGGGGCACAAAGACCTCGAGCTTTAGTGATCCCAGAGCCTGCAGTGCAGGGCAGGATTCCAACCCAGAGGAACAGTGTTCATACTGGGAGGAACTGGTGTGAGTCTGCAGCACCTTCCTGGGCTCTTACCTCCAGTGGGACACAGTGCACACACTTGCCCAAAGGGCCATGGCGACACCTGGGCAGAGAGAGAGAGAACTGGGGTTAAATCTCATTTCACCTGGAAACTGAAAGAGGAATAAATCTTATTTGATCATGGAAAAATCAACCTGTAAAAGTTTCTCTGCAGTAAGTTTTGGTGTGGGTATCCCAAAAGCCACCTGGATTCTTGTCAGATCAGGTTTTACAACCCTTCAAGTTCAAAGAATACAAACCCTTGAAATTCAAAGAATTTTCAGCCCACGTGGCAGGGTGATTTTAACAAAAAGCCACCCAAAATGTTCATCCTTTATCAGGCAGGGCTGGAACAACCAGGGAAATGTGTGTTATTAGGCAAATAAAGACGTGCTGGGTAAAGTTACAGAGGGAAAAATATCTCCTTTTGTGGTGATTGCAGTAAAAAAACCCTAAACCAACAATAAAACATCCCCCAGCACCAGGTCAGTGCTGGTTTCCAAAGGAAGGGCCCTGGAGAGGAGCACAGAGGTGGGATTGTGGAGACAGTGGATGGGATCCAGTTGCAGGAGTGCTTTTAAGGATGTTTTGTGGCAGATAATGTACAGAAAGGAGCATTAAATGCTGCTAAAGCACTCAGCATCCTTCACTGGAGATTGATCCACGCTCCCAAAGCCAGGAACCAGCCCAGACAACTCCTTTTATCCTCAACACCCTCCCCTGGGCCTCAGCTCCCAGCTAGGAACAACTTCATCGATTCCTCTGAAAAATGTGGGCAGGTTCAAGGCAATGTTTTTGCCACAGAGTGGTGGGGTTTGTCTTTATTGCTCCGGGGATGTGACATCCCATCATTTATGGTCAGCCTGGGAAGGCCAGCGAGGATTTTCCACAAACTTCCTCATTGCTGCAGCACTGATGATAAACCACGTGGAGGACAACACCACAGGGAAGGGCAGATCATTCTGTTTTAGCAGGAATTCCTGCCTTTAAAATTTTCTTTCCAACCTTTTCAGGGGTCTTATTCCAGAGGGTTCCAGCCCCAAGGCTACAATCAAGACACCAGGACCCAGCTTGGGTCATTCACACTGAGCAATAAAAACCCCCTCCCAGCAGAGGATCTTCTGGCAACACCAGAGCAGATTTTGGGTGGGTTTAACTCATTGCTGTGTTATTTTTACAAAAAGAGAAGCTGCTTTGTTTCCCTAAGCCTCTAGCATGGAAGAGCTTTGGGAAGTTGGACTTTGGTGCATTTTTGTGAGCAAAAGGGACTCCCTGGTTTCACAGAGAGGTCAGACAGGCACGTGATGAAGGGAAGGCAGAAAGGGAGCAGGCAGAGACTCAAGTCCCACTTCCAAACCTCTGCCATTGGATACTTCCAGTCCTCCCCTTCACTTCCGTGTTTTCCTTTATATGGAGTGGCTGGATCTGAAGGCACAGAGTGCTTGGGACAGCAAATCTTGGAATGGTTTGGGTTGGAAGGGACTTTAAAGTTCATCCCATTCCACCCCTGCCATGGCAGGGACACCTTCCACTGTCCCAGGGTGCTCTGAGCCCCTCCAGCCTGGCCTTGGGCACTGCCAGGGATCCACAGGGGCAGCCACAGCTTCTCTGGGCACCCTGTGCCAGGGCCTCATCTCCCTCACAGGAAGAATTTCTCCCCAATATTCCATCTGACCCTGTCCAGGAAGAACACAGAGTGTTCATTCTAATCTAGAGAATTCCACGTGTTTTAGGAGCACAAAATCCAGGAGCATGGGCATCAGGGCCTCTTCCATCAGAACAATTCTGCTCCCAGTGAGCCCTTCCTGCCAAAAACCCTGGGATTTGGGCATCTGCTTCCTCCCTGGGCTCACCAGGGCTCCACTGAACCTCCCAGGACAATGGCAGGGGCTGTTTTCCCTTGTGAACATCCCCAGGGCACTCAGGATGGAGCCAAGGGCAGTTCCCACAGTACATTTCCTGACTGCTGGGCTGCCCATGACCAAGCTCCAGTGAGACCCAAATCCACGGGCAGGAACACAACCCACCCCCACTTACAGCTGCTGGTCTCGGTTCCGGTAAATCTTGCCATCCTGTTTGATCAGGTACTGGTCAATCTCATCTTCCACCACCTGGGGAGCTCCCCCAGGCCGGGAATTTTGGGAGACAGAGGTGTCCATGGTCTCTGAGGAGGAGCCAGCTGGGCTTGAGGGATACAGGAACAGCATATCCCCGTGCCTGTAGGGTGGGAAACAGCACAGGGGTAGTGGGAGGTGAGGGAAACAACACACAGGAAGCTGGAGATGCTTCCCAGCAGGCAGCCAGCTTCCCAGACCATGGAAAAACATGGAATGGGGCACAGATTTTAACCAGAACAGCACAGGTGGAAGCTGCTCCACTTGTGAGCCACCTCTTCCTGCTTTTATTTGCAAAAAAATGCGATCTTTCCATCAGGAGACAAAACTGAGGGGAAAATATGGAGGAGGGAGTGGGGATGAAGGAGTGAAAACATGGATGTGGAAGAGAAAGATGGAATGAGGTAGGAAAAGAGGGGTGATGGAGGGAAACAGGGAGTGGGAGGATAGGAAAGGATGAAAAGGTGAAAACGGGGATACAGAAATAGGGGGATAAGGCAGGGAAAGTTGGGGATGAGAGAGGGAAAGTGGGGGCACAAGAGGGAAAGTTGGGATGAAGAGGTGAAAGCAGGAATTAGGGAGGGAAAGCTGGGATAAAACCTTCCCACAGCAAACACACCCCAAGGAGTGACCCAAAGAACAGCCACCACCTCTCCCGTGTCACTGTGACCCCCCATTCCAGCACAGCCACCAATCCCACCAGTGCCCCTGGAAGCTGGCAACTCCTGGGATGTGATTTTTCTCTCCAAGCAGAGCCCTCTCCCCGTGAGGACTCACTTGATCTTGAGCAGGTTGAGGGATTTGTTCTGCGCCGCCGTGATCTCCCCGGTCCTGTTGCGGTTGGTGTACACTGAAAAGCCATTATTCCTGAACCCAAATTCCTTTGCCACCTGAAACACAGGGAAGAGGTGTGAGGAGCCTCATGGAAGGGGCTCAGAGCCACAGCTATTCCCAGGGAACTTCTACTGCAGAAATTCAGCTCAATTTCCACCCATTCCTGAGCTCAGAAATGGAAACACCTGGAAACACAAGCAATGTGTTTAAATTAAAACAGGAGCTTAAACAACTTCACCAGAACTGTCTCTGCCTCACACAACACAAATGCAGAGTTTCAGCTACAGCCAGGCAAGCACTGCATGACTGGAGGGGGAAATTTCTCCATTATCCTGGTTTTCTTGCTCCAGCTGCACCAGCACACAGCACCAGATCATTCCCATCCTCCTGTCACCAGAATTCCACACTCCACACCTTCACCTCTGCAGATCTTTTGCCCTCAGCTCTACTTCCACCCTCAGTTGCTTCACTCAACCTCTTCTCACTGTTCCATTCCATTTCCCCCCCTTTTCTCCTCTCTCCCATGAAATTCCCCTCAGGAACAGCCACCCCACAGTCCCCAGGCAGGTTTTCCCAGCTCAGATTAAGGCTGATTTACTTGGAATCACTCCAACACTTCTTCCCAGCAAAAATAATTTGCACATTTGGCCACTTGAGAACTCCATCAGTTTAAAAGTGGTGTTTAAAGTTTGTCTGTTTGTCGAGTTTTGCCCTAAATTCTGAAGTGAAAGGCCTTTATTTTTATTAATAAAAACGATGCCCGTGTCTTTAGTCGGAGTCAGGGACAGGATCCTGCCCACAGGACAAATCTGATGAGCCACAAAGAGCCATCACATGAGCAAAGCCATGAAAAGCATTTTTTTTTTCCTGTCAGCTCGGGTGTGATTTGCAGCACTGAGCCATCGCTGTGAATGGGATCCTTTCACAGGGATCAGCTCCTGCTCCTCAGGCCACACAATTCCATTTTTGGGGGCAGACAAATCCCATCAACAGGTTTGAGCTGATTCCTGACTTGACTCTGCCCTGAGCACACCCACAGTGACTTTTTTTGGTGCTTTTCCCCAAGATGTGCCACAGGAGACAGGGAAGATTCTCCAGCCCCTGATTCTGTGAACACTTCTGGAGCAGATCCAGGTTAATTCCCATTATGGAAGCAGCAATCTGACACCTCTCTAATTACAGCTGTCCCCCTAAACACCAAACCCACCCCCTGGGTGAACATTCCAGCATTAAAATCCGCAGCACAGGTAGGAGAGACCTGGATTGAGATAAAACACAGATCTCAGCTGGGAAAATTCACCACCTTTCTCTTCCAAGCAAACCCTGCAGCGGGAAATAAACCCAAACATGTCTTGTCTCCAGCTCAGCCAGAGGACAGAGCTTTCCCCAGATCAACAGGCAATTCCAGGTGCTTTTGTCCTGGCAGGAAGTGTTTTCCAGCCCGATTGTTCCCTCGGGTAACCTGAGCCCTGGAAAGCAGCAGCTTGTTCTGCACTGGCTCCAGAGATCCTGGCAGCTCCTCTTCCCTGGGCTGGGGCTGCAAGAAGCCAGCCCTGGAAAAAAACACGGGGATTGCTCCTGGCCAGGTGGGAATGCTGTCAGGGAATGCTGCTGTGTCTGGGCCACAGCTCTGAGCAAAGCCAGTGACTCACAAAGGGAAAGTTTCCACCTGTCCCACTCCCTTCCCTCTCACAGGGAATGGGAACCTGCCCGGCCCTTTGGGAATACACAGAGCAAAGAACCCACAGGAGCTCCAGGAGGGAAGCAAATGGAGAACTGTTCATTGCTAAAGCATCACAGCAGAGCCAGTGCCATCCTGAGAGCTCCCCCCGGTGCATTCCCATCATTTCAGGCTGGGAATCCTCCCCAGGACAGCCCAGAGGCTCCTGAATTTCACTCAATCCCTCCCTTCCTCTCTCCAAATCCGTATTGGAAAATCAGGGGCACACACTGCACATCTAAATGATATTCCAAGCCTAAATCCAGCAGCTGAGCCAGGCCTGGATCCTGCCTGGAGCAGCAGGTTAGACCATCCCACAGCTCCCCTTCTGCTTCCCAGCTGCCACTTCTTTAGGAGAACCCTAAAAAGCTTCCCAGGAAAGTTCCCACCCCAGGAAACCTCAATGGAGAAGCTGAGGAAGTTTTTTCTTTACATTTGTTATTTTCCCTACGGAACAACAGCAGCAACACCAAAATGTGTTTTTCCACACGGAATGCCATCCCTTGCTGCTGCCTGTGAGGTTAAACGTGGATCTCCCATGGGACAGAGCCAGGGGAGCTCTGCCCCATCTCATGGGATGGCACAGCAGATCCTGAGGTACCTTTTTAAGGAACGTTGCCACTGTTTCTCTTTTCGTGGCCGTGATTCTCTTCACTCCCTCCGGCGACTGCACGCGGATAATCTGGGAACGAGGGAACACCGAGTCAGGAATGGGGGGCACGGGGTCCACCCTGAGCACCCAGACTGCCATTCCCCCACTCCTCCCTCCTGTTTCCATCTTCCACAGGACCTGGAATCATCCAGGACAGCAGTTTTGGGTGATGTGTGCGAGCATGAGGGGAATCATTCCAATGCTCCGGGCTCTTGGCAGGAGTTGGCTCCAAGGAAAACACCTTTGGCCAAAGCTCTGACCTCAGAGGTGAAATTAGACCTTCAGGAGGGTGGATCAGAGCTTTCACGGAGGAGTTATTCACACAGGCACCGGCCTAACTGGTGTTACTGGGCACTGCACTGGTTTGGGTTGAGCCCCGGTAACGAAGGAGCTCCAGCTGCTCCGAGAAACCCGAGCTCCCGGATGGCAACAACTGGCAGATCCGGGGGGAAAAGGCCAGGGGAATCCTCCGGGGACAGGCAGGGAAGGGACAAATGTGAATATCGGTGTCCCCGGAGTGTTGAGAGGACCTGAGCTGTTCTAAAGGGGACGCTCAACTGCTCCTGTGTGACACGGGGAGGGTGGCAATGGGGACAGGGGCAAGGGACAGACACGGGAGGGGCACGGGCATCTGTCCGTGTCCCGCCGTCACCCCGCAAGAGCCCCTTTCCACTCTCCCAACTTCTCTCCCGGGCACAAACCCGCCGGGACGGCACCGGGAGCCCTTCACCGGACGGAGCAGCCCCTTCTCCGCCTCTCCCGATCCCCCCGTCCGGAGCTGAGCGGCACCGCCGGGTCACGGCCCCCAACCCCGGGGGTAAAACCACGGGGAACCCGCCCGCGGCGCCGCTCGTGGGGCTGCCCGGCCCGGACACCGCCGGCCCCGACCCCGGCCCCCCGTCCCGGTGCCCCGTCCCGGCCCCACAGGAATCTGCTGCCTCATCGCCCTCCCCGGCCGCACTCACAATCGTCTCGCCATGGCGCTGCCCGCGGGCCCGGGGCTCGCCGCGCGCACAGACACGGCCCGGTCCGGCCCGTCGCGCTCCGCTTGTCCCGGCCCGGCCCTGCCCTTCCCTTCCCGTCCTTCCCGGCTCCTCCCGGCCCGGCCGGCCGCCGCCTCCCGGGACCGGCCCGCCCTCGCGCCCGCCCCCCGGCCCCGCGCCCACGCCCGCGTTCCGGCCGCAACAAGGTTCTATCCCGGTGCCACCGTCAATGGTCCCCCTGCACTGCCTCGGTGTCACCGCCACAATGGTCCCCCGTATCGCCTCGGTGCTACAGATATAAATGTCTCTCCCCACCGCCGCCTTCGTTCTTTAGTTCCGCACGCAACCAGCCCCTCGGAGGGCGCCACGGTGTTTTGGGGAGGGGGATTCGGATCCATCTGGGGAGCAGGGGGAGATGGGGGCCAGCTGCGGGGATGGGTGGGTAGGGGGATCGTGCCCAGCTGCGGGGCGGCACACATAGCTCCATTTAGGCCCGCCCGCAGCCCCTCACATGATGGAAGTGTGACTGGGGTCCGGCACGGGGGAGCGGCGATGGCGCTGAGCAGAGTCCGGCTGTTCCAGCCCCACGGGGAGGGCACCCGGCTGCTGCCCCAGGTAACGCCGGGACCCCTTACCCGGGTACCAGGGTGCTGGCTCTGTGCCGCATCCCGCAGCTCTGGGGGTCGCTTAGGGGCAGGGTGTTTGAGGGGCTCCCCGCGATGAGCAGGGGTGAGTTTGGGGTTCCCTGTGCTCAGCGAGGGTGTGTAGGGCGGCTCCAGGAGCCCGTGAGAGTGTCTGGCAGTGGGACGAGGTACGTGGGCATTTCTGGGGGGCTGCGAGTGGCTCTCTGTCTGTGCAGGCATCCAGACTGGTGGAGCTGCCCTACTCTTCCTTCAATGACGATGATGATGATGACGATGGCCCCTCACTACCCGGGGACACGGCTGAGCAGGACCCGGGGCTGTGGTACCCCGACCCCCCCAAACTGAGCCCCTTCAGCCGCTGCGTGCGCTGCCTGGCCTTCCTCTGGAACCTCCTCTTCCTCCTGCTGGGGCTGCTGGTGCTGGCCGTGGGGGTCTGGGGGCTGCTGGCCAAGGGCGGGGCGCCCCTGGGCTCGGACCCCATGCTGCTGTTCGTGCTGGCGGGGCTGGCGGCCAGCGCCGTGTCCCTGGCCGGCTGCTTGGGCGCTTTCCGTGCCAGCCCCTGCCTGCTGCGCTTCTTCCTGGGCGCTGTGCTGGCTTTCGGGGGGCTGCAGGTGCTGGGGGGGCTCCTGCTGCTGCTGGCGCGGCGGAGGCTGCGGGATGCGCTGCGGGACCTGCTGCTCCTGTGCCTGCTGCGCTACCGGGACGATCCCGAACTGCAGTTCCTGGCGGACGAGGTGCAGCGGAGCCTCCAGTGCTGCGGCCTCGAGTCTACCGTGACTGGGAGAGCAACCCGTGAGTCGGGGCTGGGGGGTGTTGGGGGGACACCCCTGTTCCTTGTGGGGTCTGTGTTTGGGGTGGTGGCAGCCCTGGGAGTGTCCAGATAAGAGAGGGATGAGTGGGACCCGCGCTGGTGTCCAGCTGTGTGCCTGGGGGCACAGGAGACCCCCTCCCCGCACCCCAAATGTGCGTGACCCCACATTTCCGTGTCCATCCCGCAGGTATTTCAACTGCAGCGCCCCGGGGGTGCAGGCGTGCGGGGTGCCATCCTCCTGCTGCCAGGACGCGCTGCAGAACGGCTCCGTCCCCAACGCCCAGTGCGGTTTTGGGGTGCTGGGGCTGGGGGCGGCGGCGGCCGGGGCTCTGGTGCACACGGAGGCTGTGGGGCCGCGCTGGGTGCGTGGCTGCGGGGCCAGGCCGGGGCTATCGCCACCGGGGCCAGCCGTCCTGGTGCTGGTGGAGGCCGTGGGAGCACTCATGGCGCTGAGGGTGCTCGGGGATATCGTGGCGTGAGGGCAGCGGGGTGGTTGGGGTATGCGCGGGGCTGGTCCGGTCTCAAATAAACTTTGTGAGAATCCTGAACCCGTCTGTGTCTTGTCCATCCTATCGTTGTCACCAGTGCAGCTGCTTAGGGTGCGAAGGGACATTGTGGCTGTCTGGAGGTGGGAGCGTGGGGATTTGGGGTGGTCTGGAGTGCTGATCCAGCCCCAAATAAGCTTCATCAGGATCCTGAACCCCTCCATATCATGCCCATCCCACCCCAGGCCACGGGGAGCGCTTTCCCTCCCCCCAGCCCATGATACCGACTCCTGTTCTTTTGGGTTTAATGAGCATTTTTCCAAGCTGAGCCCCTTGCATAGGCAGGGGAGCCTTGATCTACACAGCACTACAGGGGTAGGGAGCCCTCCTAAATCCTAAATGATTCCGTACTGAGCCAGCTCGTGCAGCTCCAGGTGGCTGAAGGCTTCCCAGGGACAGATGACAGTGATGTCTGAGGAGAGAGGACAGAGTTGTAGCAGTGACCCCTCCACTGCCCAGCCCCTGACCCCCACCCCATAAAGGGGGGTGGATTCCCATACCTGTTCCCAGCCCCTCCATGCCTGGGATGTCATCACCAAACCTGCAAAGGAGAGGATTGTCTAGCCTGACCCCCAGGCAGGCCCCCCCACCCCAGGACCCTTCCCCACTCACCCTGCACCCCTTTTTTGGGGGGTTTGCTCTTGAACTGCCTTGTCTGCCTCTGCTTGAACTTGGGGGGTCCCTTTCGGGGGGTGGCGGGTCCCCCAGGCACCCTGGTGGCCGATTTGACCTCCAGCTTGGGGGGCTCCAGGCTCATGGCTGTGGGGGCTGGCAGCCCCTGCTCGCGGCGTTCCCTGCGGATCCCGGGTCACCTTCACCCCTCTCCAGGGATGGGGGACACCACCTCCTCCACCCAGTGCCCCCCCAGCCCCTGATGGGTTTTGGGGAGCCCCCTCCCCACAATGCTGACCAGCCCAGCTCAGCTGTTAATCCCCAAAGGCAGGGAAGGGCATCCCGGGGGGCACCACAGCTGCTGCTCCTTCATCCCCTGTGCCCCACCCCAGTGTGGAGGTGGCACCTGGGGACCCTCAGGCACTGCCAGGACCCCTCCCATGGCTTGTCCTGGGTCTGTGGGGTGTGGAGGTGGGGAAAGGGGGAGCAGAGGATGGCCATGGCACCAGGAATGGGAATTCTGCAGCTCTGGCCCCGCTGCAGAGCTGGGCATGGGTCTGGGGTGAAGGATCCAACCCAGGGAGATGCTCCTGCATGCAGGAAGAGCATCCCCCATCCCAGCCTGGACACCCCCCACTCACGCAGTCCCACGAGTCCCGAGGCCAGAGCTGCTCCCTCCGTCCCAGGGCTGGAGATGCTCTGGGGGGCTTTTCGGGGAGGGAGATTTATCCTGCCCAGGGGTAATAGGATTATTCACCTCCCTTCTTTCCCAAGGGGTAATCCGGTGTCCTTCTCCTCTCTGGTGGGGAGGAGGTGCCAGGATTAGTCCTGACCGTGCTGGGTGGGCAGCGGATCCCACGTGGGGGGAATCCTGCCTCCTCTCCTGGGGGATCCCCATTCCCAGAGATTCCCCCAGTGCCCCTTGATCCCAAAAGGACCCATGGGACCCCCGTTCCAGTCCCCATCCTGGGTGGGGGTCCTGATCCCGGCCAGACAGCAGACCCAGCCCAGGGCTGGTGTCACTCCAAAGCTTCCCTAATCCAGCACTAAAGCAATTAAAAATGGAATAATCTTGGCACACTTTAATTGAACTTCAGCCCCTGCCACTAGCTGCAATTAGTTGGGCTCCAACAAATAGGATTAAAGGGATCCAGGAGTGTTTTCCATGGAGAACCATTTACTTCTCTGGCAGAGAGCAGGGCCTGGCTCTTAATTGGGGTTCGTTAGTGAGTGCCACTCGAGGGCTTGGGGCTTCTTTGGGACTTTGTCCTGGGATGATGTGAGGGGTCTGTGGGGTCTCAGTGGCTGTGAGTGCCCCAGGATGGACTTGGGGGTGGTTGGGGACAACTTTATGGGGATTTAAGGGGGAGGCAGAAGGGACTGAGGAAGAGAAGGCACCTTGGAGAGCAGCCACCAGAGCCAGGGCCAGTGTCCTTGACAGGAGGCTGCTGCTTTCCTTCCCACGTGCTCGGGGCCACACGCTGCCCCCCTGAGCCCCTCCCCAGCGCCAGGGCACAGCCAAGGTGCTGAAAATCCCCCCAAGGTGATTAAATTGCAGCAGGGAGCACAGGAGGGGCAGGGCTGGGCGTGGGGGCTGCCCCAGCCTGCCCTTGGCAGGGATTTGCCATATGGGGAGGGCACAGCACCCAGCTCCCAGGAAATCCGGGGCTCAGGACGGGC
>VKON01000152.1:49291-62494 GCA_009741485.1 Malurus cyaneus samueli
GTGTCCCATCCCGGTCTCTCCCCGTTCCTGTGTCCCGCTGTCGCCCCGTGTCCCATCCCGATCTCTCCCCGTTCCTGTGTCCCGCTGTCTCCCCGGGCTGCGGGCTGATCTCTCCCCGTTCCTGTGTCCCGCTGTCGCCCCGTGTCCCATACCCATCTCTCCCCGTTCCTGTGTCCCGCTCTCCTCCCCGTGTCCGATCCCGATCTCTCCCTGTTCCTGTATCCCGCTCTCCTGCCGTGCCCCGCTCTGTTTCCCACTCAAATCCCGCTATCCTGCCGTGCCTGGATCCCGGTGTCCCGTGGTGTCCCGGTGTCCTGCCGTGCCCGGGTGCACGTGTCGCAGCCTCCAGGTCCTGATGCTTCTCTCTGTGCTCATTTCCCCAGGAAAGAGAAGAAGGACAACATGAAGCCCAAACACCCCGACGAGCAGGAGATCCCGTTCCGCCTGCGGGAGCTCATGCGGAGCCGTGAAGCCATGAAGCGCCCAGACCCCGGGAAGAAGCAGCGGGTGGCAGGTGGGACACCGAGGTGGCCCCAGCAGGTGGCCAAAGAGCCCACGGCATGGTCAGATCCTGCCATGGGACACCCTCCTCTCCCCGGTGATGTCCCACCCATGCTCTGCCAGCCGGAGGGACCCCAGGGTGTCACCGCTGCAGAAATGTCACCCGTCTCTCCTAGAGAAGAAGCAGCAGCAGAAACCCAAAGGCCCCAAGGCCCCGGGGGACATTGCTGTGCCCAAATTCCGGAGGGGGAAGGGGGAGTCGGAGCGTTCCTACATCTGCCGCATGGAGCACGAGGTGCAGCGCGTCCTCTTCCACACGGAGAACCAGCTCCAGCGGGAGCCTGAGAAGGAGGCTCCAGAGAAGTCCAAGAGGAAAAAAGAGTGAGAGCAAAGCCACGGGAGCTGGGTGGGGTTGGCCCATGCCTGTCCCCTTGCCCAGCTCTGCAGCAGCTGGGGGTGTGGGTGGGAGGCTGTGGGCCCCCTTTCCACGGGGATGGAGCTCTGGGAACAGAGCCACTAGACTGCTTCACCCTTCTGTGGGATTTGGGGCTCCCATGGGGTGGGAACTCCTTCCATACTCCCCGTCCACTGCTGAGCCCCGGCTGTAATGTGGCTCTTCAGGTTTCAGAAGAAGAAGCTGGAAAAAGCTCGGAAGAAGAAGGAGGAGAAGAAGGAGGACATGCTGGAGAAGAGCCTTTTCCAAGGTAGGGATGGAATGGGGGGGACTGAAGTGACCCCCAGCCCCGGGGGACAGCCTGTGGAGGGGTGGGGGGTGCTGGAACGGTGCATCCCGAGGGTCTCCCCCTGACCTGGCTCTGGCTTCTCTCGCAGACACGGTGCCCTTTGGAGAAGTGGTGACACAGCCACCCACCATCACCTCGCGGCCCAGGGGACAGGGTCCCGCCAAGCAGGTGAGCTCTGGAGCCACTGCCACCCCGCCGTGGGTACCTGGGAGGCAGAGGTGGCCTCAGTGACACTGTGACAGCTCCTTGGAGCGCGGTGCCGGTGTCTCATCCTCCATCCCTGAGCTGTCTGGTCTCTGCTCGCAGGCTGGACGGAAGCAGCTCCTCCTGACGCCTCGCCTGGGCCGGAGCCGGGCGTCCCTCGCGTCCCCATTGTCCCCCGTGTCCCCGGTGATGTCGATGGCTCGCCGGCGCATCCTGGAGGAGGAGCGGGTGCGCGTCATCCAGGCCTACAGGGACATCCAGAGGCGCAAACAGCTGGAGCGGGAGCGCGCCCGGGCCGGGCACGGGGACTCACACTGAGGACCCTGGGACTCGAGAGGGACATTGTCCTGATGCCCTTGTGTCACTGCCCCACAGCCTGACAGCCCCTGGTCAGGCTGGAGTGGGGTCCCTGCGGTGCCACGGACCTGCTTGGATAAAAAGTGCCAGTGGGAGCTGGTGGTGTGAGTGTGACTGTGCTCCCAGTTCCTCAGGGATTCCTTAGTGCCACTGCGGTGCTGGCAGGTGGCAGTCCCAGGCATGGCACTGTCACCACGGGCTGGCCCTGGCAGGGCTGTCATTCCTCAGCTGTGAGGACAGACCCTGGTGCCTGGCCAGCTCCAGCTCTGGCGGAGCATCCCGCAGGACTCACCTGCACGGTGTCACTTCATTGTCACCTCTGGTGACTCTGCTGATCCCCGGGGTCGCAGCCACACTCAGCCCTCCCTGGGCAGTGCTGCCCGTGTCCCCACCCGGCTGCAGTCACGGTGACCCGGTGCCAGGTGCGCTGCCATGTCCCCGCCGCTGCGCCCACGCCACCGCGGTGCCACCTGCCACCGCCCCCCCCCCGGGATCCCCGGCTCCGGGAGGCTCCGGGGCGCTCCGGCGCGGCGCAGCGTGTCTGCCCTACCTGGCCGGACAAAGGCCCCCTGTTCCGCGGCCGCGCCGCACAAAGCGTCCCTGTTGGACGGGGCGCCCGCGCTGCGGCCGGCGCTGGCGGGGCCGGTGGGATCCGCGCTTCCGGAGGGGCGGGCGCGGCAGCCGGGCCAGTGCGCTGTCCCCTGCGGGCCCGAGTGGGGACAGCACTCCCCACCTTGTTTATCGGGCGGTTCTGCAGTCCCCGGGGTGACATTGCTGTCGCCGGGAAGGTGGCGGTGCCTTTGGGGACCGCGGTGCCGTGCGGTGCCAGCGGCCGCGAGGAGGGCGCGCTGTGCTGACCCAGTGCTGCTGGGCGATGTCCCCGCTGCCACCCGGCGCCAGGTAAACACAGGTGACAGGTAAACACGGGTGACGCAGCACAGCCCCGGGGGGCTCGGCCACATCCTGCTGCAAACAGCCGTGTCCCCAGAGCCCGCAGGGGACAGGCGTGTGCCACGCGCCCGCTGTGTGTCCCTGGTGCGGACACCGCACTGCCCACCGGCAGCCCCAGCGCCGCCATCCCGGCTCCGGCTCAAGGAGACCGGGTCACCCGCTGCCCCTCCGGAGCCGTTCCAGCCCTGAATAATTCATGGCACTGCTGCCCGCAGGCTTCCTGCCCGGAGGAGGAGGAATGGCCGCGGAGGGGAAGGCAATCCGAGCGGGAAAACCACCGCGACCTTGGCACGTCCTCCGGGCTGTGCCACCTCCCGCCTGGCTGCCCATCTGCCCGCGGGATCCCGGCCCAGCAGCCCCATCTGGGGGGATGGGGGTGCCGAGGACCCTGCCCTGAGCCCCCCCATGCTCCCTCTCACCCCACTAAAGGGGGACATGGGGCTGAGCCCATGGGAGCAGCCGGTGGGATTGGGAACACCCGGGACCCCACATCACAGTCCACCCGTGACAGCAGCGTAGGAAAATCCACCTTTATTGGGGTGACCTGAAAAAAAGTGGGAAGAGGAAATTTGACAGAGAAAGCCACGAGGAGGGTGAGGGGCCCAGCTCCCTCCCCGCTCCCTGGAGGGGTCCCCGAGCCCCGAGGGGGGAAGGCACCGAGAAGGCTGGCCAGAGCCCAGCCCCAGCAAGGCACTGATCCCCTGGAACCCCGGCAGCCCCCCTTCCCCAGCAATGGGGAAACTGAGGCACAGCAGGAGGCGGAGCTGGGGATGGCTTCGTGTCCCCTCGTGCCCTGCGGTGGCATGGGGCCAGCTCGGCTCGGGGTCCCCAGGGCTGCTGGGGGTCAGTGCGGGACCGGGGGCTTGGTGCTGAGGGTGCCCCGGGCGAGGGTCCCACTGGCTCCCCGCCTTGGGAGGGTCCATGGCCTGGGGGACGGGCTGTCCGTGCGTCACGAGGGCAGCGAGGCGACAATTGGGGGTGTCCCCACGGGGAACAGTCCTGGAGGCAGGGATGTGGCGGGTGCCATGGCCAGGGGGGACGGGCAGGTGGGAGCGCTGGCTCCGGGACCGTGTCCGGCATCCCGCGGGCAGGAAGCGGCTCCGGGCGCCAGTTTGGGTGGGATTCACACGTCAGGGTGGGACGAGGCTCGGCGAGCCCTTGGCAGCGGGACAGAGGGGCCGTGGCCGTGCTGGCACTGCGGGAGCGGTGTCACAGAGGCGTCACCAGCGGTTCCTGCTGTACGGGGACTGCACCTGCGGGCACAGCAGGGTGGCACTGGAGCGGCACTGGGGTGGCACCGGGACCACGGCTCCCACACCACAGGGACGCGCACCCTGACCCACGGGGGGGGGCTCTGGGTGCCGGGCAGAGCCGTCACCATGGCAGGGCCGGACTTTGCCCCCGCCACAGCCACCGCTCACCCACCTGGCAGCTGCGGGTGTCCCTCGGGATGCCCGAGTGCCGCGCCTGCGCCGCGAAAGCGTCCTCGGCTCGCAGCGTGGAGCTGGCACTGCCAGGCATGGGGCTGGTGGAGGCACGGGGCAGGATCACATCGTAGGGACCTTCGCTCTGCGGGACACACACGGGGGTGTCACAGCACCGGGAGAACCCCCAGCCCCACAAGCTCCGGGGGAGGAAGGCTCGGAGGGTCCCCACCCTGTCACAGCGGTTTTTGGGACACAGGACCCCCTCACCCACCCAGCCGCTCTGTTCAGAAGGACAGACATGACCCTGGTGTCACACTCACCGTCCCCTTGTGCATCAGAGCCATCTCGGTGGGCTGGTAGACGCTGGTCAGCAGCTGCCCGTTGTAGCCACTGTACGGGGACACCGGCTTCTTGGCTGCTGAGACACGGGGACAGTCACCGTGGAGCCACTGCCACCCCACTGGGGCTCCCTGCACCTCGTTAGCAGGTTTAACGAGCTGCCTCAGCCTTTCCCGCGGGACACTCCTGTCCCCAGGGCTGGCATCGCTGCCACCCGGCCGTGGTTTGTTATTGTAGGGTCTCCCTGGTGCAGGGGCTGCTCATGGGGACCCTCCCGTCCCCGTGGGGTGCAACTCGTGTTATTGCAGGGTCTGGCGGGCCCGGGGCAGAGGGGCAGGAGCCGCGGGCACCCCACGCAGGGGAGGGAGCTCCTGTGGCTGCCGGGCTCAGCCCAAACTGGTACGCCCAGCCCGGCCAGTTCTCGGGAGCCACAACAGCAGCAGGCGCCAGCGCCGGGCAGGTCACTGCCAGGCGTCTCGTCACCCACCCATCCCTGCTGTCCCCTGTGGGGATGTCCCCAAGGGGCCCCAGGAGGGTCCTGCACCTGCTGACACCCTGCCGTGGGGCAAGAGGATCCCTGGCACCTACCGAAGGATGGCTCATCCATGGAGAAGGCCTTGTTCTCCACGAACATGCTCTGCGACTTCTGCTCCTTGAGGATGGTCTCGTAGCCCACCCCGCGCGTGGGGTAGCCATCGTCCTCGAAGGCCTGCTCGGGGCTGCCCCGCGTCACGTGCGTCACCTCGGGGATGACGTAGAGCAGGAGGAAGGCGCTGGCATTGCAGACCAGCGCGATGGCCAGCGTGGGGTCATCCCAGCCGGGCTTGCGGCCGGCGCGCCGGTTCCCGTACAGGAACATGACGGTCCACGCCAGCCAGATGGCCACGGAGAGGCCGGTGGTGGCCAGGATGAAGGCGCCGTGCTTGCGCCAGCGGCCGTAGCGGCCGCAGAGGGTCGGCCAGGCCGTGCCGAAGGCGGCCACCAGCAGGGCCATGACGTAGATGAGGGCCATGACAAAATCAGCGTCCGCCAGCTGGCAGGGGTCCGGGGGGCCGCCCTCGCGCCGCGCCACCGTGATGATGAGCCACTCGGTGTTGATAATGACCTCGACCGAGGCCAGGGACAGGGCCACTGCCAGCGTCACCCAGCCCCGAGGCGCACGGTTCCGCCGCGCCAGGAAGTTGAGGGCCACGGCGTGCGCCAGCAGGCAGGAGAAGCAGATGCCGAAGAGGACGCCAAAGAGGAAGCGGCGCGAGGTGCAGGTGGAGAAATCCGGCCCCACGATGAAGTCGAAGGTCAGGCAGAAGAGCCCGAAGGTGCCCAGAAGGAAGAAGACCTGCGTGGCCACCAGGCTCTTCTTCTGGTGGTCCTGCACGAAGGGCAGGCTGGCCACCAGGACGATGGTGAGCACGAAGGAGGTCACCACGCCGAGGCTGGCCACCGCCTCCAGCGCGATGCCCCAGCCCGCAGAGAGGTCGCACAGGTTGTAGTAGAGGGAGGAGAGGTCGTGGCCACAGCCTGAGGGTGGCGTGGGCTGCGCGGTCCCCGTGGGGAGCAGGGCCAGCAGCACGGCCGTGGTGCCCATCCTGCACCGTGGCATCCAGGGACCCTGTGGGACACGGCGGGGTCAGGGCACAGGGACCAGGGATGGGGATCTGCTCCTGGTTCGGAGCATCCCTGCCTGTGGTCCCCACTGAGCATCCCGTGCTGAGCAGTGGGGTCCCTGCGGGCACAGTGAGCTCACCCCAACACTCACCCCAGTCTGGCAGCCCCGCGTCCCCCCTCAGCTCCTTGGCTGCAGCTTGGTGGCACTTGAGGGGAAGCTCAGCCTCTCTGTGCCCCACACGATCCCTCCCTCCCCTCCCTCCCCTCTCTGGGGCGGTGCTGATCCCTTCCTCCAGCGCGGGGAGCAGCACCGTGCCCGCCGGCTTCTCGGGAACACCACGTGTGGGCCCAGACCAGATGGCACAGGTGATAGTGGGGGACAGGGCTGTCCCCTTGCCTTGTCCCTGCGTGCCACCACGTTCCTCTTTCCACTTCTCCCGTCCCACTTCCCTCCTCTGGTTCTGGGCATCGGCCCAGTGCTGGTCGCGTGTCCAGCCCGCTGGCACGTAGGCAGCCGCAGCCTGGCATGGCACGGCACAGCATGGCACGGGGGTCCCGGTCCCTGTCCCCCTGCTGCCAGCCCTCTCCTGCCACCGCAGGGTGGGCACAGGGAGGCAGTGAGGAAGCTGCAGCCCCTCTGCTGGGGGAGGGAGGAAACCGGGAGGAGACCCCGGCAAGAAGATGCTGGAGCTGGGACTCCCGGTCCCCCGAGGGGCACCCCAAACCGGGCACCCCGCTCCTGGGATGGGGACAGGGAACCCCAGCACCACTCTGGGACGGAGCCCCGTACCCGCAGGCAGGACAGGACCGGCGGCTCCGCCGTGCCCGGTTCCCACCGCCCGTCCAGCCCGGTTTCCTCCCCACCCCCAGTCGGTACCCCCGCGCCCCCGGCTCGCTGCACCCGCGTCCCCAGCCCGGTCCTGCACCCCCTGCCCGCTCCCACGCACCGCCCGCTGGCTTCCCCGTCCCCGGCCGGTCCCGCCGCACTCCTGCTCCTCTCCCGCTGCCGCTCCCGCCGGTTCCCCGCCGCTCCTCCCGCAGCCCCATCCCGCACCGTCGGTGCTTCCGGCGGCTCCCGCCCGGTCCTGGCCCGAAACTCCGCCAGAGCCGCCCCGACCCTCCGTCCGGAGGAGCTGCGGGGGCGGACGGCTCCCGCTCGTCTCTCTTCCGTCGGCGTTGCCGGTGCCCCCAGTCCGGAGACTCGCCCCTCGCCAGCCCATCACGGCCGCAGCCCCCGGTGCCGGCGCTCCGCTCCCCCCGTGCGAGCCGAGCCAGCCCCGGTGCCGCCGCACCGTGCGCCTGCCCGGCCCGGCCCCTCCCCGAGGTGCGGCTCAGCCCGGGAGCGCGATCGGGGCGGCCGGCCGGGACCTGCCCGCCGCACGGGGGGACACCGGGGTCCTGCAGCGGCGGGGGTCCCGCACCGGGCACGAGGGGTTCGGGGTGAAAGACCCGGAGGGGGGCGGGGGGGCGGAGCGGGGGGTGGAGAGTGGGGGCAGACGAGCGAGGGTCGTGTGATGAGTTTGGGGGGCTCAGCCATCAGTGTGATGATCTGGGGGGGCTCAGCCATCGGTATGAGTCTGGGCTCAGCCATCAGTGGATGAGTCTGGGGGGGCTCAGCCATCGGTGGGATGAGTCTGGGGGGGCTCAGCCATCAGTGGGATGAGTCTGGGGGGGGCTCAGCCGGGCTCTGCCGAGCGCTGCTCCCCGGGAAAGACTCTCAGGGGACAAGGGATGGAGCGGGGGGGCTGCCCCGGGGCACGGAGGGGGCTGAGGGGGGCGAAGCACGGGAGAGCCCACCTGGCCATCGCTGTGATGAGTTTGGGGGTCTCAGCCTGGCCCTGCTGAGTGCCGCCCACCAGGAAAGATCCTCAGGGGACAAGGGACGGAGCAGTGGGGCTGTGTCACACACACTGCATCTCCCACCCCCGGTGGGCTCTGGGCTGGGAGCCAGGAGTGGGGCTGGATACCCCGGCCTGGAGAGGCCTCCCGGAGGAATGTCAGCTGATCGATAAAGCCGCAGCCCTTGGCAGGGCAGCAGGACCCAGAAAAACCCAGAAAAGCCCCAAGAAAAGCCCTTTCTGCAGAGGGCCGGGAGCCAGGGCAGCTCCAGCCCAGGGCACTGACAGGGCTCGGTGGTCCCTGTCCCGATGGGGGTGGCAGCGACCCTGGAGTTGGGATGGGCACCCCACAGTCACTCCATTCATCCCCGGGGATGGGGAAAAGCCCGGGGAGAGTTGGGGCACCCGGGGGCCCCGGCAGCCCTGGGAAAGGTTTCCAGGCAGGCGCTGCTATTTCGGGAGGGTGAAGCAAGAGGGTGAAGGATGCAGAGGAAAGTTCAATGTGCCTCCGGCGGGGCCTGCCCCAATCCAGGCCGGGATGAAAACAATCCGGGGAGAAAGGGCAGAAGGGCCAGGAGGACCGGCTCCCACCGGAACCGGCGGCAGCAGCGGCACAAGGACCGGCACCGGCCGGAGCCCACGGGGACAGGACGGCGTGTCCAGGCTCAGAGCTGCGCCACTGCCACCCTCCCGCCCTCCTTTCCAAGGCTCGCTCGGCTTCGGGATGGTGTTTGGGACTGGATCATCCCTGGCACGGGGGGTGCCAGCGCGGGTGAGGGACTCTGCAGCCTCGTGCCTCAGTTTCCCCGGGGATTCGGAGCGCGGGCTCCAGGGCCGGACAGCCCTGGGCTCGGATAAGCGGTGCCGGCAGCGGAGGCCGGCTGTCCTGCCGCCCCCACACCGCAGCCCGGCCTCTCCACCGGCTCCTTCCTTCCGCCGGAGGGTTTCCCGGCTGCTGACTCAGCACGAGACCCCCGTGACCCCCCGTGGGGCCACCGCCAGGCGCCCGTCCCGCCGAGGCTGCCCCGTGGCCGCACGGCTTTTTGCCTTTGTGTCTCCCTCCTCGGCGGGTGAGGACCCCCCTTCCCATGGAGACCCTCCTGTCCCACCCATTGTGGGCGTTTTCCTCTCCCCCTTCTCACAGGGACCCTGCTCAGGTTTCCAGCCCCCATTGCCTGATGCTGGGGTTTTTGTAGGTTCTACAGAAAGACATGTGAGGTCAGTGGGGGTGATGGCACCATGCGCTGCCCCCGGTCCCCTCCCGGGGCGGTGGATCCCCGGCCCCGACCTTCAGGCAGGCAGAGCCCGATCCCAGCTCCCGCTGCCCCGGGTGGGCTGGGAACCGCGATCCCAGCGGTGGAACTGGGCAGAACTGTCCTTCCAGCACGGAGGCCACAGTGAGGGGCTGGGATGTCGCTCAGCACCGGGACCTGGACCCCGGCCAGGCTCTATCCGAAAACATCAGCACGCCCGGGCGCATTTTTTCCAGGCTTACCTTCGCTAGGGAGCCGCAGGGACGGGCGGCTGGCACGGCTGGCACGGTGGCACGGCTGGCTGAGCCCCGTCTCCGCGGCGAGAGACCAGAGCCGTGCCTGGAGCCGGGGGTCCCGCGGTCCCGCTGCCCTCCCAGCGCCTCCGCCGCTCCGGCCGGGGCTCGGAGCCGTTTCCAGCGGAGCCCCTCGCTCCGGCGGACGCCGTCAGCACATTTCCACCTCCTTTGCCAAGTAAATACGCACCGGTTGGCACAGGGGGGGCCGGTGGCGACCGCGGGGGCCGGTGGCAATCCCGGAGCTCCTGCCGAGGGTTCCCGAGGCAGCCGAGCCCCCCGCCCCGCGGCCCCTCAGCCCCTGCCCGCCGGCCGGGTTAATAACTAATCCCTTCCCGGTCCTGCTCTCCTCACGTGCCAGAATTAATGGAGCGAGAACCTCCCAGGTACCCCCCGCGCCACCGGGTCGGGCTTTAACCCTGTCCCCCGGTAGGAATCCGGCCTGGGATGAGGTGACATCCCCGGGGCAGCGCTGTCCATGCCCGGCAATGATCCGGGCTCAGGGGCACGGCGGCTCCGTGAGTGGGTCAGCCCCACACGCTGGGGTAAAGGCTGCGCCCCATCGTACCCCGCTGTGGGCACAGCCAGCGCTCGGGGCGTGGGCAGCGGGGCTGGTGGGGTTTGGGGGTGTCTCTGTGCCCTGCCAGGAGCCAGCTGAGGCCCCGATACCCCCCGGGCAACCCCTGGGTCTGTCCTGCCCCGTCTCGGGAATCCGAGCGGAAAGGCTGGACTGTTTTGGGGGATTACGCTAAGGACCTTACAGGGAATTAGGGTGGCGACAGGGCTGCTTTGGGGGGCTGGGGGTGCCAGCTCCCTGCCCCCGGCAGTGCCAGCTCCACGGTGTCCCATCCCTGCCCTCTGCTGGCAGGCTGGCACGGCACGGCAGCTCGTCCAGTGTCGCACCAGTTTGGCACTGGTGTAACGGGGAGGGCAGCACTGGGTGCACCCGCTGTAGGGGGCACCGTGACCCCCACCCCCGCAGCAGGTGGAGGATGCTGCAGCTTTGTGCCGGGGGCATTAATGGGTGGGGGACAGGAGCTGGGATCTTACCGCGCGTCCAGACCCCACTGCTGGGGTCACCAGATCCTGTGGGTGCTCCCTCCGGCACCCCCGGGCAGCAGGGCAGGGGCACGGGGGTGGGCAGGGCGGACGGACCCTGTGCCGGAGGTGCTGCTGCAGGATGGCCCCGTCCCCACAGGGAGCCGGACCAGGCAGAGTGTTGGTCTGAGCAGGGCAGTTTATGGGGTGCGGGCACCGCGCCCTCCTCAGGGCTCGCAGGAGCTCCCTCGTGCCCACCACCCCTCACCACGGGCAGCCCCTGGGCTCTGCGGGACCCTCGGGACCCCGAGCTGGGGCGTGTCCTGGAGGGGTTCCCTGGATGAGTTCCACTGTCGCATGAGGGGCTGAGCCCGGGCAGGGCTGAGCTGCCAACCCTGGAGTGCTGCTGCCAGGCAGGCACCACCATGTCCCCAAAGGAGTGTCCGGGCACAGCCACCTCCTTCTGCCCCCACCACCAGCGTTAACTCCAGCTTTGTCCCCGTGGCAGCGTCCCCCTGAGTCCCGGTGGGATGTGGGGGCTGGGTGGGCACCTCCAGGGCACTGCCCCGTCTCAGAGTGCGGTGCTGCCCAGCAGCTTCAGCGGTTTCAGGGCCGGGGCTGGGAAGTGGCCGCTGCCAGGGCGGGGGCCGTGCCGGGGCTGTCCTCGCAGCACCTCGCCCACCGTGTGGCGGAAGGTCTGGCTGACGAAGCAGTAGAGGAAGAAGTTGAAGGAGGTGTTGAGCATGGCCACCATGTTGGCGATGTCCCAGGCCAGGTGCACGCGCCAGTCCCTCCTGACCGAGGCCACGTAGAGGTGGCAGATCATGACGACGGTGCGGGGAGCCCAGAGCACCACGAAGACGGTGGTGACGGCCAGCAGAAGGGCCGTGGTCTTGCCGCCCCCCGCGCGCCTCCGCCGCTTCAGCTTGCGGATGATGATGGAGTTGGTGGCCAGGAAGATGCTGCAGGGCAGGAAGTAGATGGTGACGCAGTGCAGCCATTTGAGCACCGTGTCCAGCGCCGTGGGCGCGTCGGCATCACGCCACACGTCCAGCCACCAGTAGAACGGGATGCCGGTGGCCAGCGCCGCGGCGAACACGGCCGCGATGATCTTGCGGGTGCGCCGCGGGTAGGACACGGTGCGGTAGCGCAGCGGGTGGCACAGGGCCACGTAGCGGTCCACGGTCAGCAGCACGGTGACCCAGGTGGAGGCGTGGTTGGCCGTGAACTCCAGCACGTTGACGGTGTGGATGAAGGCGCTGGGCACCGCCCGCGCCAGGATGGCCGTCTGCAGGATGAAGCCCACGAAGATGATGAAGACCTGGGTGAGGATGTCGGAGGTGGTCAGGGCCAGCAGGTACCAGTACGATGACTTCTTGGTCCTGGTGGCCAGGCGGGACAGGGCCACGGCGGTCAGGATGTTCACTGGAGGGAGGGCAGCGATGGGTGGAGGTGACAGCCAGGGGCTCGCAGCCCTCCCCCGCGGGACCCTGGGGGTGCCCAAGCTCCAGCTGGGGGAGCTATAAATATCCCCGTGCTGTGGGGATTTGCTGGGCTGATTAATCTCTTCCGTGTGTCAGCCCAAGCAATGCAAATACCATCTGTCCCCGCGGCGGTGGCACCTGCCCTGGGGCTGGGCGGCACAGCCGGGCACCGGGGCCAGATCCCAGGCTGGGGGGGAGCAGATTGGGTCCCTCCATCCCGCGAATTTTCCTTCAGCAGCCCCCCAGCTCCCTCACCTGGCAGCCCCAGGCCCAGCAGGACGCTGTAATACACGATGGGGACGATGCCGACCAGGCAGGGTGACCGCTCCAGCTCCGGCTCTGGCTCCAGCTCCGGCCGTGCCCACGACACTGCTGTGCTGTTGGGCACTGGGACCGTCATATTCCACCAGAGATCGGCTGCGAGGGGACACAGGGAGCGTCGGGAGGGGGAGGGTGCTGATGGCACCGGGCCGGGAGGTGACATGCCACTGGGGTTTGGGGACAGGGACCCCACTTGGGCTGGATGCCAGTCCCTTGTCCGGGAGCACCCATGGACAGCGGGCAGCTCCAAAGCGTGCCCTTGCAGGCAGACCCGGGGCTGCTGCACCCATGGGGGCCAACGTGCTCCAAACTCCTTGTGCCACGTCCCAGCAGAGCCCCCGCTGCCAGAGCTGCTCCCTCTTTATCCCTCAGACCCGTTTTTGTAGAAAACCGGATTAAAACACCATGTTCTTGGCAGCTGCCAGCAGAGGGAGGCTCTGGCCCCGAGCCCGGGCTGGGTGCCACCCTCCGGGTGCCAGTGGTGGCAGAAAGGACCCAGAGGTGCCACTGGGGAGTCCCGGTGGTGCCAAAAGTGGGGTGGCCATCTCCAGGCTGACAACTGGGTCCTTTTCCAGCTCATCAGGATGAGGCACGGGGCTGGAGGAGCCTGGCAGCAGCCCTGCCCACGGCCCTGCCCGCATCCCCGCCCGTATCCGCATCCTTATCCGTATCCGCATCCCTATCTGTGTCCCGATCCCTGCCCCATTTCTGCCGTATCCCTGCCCTATCCCTTGTGTCCGATCCCTGCCCCATTTCTGCCTGTATCCCTGCCCTATCCCTGCCCCATCTGTGCCCCGATCCCTTCCCGATTTCTGCCCTATATGCCCCTATCCATGACGATCCTGGCCC
>VKON01000152.1:62519-89264 GCA_009741485.1 Malurus cyaneus samueli
TGAGCTGCTCAGTTGCACTTGGGTAAAAACTTGAAATCAATTTGAGAAAACCTTCTGTAATTTCTCAGGACGTCCCTTTGTGACTGCTTGATGGCAGCCCTTCAAATTTCTGTGGCAAGTCCATTACTTCTGACTTTGTTATCACTTGATGGGAAGGTAAACGATGTGTAAGTGTATATGAACTTCAAACAGAGGCTCACAGCTGAACAGCCAAAGTCTTTAATTGCACCATCAGACTAAACATTTTTGGGATTTTTTTTGAAAGAAAAATGAAGAGTCAAGTTTACCACACTTTGCGAGCTGTGCTGTAGCATCTTTTACCAATCAGGAATTTCCTGTTTTTTTTTGTTGACAAATGAGCTATTTTCACATAACTTGCCTTCTTGGCTTCATCCAGGTTTTTTTAAATGGGTGTGGCCACACTTTAAAGTTTTCTTTGAAGTTCCTGGCGATGAAACCAGGAATTCAATAGATATTTCATTGAAACACATTCTGGTCGAATTGATCGGTACATTCTGTTAGCAAGCTAACGGTGGTTTTCTTGAGCTGCTGTTTTAAAACAAGATATTGAGGCTTTGAGTGTCCTTTCTGTGAGGAATTATTTCAAGTCCCCACACCCCCAAATGAACAACCAACAACACAAAACCCCCATGCATTGCCAAACCATAATGAGTACATAATGGGAACCTTTTTGACTTTCCTGCAAGATTTTCAATTCCCCGTTGCTTACGCATAAGTTTTTAAGTGAGTCTGGAAAATGGGCGTATCACTTCAAACATTGAGAAAGGATTGTCAAAAGGCAGCAACCAAAATACCACGACAATATGAGCACACTGGTCAGAACAATTACTGAGTGCATCTGAAATCCCTCTGTAACACCAGTAGGGTTAACTTGGGATCTACCACAGGTGAGAATGTGGCTTGCTTTGGCTTATATGTCATTTACATTTTTGAGTATTTAAACTTATGTTTCTTGCAACCTTCTGGCCAGTGGCTATGTCATAAGAGGGTGATTATTTTTCTTTGCAGCTTAGATAGGTCTGAGCACTATCCTTGTAACCCATGCCCAGGTCGAACAGCTAGACAAATTCTTGGTTCAAGCTAGCGTCCATGAAAAGTCGAGATGAGGAATACACTATGCCTGCAGTCATTACCAGAAATGACAGGTTACTTATAAAGGACAAAGCGGTGGAGGTAAATGGCCTCAAAGGAATCCGTAAAGCGTGTTCCTGGAGAAAAGTGGAAGCATGAGGTTGACCCCGAGATACGAAAGATTTAACCCATGTTGGACAATGGGATTGGGTTGGGATAGCTGATCAGTACACAGGCAGGTGTCCAGGGTTAACCTAGATAATAACCTGTTTCCAAGCTGCCAATTCAATGCAGCTTGTGACATTAAAGCCTGGGGTAGTGTGAGTGCGTGTGGCTACCCAGAGCAGCTTCCTACGTAACGTGTGTCCTCAGCCGAATGCCTGAGAGTGGGCAGGGGGAGACTCCTCTGTCTCAGTTTTGCTCCAGTGGGTCTGGCTCGCAATCGCGACTTGCTGAAGTTTACAACAAATCGAGCCCGTTCTCAGTGCAGTCTGCAATGTTGTGGGCGCTGGTGTAGCCAACAAAAGCTTTGTTGCTTAAGCCAACCAGGGGCTCTAGTTCAGCACAGAGGCCTGTTGGAACGTCACTAAATGACATTTTTAACAGTCGCTGAGAATCTCAGGGAATATTTTATTAATTCTGGGAGAACCTCGCTTTGTAGCTTATGTTAGGTCTCCTTTAGATTACCGTTTCCTAATCTAAAACACAAACCCATGTCGCCTAACTAGGCAAAAAGAAACCTGCCTGTGGTGTGTGGATGAGTAATTGTCGTTTCCCCTGAGTTCTGGCCGCGACATGCGCTAAAGGAAAACTGGTGCCTTGCAGAGGCAAAATGTGGACAGCTTGGGTTGCAAGCTCACTAGGACTTGTAAGCCTTGAATCCTGAAACCAGTGAGTGCAGTAGTATGTGCCAGTGTAACACTTCACTACACAAAATCTCAGCTTTTAAAGTCTGAATTTATCAGTTCTGGCTCTCAAACAAACAGAAGTTTGGGACTGTCTGGTTTCTGATGGAGATTTGAAGCTTGAAGTGTTATGGTTAGCAAGGTAAGTCGTGTTTTTACACTGCGACTAGCCTCGACTACCAGCAAGGTCTGTGTGATGAAATTTAGGCATGGGCTGGGTTTATGGTGGTGCATCCTCCCAATTGGGAAGACAGATGGAGAGTTTGTGCTGTGTTCAACAAAATTCTTGGCATGAATTTTTGCCAGTCTGATGTTGGGAACACAGGAACGTAAACAGTAGCTGCAAGGAAGGACTGCAGGGCAGATAATCCGAAGGCTCCACCATCCTACAAAGCCTGTACGGTGCTGTAACAGTTTACTTTATCAGTATGCATCTTTGAGATATTAAAATAGTTATACTGGAAAGTTCAGCTGGAGGCAATTACATGATTTTGTGTCAGAAAACAGATGTTTGCATGAGAGAAAAGCCATGGGTTTTGTGCATTTGAACCCATACTTCTTGCTTCTGGCGCTTTTTTCAGTGTTGAAATGGTTCTTCAAGAGAGATATGTTTTTTTTGTCGCTTCTGGGCTCACAGCAACACTTGAAGACAGACCCAGGACTGTTGATCTAGTGAAGTGGGGTTGTGAGTCAACTTCTTTTAGAAACTGTGTTTCTTAATCTGGCTGTGGAACATTGATACCGTTGCTTTTATTTTGATATAGACAACGATTCTGACAATAAAATATGTCCTGTATTTATCTCCACATCCAAATACTAATGGCCCTTGGTGTTCAGGAAGGCTTAGCAACAAGTCTGTGATTTCACAAAACGAGGTGTTATTCACTGTGAAGTAGCATTATCCTTTTGGGAAAATTAATCAATTTATCCCGCCATCCAATACAAACTGTAGTCCAACCAAAGATAAACCCTGGTGTAAACTGTCTACTGATATTACTGAGTTACCCTAGCGAATGTTGTTTGGCACTGTTATGTAGGATATGGACCTGTAAAGTGCTGGGTCGCTTCCCCCGCTCTCCCTCAGCGGTCAACTTGTCTGCTTTTCTTATCTTCTTGCAGGATTCTTGGAAATTAGGTTTCTAACTTTAGGTTAATATGGTATTTCTCTGTTAGCTTTCACAGCTAACTAAGTGTGCATTCCCAAAAAGCTTGAGATTGTTTCCCGTAAGCTCATTAATAGGATGCTCAAGTCAAAGAACATAAAAAAAATTCTAACACTGAGACTTGCATTTTGGTGTCATCCAAAAAATATAAATGCAAATGTGGTCTTTATGCGCTGGCTTCTACCTTTGAAAAAGTCAAACGCTGAAGGAGCATGCCTGATATAGGTGGAATTGACTTTAGCTGGCTTAAATGGCAGGAGCCAATCCTCGTCCTTAGTTTCAATGTGAAATCAAACTGCATTTTCTTTCCAGCATACACCTTGGCTTTTTGCTTACTGCCCTTATTTAAGGGTTATTCATGATTTCTGCTCCTATACAGTTAAACTTTATTGTGGTCAGGTACTGTTTTGCTCTGAGAGCCTAACTATTAGAATCCTTCGACTCAGCCTACTCCTAGCTCGCAAAGAAACCAATTTTTTCTTCTGCCACTTGCTGAAGATAGAAGTTTTTCTAGGTTGCAGGAAATTGACACCCCCATAATGATTGGCAAACATGGGTTTGTATGATAGGTTTTGCGATATCTTAAAGCAATGAAATCGCACGCTTGTCAAGCTATGGCTGGACAGATTATTGTCTTGAACAGGAGGGACGTCCAGTGTTTCTATAAATTTGGGTACAACCGCGTCTGGAGCTGCAACAGAGCCTTGGAAGAAGGAGCCAAGGTGGAAAAAATGAAAGAACTAGCCTCAGAGAGAATGGAGGTGCCTCAGAGCTGTCTTTGGGAGTCTTCGCATTCCCGGTGGGCTGATTTTTCATTCCTCTGAAGAAAGACCAGCCAAAGGTCATCACTTGAAGCTGAAGTGTGCGATGGCATTTAGCTTTTCGCCATTGAAAATGTGTCATGAAACTCGTGTTTCTTCTGGTCCCTCCTGCCTGTGGCCGGAGCTGGGTGACGGGTACGAGGCACGGACAGGGGACTCGGATCTTGGATCCTGTTCGGCAGCATCGCCTGCCTGTGTCCCGCCCTGAGCTCCCGTTGCTGTAGCAGTGGGGACCCCCCTGGGGGCACAGTGAGCTCACACCCAACACTCACCCCAGTCTGGCAGCCCGCGTCACCCCTCAGTCTCCTTGGCGCAGGCTGGGGCACTTGAGGGGAAGCTCAGCCTCTCTGTGCCCCACACGATCCTCCCTCCCCTCCCCCCCTCCCTGGGGCGGTGCTAGTAAAGGAGGTCTTGGCGATGGCCCTCCCTTTTTGCTCAATTCTGACCGAGGACAAGGAAAACATCCGTAGAGATGAAGGCATTAAAATCCTGGTGATTAGAGTCTCTAACTTCCAAATTGTTCAAGTTTGGCACATGCGATATCATATTGCTTTTGAGGTGCGAATAAAGTACAAAAGGATGCTTCTTGTGGCCCAAAATTAAATTTTCACGCGTCCCGCCGGGTTTCTACATGTTGCTGAATACTCCTTAAATAATTGTGACTGGGAAGCCAGAACTTCATGCCATTGTGCCTCCCCTTTTCTTGCTAAGTATGTGTTGTGTTGTTGAGACTGTGTTTTACACTTGCACAGCATGTTGATAGTGGTGGGTGTATGTTGCGTAAGCCCCCCCACAGAGCGACCTACCGTCTGTGGTGTAAAGTACAAATGTAGCTGTCAATGGTCGTATGCTTTCTGCGTGCCCTATTTTGGACTGTTTATAGACGTTCTTATGAGATGTTTATGCAGCGAGTTGCTAAGGACATGCACTCTATGCTTCTGTGTCTGGAAAATCCATGCTTGTCTTTCTGCCTGGAATGATGACTGCTGTGAGTTCGCAGCATGAGCGGAGGTTGGCAAGCAACTGGCTGTCCTGTTCTGCTTGACCAGTGTGCGAATTCAGCGCTTTCGTGCCCTGTTGTTAATTCATTATGTGGTTTAGGGCGGTGCGGTAAGACAGAGTCAGGTACCAGTTTAGCCTATGACAGCCTCTCATTTGCTGGCCAACCAAACGGACTATCACATTTGTCTCCTGTGTCCTTTAATAATAGCACACCAATGATGTTCTTTGTTCACCATTCTCAAGATCCAGACTCTCCTTACCACCAACCACGCCTTCTCTGGAAAAGAACTGTTGTAGGATCAAGTCCGCCCAACCTTCTTTCATACGACATCCCGCATCTCCCTCCTCGATGCCTTACCGAGGTTCAGGATAGGCACTAAGAAGTAAGAGAACAACAAAAGCTGGTGATGTGAAGCAGCTGCACAAGCCCTTCCCATCCCCTTGTGATTCGTTGAAGGCACTCGTATAACACGGAAGTGTCCGTTTAATATGTTAAGAAGAGCAGATGAGCTCACTACTAGATCTAACTCTGCTGGTTAGAAAACTAGGTTGCACTATAAATTGTTGAACATGCTTTTAAAAGGCTATTGCAAGCCAGCTCGTGGACCAGAAATCAGTAAAACTTCAAACCAACAAAAAAATCCACCTAGTATTAATATATATCACTAAAAAACCCATGGTGCACGTAAGCAGTAACCTGTTTTCCGCCGCAGGCAGATTATCTTTCCATATGTCGTCGGTCTTTAATTAACCTATACACAAAACCACACACCTCTTGGGGAGAAGGCCTTGGGGAACAATAATTTGCATCATCCTTGAAGCGGAGGATACCAAACTGCCCAAGCAGAATACCATAATCTGCACACGACAGGTAAAGCGGCATTTACTTTCAGAGCAAAACTTATTCTGTGTTTTTGGAAAATTCCTCCACAACCGTCGTATGGCCCTGCATTACTTTCTTAAATGTCCAGCCTTATTGTGTGATTATCTCATAACCTGAACAGGTCTTCCAGTCGGCTCCCTGTCCCCTCTGTTCAGACCCTCTGGCTGAAACTCGCTTGACATGACATCGACCTTCAGATTAGCAATAAGTCAGGGGTATCCACAGCCCATTTCCCAACTTGAGTGTATCTTTTAGGGTGTCACGAGTTAGTTCATGGAAGAAAACGAGTTCAGTAGTGGCCCTCACTCTCCTTGGCCACCCTTGTCGTACTCTATGATGAGTACTCTACCAGAAGAAATAGTTAGGAAGGGTGTTTTAAGGACCTGTAAACTGCTTGATTAAAACTTCGTCAAAGGAGCGTTTAAAAGAGGTTTAATGGACTTAGTGAGGCCAGAAAGAAAAATAGGTAAAACTGCCTGTGAGTTGCAGACGAAAGAGGTTGTAGAAAGAAGATGAGGAACGAGTCGTAGGAGTAGTTTGTTTTGGCGTTATAAGAAAGTGGTCTAGTATGGTTTATCTGTGGCCAAAGGAAAGAGAGGGGAAGAGGAGGAGAGAGGCTGTGACATCTTGGATAAGCAGAGATGACAGGAACCTCCCAGCGTAGAAAGATTCAGTGATTGCTGGATCTGTTCAGGACTCGGTATTGGAACCAAAATAGCACAGCTTGTTGTGCACACATGTAGGAACACCTGCCACTATTCGAACAATTAGAAGTGTTAAGTTTAGACTAACATTGAGCGAAAACCTTTGTCAATCTGTCTTGCAGTGAAATGCAGAGCGAGATCTAGGTAGAAAGGAGAAACAGTTCTGATACATCGCTACCTTCTTTGCACACATGCATAGAGCCCATTTCTAAGTTGTTCTCTATGCAGTCTCCGGTGTTTATTTGCAGGATAGGAAGATGGAACTGCTGATGTGCTTTGTGCGTAGCCACAGATTGAAATGCTTTGAATTCAGAGCGATTTCGCTTGGCAACGGGGTAATTTGCAAATGGCTGCATAAAACCAGACAAGGCATCAAGTTACCCTCGATAAACTTCACACTTGTCGCCAGTCTCTCGCACATTTGGTTATTGCATCCTGACGCCACAACCCCATGCCGGCTGGCCCATTGGACATCAGAGAGCAAATAATTATCTTGGGATTGAACTTAAACAAAAAACCAAAAAACAAAAAAAAAGAGAAAAGGCTAAGTCCCAGAGCTACGCTCCCAGAACCATCCTTCTCTTCTGTCCAGTGTGTTCGACATGTGCCAGCCAGGTGTGCGACTGCTGTCAGATAAATCTAGAGCCGGGTCCCAATTAGGGCCTCCCACGACAACGCTCGTCAGAGACCAAAGCACAGACCGCCGGTTCGCCTGGGCTGACAAGCGTTTCCCTGCAAGGGGAAATGGTCATCTAACGAGGCGGTCCCTTGGGAATACCTCGGCGCCGTCTGACCTGAGTGGTTGCCCTCACGCTGTATCCCACCGCCCTCCGAATACCCATGGCAGAGTACTTACGTTCTAACCGCAACGTCACACGCTTTCACGCACTGCTGCTAATAAAGCTCCCCCCGACGCCCCTCGTCTCTGCAACGACGCGCGTTTCACCTCAGTCGCACCTCGTTCCGGTGCCACAAGCCAACCTAACCACCTTTGTCGTTCCCATCTTCCTGCGCACATGCACTGCTTGCGTTCCCCCCTTTGTCTCCCCGCGCCCGGGTTCCCGCCCTGTCACATCCTAGCTCCTGATCACCCCCGCGTGCCCCAGCACCACGCGGATTCCCACACCTCCAGTCTCCTTTCCCCATGCTTGAGCGCCGCGAGTCCCGCACCGTTCCGCGGCTTGCTGGACCCGGGCGCCTCCCGTCTACACAATGTCCGTGAGCCCTGACAGAACCTCCGCCAAGCCGCCCGGGACCCGTAACCCTCCCTCCGGATGGAGCTGCTTCCAAGGGTGAGTCCGACGGCTCCCCGGCTCCCGGTCTCTCTTCCCGTGTTCGCGTTGCCTGTGTATGAGCGCTCCCCTTAATGTACCGGAATCATTTGGAGGACTCTCCGCCCATGCGCCAGCCCCACTTCACCCGGCCAGCCGTGCCCCGGTGCCTCAGACGCTCCGCTCCCCACCGTTGTGCTCTGAGCGCGAATGAAACGTGAGGCCCCTTATGCAGGGACTTGCTCGCTGCAGCACCACAGTGCTGCACCTCCCGGACCCGAGGCCCGCTAGCGCCGAGCCAGTTGCGTCGCTCAGCTCCAGAGACGCAGCTGCTTTCGTGAACCGACGCCTACCTCACCGCTGCGCACCGGGCGGAGTACACCGGCACCTGTTTGCCTATGACCCTGCAGCATATTAACGGCTAAACTGCGGGTTCGTGATCCCCCGCAGGACGGCATTGCGCATGCACTGCTCTAGGAGACAGGCTGAAAGACCGCTACCCCGGAGAGGACGAGCGGTGCGCAACGAGCTGAGAGCGACCTCAACGAGCATGTATAAGATTGAGTCGGACTTGAGGCTCAGCCTAATATCAGTGTGATGATAACTGGGCGACTCAGCGACCATTCTTAGTGTATATGATGTCTAAGGACTGGACTCTACCACTCTAGTGTGATGCAAGTCTGGGAGCGGGAGAACTACAAGCCATCGGTGGGTATGAGCTTGACCTCCTTCAACCCACGACCAATCTGGGAGGCTCAGACCCTAGCATCATGGCCAAAGTCTGGGGGCCAAACGGAGACTCAGCGCGGGCCAGGGCTACCTGCCCGAGCGCGCTCCCGAAAGACCTTCAGGGGACAAGGGATATGGAGCAATGCGCGTTAGGGGGGCGCGCCTTAGCTGCCGCCCAGGGTCCCGGAGGGGCTTTAGGTTACCCTCGTGAAATTTGGATGAGGGGGATCCAAAGGCACCGCGGATAGGCTATGGAGAGTTCCTCACACTTGTGCCCAAATCCGGTGACCGTGTGGATGTGATTTATCTGTAGGGCCCTTGTCAGTACTCTTTCGCTTGCTAAGGCCATTGAGCTTGGGCTGAGTCGCTGCGAGGGCCCACCAGGATAATAAAGTTCCTAAGGGGCAACAAGGGAGTGAGCAGTGGGACTTGAGTGCTCTCAGCACACACTGCATGCTCCACCCCCAGTGCCTCAGGTCTCTGGTGCTGGAGCCATGGATGAAGTTGGGGCCTTGTGAATACCAGGGACCCCTGGAGACGGCCATCCTCGCGAGGAAATAGTCCAATGCTCTCAAATCACGCAGGCCTTGCGAAGGCAGTTCAGGACCCAAGAAAAACCCGAGAAGAAGCACACACTCATAGACTTAAAGGGCCCTTTCGGTGTGCATTTAGCAAGGGGAGGTATAGCCAGCGCGACAGTCTACCAGACCAGTGGCCTGACAGGGCTGCGGTGTCCCTTTAGTTTCGCTGGAGAATCGTGAGGTCTGAATACTGTCGAGGCAGCACCTGAGTTGGAGGAGGGGCACACCTCTCTCTCAGTCTACTCCAAATCATCAATCGCGCAGTGTGCTAGTCTGGTAGAATGGCAAATACCCGGGGTGAGTATTGAGGTCGGCACCTGGGAGTCACTTCCTGAGACTTATCGCCCGACACGCGTGCTCAGCACTCTGTGCTAAACATTGAGTTGTCCAGGCAGGTGGCTGTCAAGCAATAATTATTGTTAGGAGAGAGGTTGAACTGCAAAGTGAGACGGCGTAGAGAGAGATGGCAGAGGAAAAGTTCAATGTGCTCGGCCGGGGCCTGCCCCCAATACACGACTAGCTCTTCGCATTTAAAACAAGCATTCCGGGAGATTAGAGCAGTGGAGTAAGATCCGAGGAGTGACCTGGCTCTCAGCGTGATACAGGGGCTGAGGAAGCTCATGGCTGCAAGTCCTTCTGCATGGTAGACAGATTCCCCTGTTGCGTAAAACTATTAGGGACCTCTCAAGGGCCGCTCGAGTCCTCACTTATCCTCGGAGCTGTGAGCTCAAGGAGCAGCAGGATGCGCAGATCACGACAAGCTGATGACGCACTTGGCCTCCCCGTCGACAGAGCACATACCGAAAATCTCTACCAAGAGCCACGCTCTATCAAGCGCTTCTGGGGATGGGGTGTTTGGAACTTGGAGTCATCCCTTTGTCAAAACGGGATGTTTCGATGTGTGCGGCGGCGTGAGGGACTCTGCAGCCTCGTGCCTCAGTTTCCCGGATTGGCGAGAACCCGAGTGTCTAATCAAGAGGCCGGACGCCCTCGTGGGCTACGAATACAACCAGTTTAGGATTCGTCTAAGCAAGAGATGCGTGGTGCCCGCGACAGCGGAGGCCGGCTGTCCTGCCGCTCCCCACACCGCAGCCCGGCTCTCACCGGCTCCTTCCTTCGCCGGAGGTTTCTCTCTAGTGCTGTGTCTGACTTCATGACAGAACATACATCTGCGGTATGGAGACTCCCACCTCTCGTATTCTCCTGCCTCATATATATTTCTGTTGATCCACGTCTAGCATAAGGCACAAGGTCGCTACCACAAGCTCGACCTCCGTGTCTCGTCCGAGGTTCTTATGTCCTCACCTCGTATGAACCGCCGCCTTCAGCGTTGCTCTCTCCCCTATATAGAGAGTTCTCTTGCAAATTCCTATCTGCTCTGGATGTCTAGTAGTTGGACCCCCTCCTGTATCATGGAGACCCTCCTGTCCCACCATTGATATGAGGGATGTAGATAATGCCGACTTCCGCCTTCTGCAATCAAGAGTTCCAAGCAAGCTGCTAGACATTCGAGGTTTAATCCTGTCTCCAGCCCCCGAATGCTGTGACATGGCTGTGTTGGTAAATATTAGTTATGAGAGACTCATACAAGTTTCAGCTCCCTTGAGAGACCTAGTTGCAAACAAGGTCGAATGTTCTTTAGCCCAGAGTCCTCTTCTGTGAAAAGAATCGAAAACTTGAGGATTTTTCTGCATTTATTTAAGTTGACGTGATAGGAGGGACAGCTCGAATAGTCTAGCCATGGCGCTCCCGTCACCACTGCCCGGCGGCCTAGCAGGTGAGAGACCGCTACTATGCACCCTGAGCTCGAGACCATATCAAAAAAGAACAAAGAGAGCAGATACTCACATAACACACTGGTGTAAGTGGTTCAGTTTTGAGACTCGCTCATGTCTCCCGCATGAGGCCTCAGGGTGGGCTTGGGTAAACACGACCTTTGATTCCACCACAGTGCAGCTCTTGATAGGACATGGGAGCAGACACTGTCCGTAATTCCAGCAAGCGGTACTTTGCTGGGCTGCGCACTTCTCGAGCGTTGACCGCGTGAGGCTTGCGCGTGCCTTGATGTGTCACTCTCCCGAAGACCCCAGCTCCGGGGACCTCTGACCGAGCGAGCGCAGAGCTCCTCGCGGTGACTAGACTGCCTTTCAGAATCAGACTCTACCGCAGAGGGCGCCATTTTTGTCACATAGGCTTTATCCTAACTGTCGTGTAAGGGAAGTCCCAGATAGCGAGAACACAGAAACGTTCGATATGGGCCACCTGTGTAGCGACCACTTGACTCATTGTCTGACAGTCCTGTACACAGGAAGAAAATGAGCCATCTCGTGCGTTTGAGAGCACCTCGTCTCCGCCTTACATATTATGGCGATTAACAAATACTCGGCATGATCGACACGTAAGTGCCCTAGGCGCCGGGGTCCCGCGGTCCTGCTCGTTACTCTATCGCGCAACCTCCTTTATTGCGTTCGCCCGTACCGGCTGCCGTACCGAAGGCCTTCCCGATAGTCTAGTCTCCGATATATCATCAAGGACGGGCTCTATTATGTACTCTCTTCCGATTCTAGAGTCGGTCGTAGAGCGCTCATGTCTATATTAGAGCCACCAATTTCCAGCGTACCATCTGGGAATTCCATAGTATAAGTATTACGCTACCACTGGCTTTAGAGTCACACGGAGCGCGAGTGGGTGTCCGGTAGGGTGCTCAGCTGTCCTACGTTCTGGGATCCGTCTTAAGAGGTGTGGTCAATGGCCAATCCTCGTAGCTAGCTCCAATGACGACTGCTGTATCAACTCAGAGTGGCACCGAGCACACACTCTGCCCCCAGCGAGCTTCACAAACCCTGTCCACGTATCACAAGAATGCCGTGCTCTAATAATAACTATATATCCCTTCCCGGTCAGACATCTAATCTGTGAGACTGCGTTCTCTTCAGCATCCTCCTTTGGCACAGAATCACTCAGTTAAGCCTTGTGTATGAACAGCCTGACCCATATGGTTAGAACACCGGCCACCAGGCCATAGCCCGCCCGTGCTCGGCTTGTTACCAAGTTAATTCTTCTGCCAGCGCGCGTGTATTATGCTAGGTCTCGGTCACTTTGCATATAGATATGCAGTCAGGTTATTGTCTTCTATGTGTTCATCTTGGTTGCCACACACATTTTTTTCTGAGGATGATACATATATACCTTCCCGTGCACCAATGCGCAGAGGGTACGCATGGCGCGAGCTCGAACTTGCATTCTCCGTGTTATTGCTAAAGGGGCGAACAGCCAACAGAGCTCCCAGTAGGAGACGTTGAGTGGTTGTTCAGAAGCTCCACATCTGCTGGTAGGTGAGCTCACAACGGACTGCCTCCCCATCGTTTAAACGCGCGCTGGGCAGCGCTCACCCAGTGCGCAGCGCTCTTGGAGGTGGGCAGCGGGAATGCGGGGATGTCCTGGTGGGTGGTCCTTGGCTCGCGTGGCGTGTCTCTATGCAGGCCCTTGCTCAGGAGCCAGTGTTACGCCCCTCCGTTTACCCCCGTGTGCCTGAGCACACCATTGCCTCGTTCTTGTAGCAGCGTGGCCCCCACAGTCTCATCTGGCAGAATCCAGCAGCGGACTCCAAGGCATAAGAGCGACCGATGTTTTGGTGGCATCTACGCTGGCATCCTCTCCGAAAGGGATTAGTAAAGTTATGGCGCGAGAGGTAAATCCCAGAGAGCTACCCATAAATGGATCTGTGGGACGTTGCAGGACGTTGAGCGGATGCTTGACAAATTGCACAGGAAGTCTGTGGCAAGAGCCTCGATTGATTCCATATCTCCTGGTGCGTGCCCAGCTCCCGTGCCCACTCACGGCATCCCACAGACCAGATGTGGTCGAGGTCTTACAGGAGATTTACATGGCTCTCTCAGTTCCCCCTCCCTGGCGATGTCTGGGCCCTGAAACACAGGTAAGGATCCCCTAGCCTCTCGTCTTTCTCCAGGCACCAATGTGTTGGGGCACTGTGTAAGCCGGGTGCTGGGATCTAACTTCTAACATTTGAAGTTCAGAGGACTGGATCAGACACTGATGGTGGTGGGTCCGCTTCAACTTTGATTTATGTGTAGGTGAGGGGCACCGCGCACCCACCCCCGCAGATACCGACTGGTTGGACGGCTGCTGCACTATTGGTTGCCTCCGCGTTGGGCTTTTTGAATCCTGTTGAGCAGCATAAATGGGTGGGGACAGGGAGCTTGGGCTACCGCGGCGTACAAGAACTCGCTCACGCCGCCTGGTCGACACTGACGAGATCCTGTTTGCGTCCTCCCTCCGCACTGAACTGGGTTTATAAAAGGGGAACCACCCCTGGGTTCCAGTGCACGAGCTTAGATTGGCGGGTTCGGCAAGGCAAGGCGCTGCTCAAGGATCGCACAGAAAGAGAGGTAACGGACCCCGTGCTAGAGTCGCAGCGAGCAGAGAGTAAGGACTCCCATGAGCCTTCCCTCACAGAAGAAGATCGACCAGGCAGTGCACAGAGTGTTGGTGTTGAGACAGAGCAGTTTTTATGAAGTTAGCGGCGTCTCGACCCGCTTCCATCGTTCGGCTCGCAGGTGCATCCACGCTCAGTCTTCTTCGTGCATGGCAAGGCATCTCCACTGTACGCATGCCATCTTCTGCGGGTCGTCTTCGAGGAATGCTCAGCGTGATCCCAGCTTTGAATTGGGCAGTTTGTCCGTGAAGTTGCTCTAGCTAGGTATGCACGTCCCATACTCCCAAACGTAGTATCAGGCAATGACAGCTGGACCTGAGTGCTTCCGCCAGGAACTGACAAAGCTGTCCGAACCCCTGAGAGTGCTTACTGAGCCAACGAGCGAGGAAAGGAGGCACCACAACTCCTTGGTTGCGGCACTACCGAGTATGTGGGTTGAGTCAGGTCTCTCGACACACAAACCCTTCCGCCCCCACCACCCATGCTCCTTTCACATAGCTTCTCTTATCTTCTGTGCCAATCTTCCCGACAGCCGTCGTCCCCCTGATCAGGACCGGCATCATCCTGCAGAGCTCAGTCTAGGGGACCCCAGTGCGCGACTCCGTTTCCTTGTCGTTTCAACTCCAGGTACTCAGCCTCCTCTGTGCATTTCGACACCAGGTACATCAGTAGCCACTCGCTCCTTGTGTAACTGTGCATTATGCGGTTTGCTTACATTTTGGGTTTATTATCAGTTGGGCCCGCAGCTCGCGACACTAGGCGACACAAGGGATGCGACCTCATTTGAGGGTGGGTACTCCGTTACCCTGTTGCGTCATCCTCGCAAAGCACCCATCCGTGGCCCACCGAGTATAGTCAGGTGGGCTTTTTACAACGTGTGTCTGCTAGCTGACACGATGTTACTTAGTGAGGAAGAGTATGAGCAACAGAGCTTCCTTGGTTTGATCATGGGTGTATGCTAGATTTCCAGCAGCATGGACTGGATGGCAATGAGAAAGGGATAAAACCTTCCGCGGGAGGCAAGCTTTTAATTAGAAGTGCGCCCCATGTTGGCAGTCCCAGGGCCAGGTGCATCGCACCTGTCGCCTGCTGACCGAGGCCACTAGAGGTGGCGAGATCTATAGACGACGGCCCCAATCCCGTGGGATGCTGAGCACCACGAAGACGGTTTTAGGTGGACGGCCGAGCAAGAAGGGCCGTTGGTTCATTCGAACCCCCGACGGCGCTCCGCCGTCTTCAGCTTGCGATGCATGTGGAGTTGGTGGCCAGCGAAGTTGCTGCAGCGGCAGGAAGTAGATGGTGACGCAGTGCAGCCATTTGAGCACCGTGTCCAGCGCCGTGGGCGCGTCGGCATCACGCCACACGTCCAGCCACCAGTAGAACGGGATGCCGGTGGCCGCGCCGCGGCGAACACGGCCGCGATGATCTTGCGGGTGCGCCGCGGGTAGGACACCGTGCGAGGGTAATAAATTACCTGCTGTACACTTCAGAGCAAGGTGCACTTCTTTATTTATGAAGATAGACATGCTGGTCGAGGGCTTTAATCATCAAGCTGAATAAATCATCTTTGAAGAAAGTGCCGGTTGCGCTAATGTGAGGAAGAGCTAGGCTCACAGGATCGCTGATCCTTTGCATACCACCTTTGCGTCCGGACGGTGTCTGGTGTTCTAGGCAAGCACGGTCTAAATGTAACGCCAGGTGCAGGGGTCTCTTTCCTGCCCTCTCCTTTCCCTTGTTTGCCGTGAGACTCCAGCACGTTACGGTGTGGAGAAGGCGCTGGGCACCGCCCTGCGCACAGAGTACTATTAGGCGTCTGCAGGATGGAGCCACGAAGATGATGAAGACTTCGTGGTTTAAGGGAAGTTATTGCAGATACACCTGGTGCGGAGTGTCAGGCCGAGCGAGCTACCTCTCGCTTATAAAGCACCATGGAAATGTAGCTTTTAACTAAAGTCAGACCTGAGATGGGAGCAGGAGGCGGACAGGAGCCACGGCAGTCAGAATGTTCCCTAGGTGGGAGGGCGCAGACGTATAGGATGGAGGATTCTTGCTCTCCAGAGATTGGAGCGCGTCGTTGTTTGGGTCTCGACTTATTCCAGTGAAGGGCTCGCAGGACGGTCCCCCGCGGGACTCGTCGAGGGGGAATTGGTGCCCCAGAGCTTACACGAAGCCGAGAGAGGAAAGACATACTCAAATTTCGTAAAGATGTAGCTCTTGCTGGGATTTCTATGGCGCTTCTGACGGCTAGGCAATCTCTTAACCGTGTGTGTGCACGACCTCTAGCTAATGCCACAGATGTAATACCATCTGTCCCTGTCACCCAATCCTACCCAGCGAACTGCCTGAGGGTTGCGGCTGGCAGTGCCCTGGGCTGGCGCACAGCGGGCACCGGGCGAGAGTACCAGTGCTTTCTCACGGGGTTTGAAGCCGGACTTTGACGCGTCCCCATTCACTGCCAGATGTAGGCCTTGCGCAGCCAGCCCCAGCTCCAGCTCACCTAGTCCAACGACCACGCAGGTCAATGAAGGCGACGCGTATACACGTCCAATTTTGGTAGGATCAAATGCCGACCACATCCCGCCTGCCAAGTGACGCTCCAGTGTGCTTCTGGCTCCAGCTCCCCGCCTATTATCATTAATTGGGCGGTTGTCGCCTACTGCACAACTGTCCTTGTGCCCTTGATTATTTGGGCACTCTGGGATTGTAGCCCTAACACCGTCTATATTATTCTCCGCGACGAATAACGGTCTACAAATGCGCTAGAAACACAGGTGTGTTGAGAGCTTGGTGGAATGTGAGTGGGTGTGATGAGTCAACACTCGGGAATCTACGCCAAAGACATATAAATTGCTAAATAGACCCATGGAGCTTATAGCGTGCGTACTAGGGCTCCCCACTGGTGGCTGTATTCTTGCTCTCAACGTCCACTTTGTCGCACGTGATCGCGACCCAGTCAATAGCACAGTCAGTGGCAGTCATCCCAAAAAGCATGCCCTCGCAGGCATTCAGAGCACCGGTCTGCTATAACACCCTAAGTTTGATGGGTGTGGGCCACGCGCCCCCCTCCCTACGAATCTGTCACGCGCTCTCTCTCTAGTCAGTGAGCGCCCGGCGCCCGCCAACTGCACAGAGCTGCTCCCTTCCTTATCCCTCAGACCCGTTTTGTAGAAAAACCGATTAAAACACCATGTTATGGGGCAAGCGTAGCCAAAGTGCATATGAGTGAATGCTCTGCCACGCGGCCGAGCTGAATGTCCACAAAGCCTCACTTAGCCCGTGGGGTGCACAGTTTTTGATGGGCAGACAGAGCAGCACTAAAAATCATGGTCAACTGAGACATGCCCAGGAAGTGAGTCCCGCCGGTGGAGACCACAACGGGTGCCAAAAGAGCTGTTCGTGCGTTATTTATGGTCGCTCATATCCAGAGGTCTGAACGAAACACTGTTCGGATATATCCAGACTCATCAGGATGAGGCCGGGCTGGAGAGCCTAGGCAGCAGCCCTGCCCACGGCCCTGCCGCAGTCCCCGACCCGTATCCGCATCCTTTCGTATCCGCACTATCTGTTGTCACCGATCCCTGCCCCATTCTGTCCTTTATCTTGCCCCATCTGTGCCCCGATCCCTTCCCGATTTCTGCCCTATATGCCCCTATCCCTGACCGATCTCTGCCCTATCCCTGCCCTCTCTGCCCGATCTCTGCCCCGATCTCTGCCCGATCTCTGCCCCAACTCTGCCCCATTTCTGTCCCTATCCCTGCCCCATCTCTTCCCCTATCCCTGCCCTCTCTGCCCCTGATCCCTGCCCCATCTCTGCCCCTATTCCTGCCTATCCCTGCCCCATCCCTCTGCCCTGTCCCCAGCCCGGATCGTGCCCACGCTGCCCTCGCCCATTCACAACCCGGGGCGCTCCACCCCCTCCCGAGCTCTGCGTTCCTATTGGCTCAGAGGATCCAGGCCACGCCCAATTCGAGCGGGGTTCGGCGGGTTCGGGCGGAGCCGAGCGCTGCGTTCTGATTGGTCAGAATCCCCACCAAATTTGCATGGGCGGGGGACCGGCAGCCCCCGGGGTGCGGTGCCGATGGGGTGCGGGGGATTTGGTGGGGGGGGGGGGTCCTGACCCGGAGCTGCACTTTTCGGGGATTATTTGGATGGAGGGGTACGGGATGCAAAGGGGAGTCCTGAGCTCAGGGAGGGGGTACGGGGAACCAGTCTGACCTGGCCCCGGGGCGCCCCAAATTTCTCTTGTCCCAGATACTGCAGACATCCGACGGCTCCGGCCCCGGGGGGCGGACCGGTCACGGTTTTCTCCCGTTCCGGGACCCCCACTGACGGATCTGCTCCCCGGCAGTGCCCGCGGTGTGTGTGGGATCCCGGGGCTCCCACCTCCCCGAACCTGGAACTTCCGCCTGCACCCGAGCACAGCCCGAGGGAAATGCGGGGGGGAGGATGGGAGAGCAGAGGGGTGCCAATTAACTGCAAATTAGCTCCGGTTCATCAGCAGGAGGTCCCGTCCATCCACGTCCCCCGCGGAACTGGGGCATCGATCGGCTGAAGCCACGGCGGAAGCGCCTTAACCCTTTCCCAGCTCGGATCCTTTCTGCACTGCTGAGGGGGGCGAGTTCTCTCTGGGCACCGCTTTTGCTCCCCCTGCCCGGGGTCCCGCTCCCCAAACCCTGCGGGACAGGGGCTCTCACCTGGGTGGCTCCAGTGCCACCCGCCGGGCGTGCGGTGCCACCTTCCCTGATCCTGGTGCTTCCCACGGACACACCGGTGTCGCTGTCCGTGTTGTCGCCGGTTTCCGTGTCCTCTCCGGTGTCTCTGTCCCACTGGTGTCCCTGTCCCGCCGGTGTCCCTGTCCCCGCCGGCACCCGCTGCATGGCACAGCCTCCCGGGGCGCGGGGCACGGGGCGGAGGGAGAGGCGTGGGCAGAGCCACGGGCAGAGCCGCGGGCTGGGCTGGCTGGGCACAGGGACGTCACCGGGCCCGGTGGCTCCCGCGGGGGCCACGGAAGGGGTCACCTGGGAAGCTCCGAGTGACCGTGACAGAGCTCGGCCCCACCCCAGAGCGTCAGGGATGGTGGTACGGGGACAGGTGGGTCCGCGGCCACCTCTGGGGACACGGAGGAGCGGCTGTGGACGGGGTGTGACGTGTGACACGAGTGTGAGTCCGTGTGTGCTGCGTGCGTGTCCCTGCTCTGCCCTGTCGAGGCGCGGAGGGTCCCGGAGCCGCGGGTGCGCTGCCCTCGCCGGGTGCCGGGGTGCGGCTCGGCGGCTGATGGAGAGCTCAGCGCGTCTCTCTGGCTGCCGTCGGGGTGCCGGGGAGGGATGGAAGTGGCTCCTGGATGTGCTGCGCTCTCGGAGCTGGGCTGTGCTCGCTGGTGCCCGGGGAAGGGTTCGGTCCAGCAGCGCGGGGTACGGGGCGCCTGCTCCCCTTCCCCAGCCCCGCTCAGCCGGCCTTAAGCCGGCGCTGGGAAGGGTAATCCGTCGGCAAGACGGGATTTGAGAGGCAAGATGGATTTGAGACAGATGGGGCCAAATTCCTCCTGGGGGAAGGATGCTGTGAGAAGCGGGCGGGAGTGGTGCCAGGAGGGAGAAGAGGAGAGGAAGGAAGGATCGCTGGATCCACAGGAGCTGTCCCTGTCCCACATTCCCCAGTCCCTCTCCAGTCCCTGTCGGGATCCCAGCACAGACCTGCTGTGACCCCAGGGCAGCCAGTGTCTCCAGTGTCTCCACACCCTGGGCTCTCTGTCCCCTCGTGTGTCCATCCGGGATGCGGGAGATCGGGGCAATGCCCGGGGCTCGCTCTGCCCACTGCGGGGACGGGATCAGGACAGGCAGACCGGGCTGGGAGCCAGTGCCGCCGGCACCCGGCCATTTCCCAGCACACCCCAACCAGGGACATGGTGGTCCCAGCCCTTCTGCTGCAGAAAGGCAGTTTTTTGGCTCTCAGAGACACCAATGTCCCCATGTCCTTTGTCCCCACCTCACCCCATTGGCACCAGCATCCCTTTGGCACTGGGGGAGCGGAGGGAGGAGGTGCACAGCCCCCCAGTAACCCCACACCACCTCAGTGCCTGGGACCGGGGTGCAGCACTGGAATGTTCCCATGTCCCCGCAGCCCAAAAAGCCGACTTTAGCGGGGACTCCACGGCGGCCACCATCAACCACTCCCTGACGCTGCTGCAGCGGCTGCAGGAGCTGCTGCAGAACGGCAACGGCAGCGACTCGGTGCTGCGGGTCCGCTCGGCCGCCTCCGACGAGGCCAAGGTGTTCCACACCCACCAGCTGCTGCTGAGCCTCCAGAGCGAGGTCTTCGAGAGCCTCCTGCGCAACCAGAGCGTCGTGACCCTGCATGAACCGCCCGAGACCGCCGCGCTCTTCGAGAAGTTCATCAGGTGCGTGGGGACCCTGTGGGATGGGGATGTCAGGAGGATGGAGCTCTCCTGGGGACTGTGGGGCCCTGTGGGATGGGGATGTCAGGAGGATGGAGCTCTCCTGGGGACTGTGGGGCCCTGTGGGGTGGGGATGTCAGGAGGATGGAGCCTCCTGGGGAATGTGGGGCCTGTTGGGATGGGGATGTCAGGAGGATGGAGCTCCCCTGGGGACTGTGGGGCCCTGTGGGTGGGGATGTCAGGAGGATGGAGCTCTCCTGGGAACCATGGGAACCCCAAAGGATGGGGATGCCCAGAGGGATGCAGCCAAGGAAGAGGGATGTTCCCTTGGGAACCACAGGGAATGTGTGGGATGTGCATTTTGGGAGGGATGCAGCCCAGGAGGGAGGACCCCACATGATGGGAACACCCAGAGAGAAGAGTCCAAGGAGGGGAGATACTTCCCTGGGGACCCCACAGGATGCAGCCTTGGGAACCCTGGGGACCCCATGGGATAGGAATACTCTGAGGGGCACAGCTCAGAGCAGAGGCTGCTCCCTGGGAACTGAGCTGCCAGGAAGGTCCCCAGTGTCACCACCCCATGCTATGCCCCAGGTACCTGTACTGCGGGGGGGTCTCCATCCTGCTGCACCAGGCCATCCCCATGCACCAGCTGGCCAGCAAATACCGGGTCTGGGGGCTGCAGCGCGGCGTGGCCGAGTACATGAGGACCCACCTGGCCAGCGAGTCGAGCCAGGGCCATGTGGTGGGCTGGTACCACTACGCCGTGCGCGTCGGGGACGCGGCGCTGCAGGAGAGCTGCCTCCAGTTCCTGGCCTGGAACCTGTCGGCGGTGCTGGGCAGCGCCGAGTGGAGCTCGGTGAGCGTGGAGCTGCTGCTGCTGCTGCTGGAGCGCTCCGACCTGGTGCTGCACAGCGAGCTGGAGCTCTACACGGCCGTGGAGGGCTGGCTGAGCCGCCGGCAGCCCGAGGCGCCCGTGGCCGAGCGGGTGCTGCGCGCCATCCGCTACCCCATGATCGCGCCCAGCCAGCTGTTCCGGCTGCAGGCGCAGTCGGCGGTGCTGGCGCGGCACCGCGGCGCGGTGCAGGACCTGCTCTTCCAGGCTTTCCAGTTCCACGCCGCCTCCCCGCTCCACTTCGCCAAGTACTTCGACGTCAACTGCAGCATGTTCCTGCCCCGCAACTACCTCGCGCCCAGCTGGGGCTCCCAGTGGGTCATCACCAACCCGGCGCGGGACGACCGCAGCACCAGCTTCCAGACCCAGCTGGGGCCCAGCAGCCACGACGCCGGCAAGAGGGTGACCTGGAACGTGCTGTTCTCGCCGCGCTGGCTGCCCGTCAGCCTGCGCCCCGTCTACTCGGACTCGGTGGCGGGCGCCATCCAGCCCGTGCGCATCGAGGACGGGCGCCCGCGCCTCGTCATCACCCCGGCCATGAGCAGCCCCGACTTCGCCGGTGTCAGCTTCCAGAAGACAGTGCTGGTGGGCGTGCGGCAGCAGGGCCGTGTGCTGGTCAAACACGCCTACAGCTTCCACCAGAGCTCGGACGAGGCGGCCGATTTCCTGGCGCACGCCGACCTGCAGAAGCGCACCTCCGAGTACCTCATCGACAACTCCCTGCACCTCCACATCATCATCAAGCCCGTCTACCACTCCCTCATCAAGGTGAAGAAGTAACGAGGCACGGCCAGGTCCTGCCGTGCCAGCCCCAGCGCCGTGGGGGGAACGCTTGGTCCTGTAGGTAGATGGGGGTCCCCACCCCGGGGGGCTCCAGGACTGTGCTCTGCACTGCTCACCCCTCCCCAAGTGTTCCCCTGCCATGTCCCGTCCCCATCGCTGTTCCTGGGGATGGAGGATGCTGAGAGCACCCCAGACCCCTGTGGAGAGTGCAGGAGATGAAATGTGCAGCCCACGGGCACATCACAGACCCCAGTGGGTGTGGGGATGGGACAGGGACAGCCTGTCCTTCCTGTGAGGCAGCACTGGGGTCCTTCTGCGTGGGCAGCTGGGTCCAGCTCAGGGGCAAACGGAGCTGCCCATGTTGGGGGTGAGGGGCCCATCTGTCACCCTCCGTGAAGGAGGGTGAGGGGCACTGTCCCCACTGGTGGTGGCAGCTGCCCCATCCCTGTCCAGGCACCCCCACCCCCTTCCTAATAAAGCAAAAAGTGAGTGTTGGACGTGTGGGACATCTTTGGGGTGACGCCACTCCCCAGCTCAGCTCCTTTTAATGGAACCCCCGGAAAGGAAAACACCCATCCAGACACAGATGCATTTCCTTCTGGGGATGTGGGTCCCTGCTTGGGATGGGTTTGGCGCAGAGAGAGCTGTGCAGGCACTCAGGAGAGGCACAGATGGGACTCCAGCACATGGGGAAGGGGCACAGCAGCACCCCAGGGTTGGGTTGGGGTGCAGGGAGGGGCAAAGGCCCCTGAACCCTGTCCTGGCATCGCTCACCCACGGATGGGTTCAGCCCCTGAGCAGAGCCTGGGGAAGGGTCCTGCTGGGGGGCTCCCAGAGCCACCTGTGTGATGTCCCCATCGCTGTGACAGGCTGCTGGCAGCTCGTTAATGATTAATTAGGGGAGCTGGGGTGGCTGCTGGGTGCTACCAGCAGGGCAGTGTTTACCCAGCACTGATAACCCAGCTTGGGAGCTGCTTCCATGGGGACACCGGGCTCTCCAGCTGGGAGGGGACCTGGAGGGGACTAGGACACCCCCATTCTGCCACCAGCCACGCTGCTGTGCCCTGCTCCATGGGCTGAGGACACTGAGGGACACCCTGTGCTGCTGTGGGTGCTTGGCTGTGCTCAGCCACCGGCTTTGAGTGTCCTGGCTCAAGGAAGGGACAGGAGGAGCAGGAGGACGTGACTTTCCCACCCTCTGCTTGACCCCGCTCTGACAAAAGAGGAAATGTGACGTGGAAAGCATTGGTTTATTCACACCAAAGAAAATCAGGATGCAAAGGACAGGGAGCAGCTGCGGGGTCAGGGGTTTGTGTACGGCCCCCCACTCGCCACCCCACTCGGGCAGAGAGCCCAGGAGAGCTGCCTGGTTTGGGGACAGTGGCCTCATTCTGCAGCAGCTCTGGCACAGAGGGAAAAGGAAGGTGCAGCTGGAGCACACTGACCTTGGCATCCTCCTCCTCTTCCTCCTGCTTTTCCTACTGTGCTGCTGCCTCGCCTTCTTCATCCTGAAAGACAGAGGTTGGTCCTGTCCCCTGCCCCTGCTGGGGTCCCTGTGCTGGTGGCCAGACTGTCCTGTCCCCAGTACCTCTCCAGGCACATCCTGGCCCCTCCTTCGCCGCTCTGCCTTGATGATGGAGAAGAAATCTGTTTGGGCCTGTTTGAACACCTCCTGGGTATCCTCCCGCTCCTCCACCTTGGCCTTGGCCCGCTCCTGCTCCCGCAGCAGCAGCTCCCGACGTTTGTCCTGCAGGACCTTCTCGCGCCTCGCCTCCCGCTCGAACATCTGGGTGGGACACGGGGGGCACGGGGGACACTGTGCTGTGTCTGGGGACACCGTGGGGCTGAGGGCAGTGTGTGGGGCTCGGGTGGCACCTGGCACATACTGCGAGGGTCAGGTTCTTCTCGTTCTTCCGGAGGGTGCAGAGCCCCGGGGAGATCTCCAGGAGGGAGACAGTGCCCAGCTTGGTGCCACAGCCAAGGATGCGCCCGTTGTCCTGCGAGCACAGGCTGAGCAGGGGATCGTTGGACACCTGGGGACAGGGCACAGGTGGGTGCTGACAATTGGCCCTGGGATGATGCCAGGGTCCCAGAGGTGCTGGGGACCCACCTTGAGGCTGAGGGAAGGCTCCTTCTGGTGGAAGAGGAAGTCCCAGACATCCAGGGTCCCATCTGACTTGGCGATGAAGAACACAGCCGGTTTTGCGGGGCTCCAGCACCCAGCCAGCAGGTAGGGAGTGTGGCACCTGCCAGCAGAGCCACCCCTCAGCCACGCTGGCACTGCTTTGCCATGGTCACTGGCCCGTCCCAGCACTCAGAGCTGACCAGACCCCACTGCCACCTGCCCTGGGGATGATTTCTGGCCGAGTAAACGCCCCTCGACACCTACTTGGTCTCCATAATTGATGATGCATCCAGCAGATCCTCCGTCCAGATCTGAGCAGTCCAGTCACCGACTGTCAGGAAGATTTTGGGGTAGAAGGGGTTCCTGGTCACGGTGTAGACAGCCCCGATGTGGCTGCTGTAGACGTGGACGATTTTGTCGGGTGGTGACTTGGCGTCGCGGTTGCAGGAGATGATGTTGCCCTGCTCTGTGCCCACCAGGAACTTGGCAGGCTGGGGGTGGGAGCAGGAGGGTGCAGCTGTCAGCAGAATGGAGACCCCATAGTGTGGGGACAGCGAGGGGTTCTGCTGCAGTCAGAGCCCTGGGACCGGGCAGGTTTAGGGACCAAAATGCCAGCAGGACCCTGTGTTCCTGGAGCATCTTGGGGCTGTGTCCACGGGAGTGACCAGGCACTGCCCTGTGGGTGGTGGGTACAGGGACACTCACCATGGCGGGTGTAAAGTCCAGGGAGATGGCACCCTGAGCATTGCTCAGCTTGTCTTCCTTGGTGATGTCCAAGATCAGCCTCTCGGTGGGCTCTGACAGCTTGCGGATGTCCCACCACAGGACCTGCAGGGGACAAGGGGTGGCAGGGGCTGTGGGGGCTGCTGAAGGTGCTGGCAGTCCTGGAGCCCTGCTGGTCCAGGGGGCCGGGATCTTGTGCTGCTGAGGGGCACAGCGGGCACAGGAAGCTCTTTCAAATCCCCTCAGGAGCCCCTGCCCTGCCCCAGCCCCTCACCTGCCCGTCAGTGGAGGCTGAGAGGCAGTCGGTGCCCGTTCGGGAGGGCAGCCAGCACATGCCGTACACGGGATCCCGGTGGCTGAACTCCACGGGGCTGATCTCCATGGGCAGCCCCCCTTTCCTGGTGTCCCAGTACACTGGGAAGGAAAAGAAAAGCTCTTGCAGAGCTCCTTTCCTTGTCATGTTTCCCCCACTGTCCAAGTTGGAACAGGGAGCAAACCTCACCTGGTGCTTTCCAGAGATTATCCAGGGTGGTGGGAGAGGTGGGACCACAGCACCCACCCTGCTCAGGCCCCAAATCCATTCATCCATCCATCCATCCATGCATCCATCCAAGAGCTGTGAGGGGCTCCCTGGCAGTGTCCTCCCCTCCCTGGGTACCCTTTCAGGTGAGCACACCCCTGTCCCCAGGCAAGTCCCAGGGCTCCTGCTGTGCTCCCAGTGACATGCCAGGAGTGCAGCAGTGCTGGAGCCAGGCTGCTGCAGAATTAACCCCCCCCTCACCTATCTGTCCATTGTAGCAGCCTCCCAGCAGGTGATACCAGTCCTTGGAATTGTATTCCAGGGTCACCACAGGGGACGAGGGCTTGAGGGTGAGCTCTGGGCCATAGGGGCTCTCTGCAAGGAGGAATGGGAGAAGAGCAAAGGCTGAAGGCAGCCCCCCCCAAGACAGCCCCCTGCCCACCCTGCTGGCCCCCACCCTATTCCCTGCCACAGCCTGGGGACAGGACTCCCCGCACACAAATCTGCATTCCCCGCTCTTCTTTGTCCTTTTCTCTCCAAAGTACATCAGGTGTGAGGGTGGCTTGGACAGATCGAGGCAGATCTGGGCTCCTGCTGCCTCTTTCTTCCTTTACCAACCCAACTGAACCACATCAAGACAGGGACCTCATCCAAGGCTCCAGGCTCTGCTGCCTGCCATGGCTCAGGAGCCATGGAGTGGGATTGCAGTGGTTATTTCCCACCTTCCAGCTCCCGTTTCTCCCTGTTTCTGCACTGCCTCCCCCTCTGTGCCTCCCCGGGGTGCTGCCAGGCCTCATCCTGCTCTCTGAGACACAAAGTGCTTCCGTTATCGACTGTGGGTTTGCCCTTCCCCTTACCCAGATCCCAGATGTAGGAATCAGAGCTCATGTCTTTCCTGCTGTCCTGGAAGTCCAGGCTGCAATAAGCCACGGCCACTGCCCTGTTGGCGTCGGGGTGCCAGGAGATGTGCGTGGCCATCCTCTTGGTCACGTTGGGGTCCCTTTGGGGTGACAAATCAGCCAGGAGAGGTCAGTTTGCAAATCCCTGGGATGAATGTCTCCCAAAGGGAGCTGTGGGAATCACAGTGAAACCAATCTGCGGGCCTTGAGCCTTGAGTGCAGGAAACAATTCTCCCGGGGGAGAGTGGGATGATTTCATCGTCTTTCCAGTCATACCTTTCTAAAAATCCAGTTAACTTACTGGAGCTGACTCCTAAATACCCCTGATGTGGAAATTAACCTTTGAGGCACCAAAAATAAGAAGGAAAATCCTAAAGCACTGTCGGGAGATGCTCAAGGTTGAATTGGGCTGGGGGAGGGCAAGGAGGAGAGGGTTCAGCAGATCTCACCACGCACAAACTGCTCCAGGATCATCCCAGACCCAGTGGAATTTAGCTCCTAAAGCTTTTCCACCTCCTCTGAAGGTGGTTTTGACCCCACTGTGGCTCTGCTGAGCCCCCCCAGCTTTTCTACCTGAGGACAATGATGGTTTTGGCAGAAGGATGCTCTTCTTCCTCATCCTCCTCCTCTTCCTCCCCAAAATACTCCTCGTAGATGTCGATGGCGTTGTTCTGCCTGATGTAGTGCTCCATCAGCTGCAGGGACAGCACGGCTGTGTCTCTGGGGGCTCTGAGAGGCTCAGGAGGTTTGGGGGGGATCAGGGCAGGGCCTTACAGTGCTGAGGCGCAGGACACTCCTGGTG
>VKON01000152.1:101834-135310 GCA_009741485.1 Malurus cyaneus samueli
TATGCCCCAAATCCTTCAGCATTCCCAAGGTAAAGAACTCCTCAATGTCCACAAGGTAGTCTGGAGCCCCCTCCCTCTCCTGCCCAGAGACCCCCACTCACACTTGGCATCCTTCCGCCGCGCTGTCAGCAGGAAGTCCTTGATCTCCTCAATTTTGCGAGGCTGGAGAAATCAAACAGAAATTCATGGAATCATGGAACGGTTCGGGTCGGAAGGGACCTTAAAGCTCATCCCGTTCCATCCCGTGCCTTGGGCAGGGACCCCTTCCAGGCCTGGAGCACTTCCAGGGATGTGTTCTCAGCCCAAAACTCATCCTCCAGCTCATGCAGTGGCCACGGAATCCCCCGGGACCCCCGTGAGCCCCCTCCTCACCGATCCCCCCATTCTGCACCATGCCCAGAACTTGGCAAACCAGGGACCCCCAAAGCCAAACCTCCCTCATCTCCAGGGAAAGAGCCCCCTCCCCATTTACACCCTGTCCATGACCAGACAGGGACGCTCCGCCCTCCCCTCCCTCACCCCGCGGACCCCTCGCAGCCCCCCGGCCCCTCACCATGGTTCCAGCCCGGTTTCGGTACCTCCAACCTACGGCACAACCAACCAAGATGGTGTCAGCTCAATCCCCGGCCCATCGGGATCCCCCCGCCCCATCGGGCTCCCCCTCGCCCCTCCTCCCCCCGTTCTCCCGGGCCGCCCGTCTGCGATGCGGATGGCGGATCCCCCCCGGCCCCCCCGGCCCCCCGGCCGCCATCGCTCACCCGCAGCCGCTGCGCACAGACCGGAAATGAACGCGGCACTTCCGCGTCCGAGCCTTTACATCCTACGGCGCGGGCGGCGGACGGGCTGCTTGCGGTTTCCCGAGCTTCAGAATCTCTCGGGGGGATGATCCATCTAAAATTCCATCTCAGCGCGGCGCCGAGGAACCGCGGGAGATGCTGGGGCTCGGTGGCCCGACTAAAGCTGTAATGGACCAGTTTTGCCACAAGAGAGAGCTTCAATCCCGCTGAAAACCTCAAAGCCATCCAAACCACCCCCAAACCCTGGCCAGAATCCTGGGGATGGGTGGCAGGGAGGAGGGACCCCATCCTGTCACTGTCCTGCGCCTCCCCTGTCCCCCATCCCCATCCTGCCAAGCCCTAAGAGGGGCTGGACCGGTTTTGGGGATGCTGGGATGCTCCTAAGGGATACTGGATGGGGGTCACAATCCACCCAGTTGCTCCAGTATCACCCCAAGCCCCAGTTACTGGGCTGGAACCCGCAGCTCCCACCCAGGAGATGATTTTGGGCTGGGACCCTTCTCCCTCGCCACCAAACGAGCTTTTTAATTGTTTGATTTACTTATCTCCTCTCTGATGGGCTGATCTACTCCGCTGCCTTTTAATTGCTCCCAAACTTGAGCGGTTTTTCATGTTTTAAGGAATGCTGAATGGTGTAATTAAACCCCTGGCAGCGTAAATCAGCGGCGCGGGAGTACGACAGCCCCGAATTAAAGCTTTTGGCATAACAATAAAACTAAACTGGCATGAAAAGTGCCCGTTTTGGCACCAGCGCTGAATGCTGATGCCGAGAGGAATTGAGGCACCGTCCAGGCACCCTAAAATCTCCGAGTTTTCATCACGGGATCAGGGAATGGTTCGGTTGGGAAGGACCTTAAGGCTCATCCTGTTCCACCCTCCCTGCCCCATCCCTGGGAGAGTCCAAGGCCAGGCTGGACGGGATTTGGAGCAGCTCAGGACAGTGGGAGATGTCCCTGCCCACAGCAGGGGGTGGGATGGGATGAGTTTAAGGTCCCTTCCCCCCCAAAACCATTCCATGATTCTCTGATCCCTTCATTCACATCGTTAATGAAGTTTTGAAATTACACTGAGGGTCACCACCGGTGGCTCTGAGCCATCGACCACGACCCTCTGCATGTGACACTCCAACCAATTCCTTACCCATCCACAATCCACCCATTTTTGTCCCAAAACGCAGCTTGGCCTCGCTGTGGGAGCCGAGGAAGGGGCTGGGTGTGGGTCAGGGGGTGCCTGTCCCCCCTCCCCTGCACCCCCGGAGCAGCTTCACTCCCACCCTTCCCCGGGAATGGAATCACTTTTCCTTTATTAATAATATTTAAAGCCGAGTGGGTGCCTAAATCAACAAAAATAATTCATGAGAGTCATTAGCTCCTCAAAGTCGGACTCTTTACGACCGACTTTAAATTAAAAAAAAGAAAATTAAAAAAAAAAAAGAAAAAAAAAAAATCCCAACCCAAACCCCACCACGTTCGGAATCTGCAGCTTTTCCAAGACATCAAATGCGTTTCCTGCCGCCTCCCCCCGGCCCGGCTCCGCTGCTGGAGGAAATTCAATTAACGGCCTTAATTCACCCTCCGACTGCCGCTTTTAGATTAAAAAAATCCTTCGGATTCTGCTCGGGAAGCGCCGTGAAGGGATCAGGGGGGGTTTAATCTCGTGGTTTGGGGGTGCTGTGAATCCCCTCGGGGTGGGGTTTGGTGAACAGGTCAGTGAGGACCCTCCCCCTGCTTCGAGTGGCTGGGATGTGGCAGATGGGGCTGGGCATCCCAGTGCCCGACAGAATCCCAAAAAAGACCTCTGAGATCGTCCAGAGATCGCCCAGTCCGAGCTGTGCCTCACCCTGTCCTTGTCCCCAACCCAGAGCCCTGAGTGCCACGTCCAAGCCTTCCCTGGGCACTCCAAACCTCCCCTGCCGATGCCTGGCCACCTTTTCCACACAGAAATTCCTCCTGAATTCTTCCTGCCGCGTGTTCCAGGCGTGCGCAGGGAGCAGCGTGTCCCCACACCGGTGCCAGTGTCACCACCCAGTCCCCGTGTCCCCCGGAGCAGTGACAGTGCCGGGAGGAGCTGGCAGAGGGAACAGGAGACACGTTCGCCGGAGATTCCCCCGTTCAGAGCACAGACTGCAGCAGGGATTGATTTCTCCTCCAGTTTTCTGGAATTTCTCCCCCCAGTGCAGAGGAGAAGGTGGATTGCCCACTCTGCCATGTGCGGGGAGCATTTTCCATTACCAGGAACAGGAATCTCTCCCTATTTCCTTCTTTTCCCCCTTTCTCTCTCATTTCCCTCCTCGCTCCCATTTCCACGCGGGGCCCCGGGAGCCGATCAATCCTCTCCCGATGCTCCATCCATCAGCCCGGCTCGCTCCGAGCATCCCGAGCTTCATGGGCGATTTGGGGCCAGAACCAGCCCATTTGGAGCTCCATCATTTCCTCTCTGTCTCTTCCCCTTTTGTTGTGTTTGTGGAGGACAAAGGCAGGCGCGGGCGGAGGGGGGGCAGAGCAGAATCCCCAGAAACAAAGCGCCTGTTTTCATGGAAATGCCCTGGAAAGGAGGCAGCGAATTTGGGGAGGGGGGAGCACAAGGGGAAGGATTGTGGGGGGAGTTGTTGAGCTCAGTGTCGGCATGGCAGGGTGGCTGGAGCAGGGGAAGGAAGGATAACTGGGCTGGAAGTTTCCCCGCAGGCATCGGGCACTGTTTGAAGCTCTGCAATACTGATTTATTTTTTAATTAGGGATGGGTTGGGCCGGATCCTGCCCGGGCAGAGCATCCAGACGGGAGCCAGGAGCAGAATCCGGACGGGGAGAGGCTCCCGCTTTGCCTCCGGGTGTTTTGGGGGGCTGGGAGAGGCCACAGCCAGGGGGTGACACCCCAATGTCACCTCCTGTCCCCCTCCAAGGGGATGTGCCCTGGCTGGGGGCACAGGGTGGTGTGTGAGGTGCTGTGTCCTGTCCCCACGTGTTCCTCACATGTCCCCCCAATGTCCCCAAACCCCGAGGGGTCACCATTTGTGACCCAGCAATGACACCTGACACACCCAGGACCTGTCAGGGTGCACGGAGACCCCCACCCATGGGTGCTGAAGGAGGAGGTGCCACAGCTGGGCATCCCCAGAGTGCCCAGACAGGACTGGGACCTCGGGACACAGAGCTGGCAGTGTGTGACACCGACGGGTGACACCCGCGGTGGCACTGCTGGGTGAGGACAGAGCCGCTCCCTGTCACCCCTCTCGGCTCCAGCCGAATTTGGTGTCATCCTGCAGAGGAAGATTATGGTAATTTTCCTCCCCCCTCACGCATAATTTTCCGACCGGGCTGCAGCAGCGGCTGTGGGAGAGGCTGGGTGATGGGAATGTCATCTGCGATTCCATTATCTCCTCCTGCCTCCCTGCTTTCTTTTTCCTTGTGAAACCTTCATCAAAATCTGTCGATCTAATTAGGACAATTACAGCGCGAGGACAGCTGAAACCTGCCCAGCGCTGCTGTGGAGAGAGCGGGGACCCGGGTTTGGGGAGGATTTGAGGGTTTTGGGGGATTGCTTTGGCTCTGAAGGGGATGGATGGGGTCGGGGGGTTCCAGCCTTACGTTCTGCTTTCCTGGTTTTGGGGTGCACGGCCCTAAGGGGATGGAGGTGGCCTCAGAGATGTCCCCATGGCGGTGTCACCGTGGCTCCTGCCAGGCTACACGGAGGCTGCACGTGCTGGTGACAGCTCCGTGTCCCACCCTGCTGGCTCTCACGACCTGGAGAGGTCTCAGCACCTCGCTGGGGGCAGCTGCCACCCCTGCCCGTGGCACAGGCTGTCCCCCATCCCCGGGGGTCCCGGCAGCGCCGCTCGGCGAGCGGACCCCGTGCTCTGCAGCTCCCCGATCCTCATTGTTATTCCGTGGCCGCGCCGCGGCAGCTGGCTGGATGGCAGCGGAGTGACAGCGGTGACAGGTAACGCCAGCCGCGGCGACGGCGGCAGCAGGCGGCTTGGCAGCCGGGCCTCAGCCCCGCTGGGCTCCGGATCTGTGTCTCCAGCCCGGGATGTGCCGCGGGAGGGTTGGGAGAGCCCCGGGATGGGTGGGTGGGTGCTGCTCCAGGGCGCGCAGCCGTGCCCGCCCCGCTGGGGATTCTCCAACCGCGGGGACGGCGACAGCGAGGGCACAGCTCTGCCTGGGACCAGATCGTGTCCCCGCGGTGGAATAAACCGTGGGAGGGTGGGGAGAGCCCCGGGGGTGGATGTGGCACGATCCAGGCCCCTGAGCTCTGCGGTGGGCTCAGCAATGTCACCCTAGGGACACCCTCCAGCAGCCGCGGGGACGGCGGCAGCGAGGGCACAGCTCCACCGGGATCCGGATCCGTGTCCCCACGCTGGGATGTGCCACTGGAGGACAGGGACAGCCCCCGGGGATGCTCCAGGGCCCTGAGCTCTGCTGTGGGGGCAGCGATGCTCACCCTGGGGTGCTGAGGATGCTCCGAGCAGGGAATTGGGGATCAACCCCCGTGCCACACCAACACGGGGACAAAAGGCCAGGCGGGGACATTCTGTGACCCTGCACCCATCCCGGGGGGGCGGAGGGGGAGGGACACGGCGGGCAGAGCCGGCTGCACGGGCAATTAAGGGAAGTGCCAATTGTCAGCGCCGGTGATTAACGCTGCTCCAAATCCGCATGAATATTAACGGCCGACACGGCCCAGGCTCCCGCGCCATGAATTCTGGATGAATCTTAAGATAAATCGTTTGGATAACTTAGCGGCAGCTGTACTCCCTCGCCACCCACTGCCTCCCAAAATCAGCTCACGTCAGGCGAGAGGAGCCGGCACGGACCAGGGGCGGCCGTCGGGAATCGCTGCTCGGGGCTGGAGTGTGGGGATGCGAGCGGGGGAGAGCGGGGTGCAGAGGAGAAGGCAAAGGTTTCTTTGCAGCTCTGGCGCGCTCCCAGGAGCTGGTGACAAATCCTGTCACTCGCCACACTGATGTTGTCATCGCGGGGAGATATTTGCTTCGCCTCGGGGGCTTTCCCGGAGGGGTGGCGTTTGTCACCAGCGTTCGCGATGCAGCGCGTCCCCTCTCCCACATCGCCATCAGCAGGAACGCATCCCGCTCCTCCAGCCCTGCCCCGAGCATCCTCAGGCACCCACAGAGATCCATCTTCCCGGTGTCCCCGAACCCGCCGGTCCCGCTCGCCATTGGCATTCCGGTCCAAATGCAGCGGAGCCGCCGCCGCCGCCGCGTCCTCGGGGGCCGGGGCCTTGATTGCATCCTTGTGCTGCCATAAATCAGCCCGGGGAGCCTGGCAGCGCCAGCGGAGAATGGCAATGTCACAGGCAGGGGACAGGGGACGAGCACCCCCGTGTCCCTGGGGTGGGACATAGGGATTGGGACAGCTCTGTCACTGGGATGGGATGCAGGGATCGGGATCCCTCTGTCACTGGGATGGGATGCAGGGATCGGGATCCCTCTGTCACTGGGATGGGATGCAGGGATCGGGATCCCTCTGTCACTGGGATGGGGTGCAGGGACCCGGATCCCTCTGTCACTGCGGTGGGATGCACACCAGCATGCCAGGAGCTTTCCCAGGAAGAGAACAGCTTTTCCCACCCAGCACCTTCACCCTGGGGCACGTTTGGATCCTGCGGTGGCCAGGGATGATGATGGAGCTGGGAGATGCCCTCTAGATCCCCAGATTTGGGCAACCCAGAGATGCTTCCCTTGGGAGGATCCTCTTCCTCTTCCTCTTCCTCTTCCTCTTCCTCTTCCTCTTCCTCTTCCTCTTCCTCTTCCTCTTCCCCTTCCCCTTCCCCTTCCCCTTCCTCTTCCCCTTCCCCTTCCCCTTCCTCCTCACTGTTCCCATCCACGACTCTCCAGAATCCTGTCACGGCCCCTGGGTGACCTGCGGTGGCACTGTGCCCACGGAAAGCTGCAAACCCGACCCTTGGCTGCCAAAACGCCGTCAGAAAAATCAGGAAATCAGGTGCAAATGGCAAGAAGAGATTAACGGGAGAGGAGCGATTGAATCAGGGGCCATTAACAGATTAAATCATTACATGGAATCAGATCAGCGCACAAATAATATGAATAATAAACGTGGCTCGGGGCAGCAGCTCCTGCTTCCAATTTATCTCAAGCAGAAGGCGAGGGCTGGTGACGGCCACCACCCACGTGGTGCAGGGACAGAGGACACATGGAACAGCTCAGGGTTTGGGGACAGTGGCGCCAGATGTGCCAGAGTGACCCTGCCCCTCTCTGCAGGTCCCTTTTGGGGTCGGGGCTCACCCCAATGATGTCTCTCAGCCTCCATAGCCCCAGCGCCCCTGCAGGGACATCCCTGAGCCACTCCCCTCATCCAGCCTTTCCCTCTCCTCCAAATCTCCTTCCTGGCTGTATTTCCCTCCCTACCCAGGCTCCTGTGGAGAAGGGGAGCAGCCACATCCCTGCTCTGCTCCAGAGTGTTCTGGGCTGTGTCAGGCAGTGAGGACACATCAATAAAAGGCTACAAACAAAGGGAAAATGGCTTTTGTCCCCAAATTCATTTCATTCCCATCACCAAAAATCCCATCTGGAACTGGAAAGAAAGCCTGAGCATCCTCTGCATGGGCGTGGAGAGGGGGTCAAGCCCGCCTCAGCTGCCACGGGCAGGGTTAATTCACATCTCAGCACCTCACATCTCTTCTGCTGCTGAATCCTTTCTTCCCTAAATTCCTGCTGGCCCGGGAAGGCAGGAGAAAGTCTGAGCTGCTGCGACAACACCTGGGAACGAGCATTATTATGTGGTGTGACAAGGTTTGATGAATTCCTGTGTGCCTGGGGGAAGGGACTAAGTAGGTGAATGAAGTGCGAATATTCTCCGTGACAATCAATACCCTCGATTGAGCCGTCTCCGCAGATGTGACATTTGGATTTCACTCCCTTGGACGGACTAACTGGATTTATGTCCTCGGAAAGCGGAAACAGCAGGAGGCTGAAGGGCTGGGAAGTGGCTGGCACGGCGTGGGCACAGGGTTGGGGTGGGGTGATGGGTTTGGGGTGATGAGTTTGGGATGATGGATTGAGGTTATAGAACTGGGGTGATGGGTTTGGGGTGATGGGTTGGGGTTATGGAACTGGGGTGATTGGTTGAGGTTATGGAACTGGGGTGATGGGTTTGGGGTGATGGGTTTGGAGTGGTGGATTTGGGTTATGGAATTGGGGTGATGGGTTTGGGATGATGGATTGAGGTGATTTGTTGAGGTTACAGAACTGGGGTGATGGGTTTGGGATGATGTATTGGGGTGATTGGTTCAGGTTACGGAACTGGAGTGATGGATTTGGGATGATGGGTTTGGCGTGATGGATTGGGGTGATAGAGCAGAGTTCATGGGTTGGAGTGATGGATCTGGGTGATAGGGTGATGGGGATTTGGAAATGATGGTTTGGGGTAATGGAGCTGGGTTAAGGGGTGATGGAGATTTGGGAGTGATGGTTTGGGGTGAAGGTTTGGGGTGGTGGATTGAGGTTATAGAATTGGGATGATGGGTTTAGGGTGATGTGTTTGGGATGATGGGTTGGGGTGATTTTTTGAGGTTACAGAACTGGGTTGATGGGTTTGGGGTGATGGGTTCGGGGTAATGTATTGGGGTGATTGGTTGAGATTATGGAATTGGGGTGTTGGGTTTGGGGTGATGGGTTTGGGGTGATGGATTGGGGTGATTTTTGGAGGTTATGGAACTGGAGTGATGGGTTTGGGGGGATGGGTTTGGGATGATAGATTGGGGTGATTTTTTGAGGTTATGGAACTGGGGTGATGGATTTGGGGGGATGGGTTTGGGGTGATTGGTTGGGGTGATAGAACAGGGGTCATGGGTTGGAGTGATGGATCTGGGTGATAGGGTGATGGGGATTTGGGAGTGATGATTTGGGGTGATGGTTTGGGGTGATGGAGCTGGGGTGATGGATCTGGGTGATGGGGTGATGGGGATTTGGGAGTGACGGTTTGGGGTGAAGGTTTGGGGTGATGGAGCTGATGCAATGGTCCTTGCAGGCAGCTCTTTTCCTTGCCCACACTCTGGGATTGCAGCTGATGAAAGGGGCAGAGCTGGAGCAGGGGCACCCCCATGCACAGCCTGCAGCGATGGGATCCATTTACCATCAAATCTCACCCTGCCATCCCACAGATCCCCTCAGACACCATCCCAGTCCCCTCAGTGTCACATCCCCTCACCCCGGGTGCCCCACACCCCCCACCCACTGTGGCTCCGCGATTCCCGTCACATCCCACAGCCCCGGAGCTGCTGCCTCATGCCCAGCACGGCCATTTGTTTGTGCTGGTTGCAGGCAGACTGATGGTTTTAATGGCACATAATCATTTTTCAGGAGTCATTTGATGCCACTAATCATGGCTGTGATCCGGCACGCCGGGATGTGTAATGACAACGCTGAACAGGAAAAATGGCACTCGGATCCTCCGCTCTTCCCGCTCTAATCTATATTTTACCACATCTTTCTACCTAATGATACTTATAACTGTTAATAAATGACTACTTAGGCACTTTCTTCCTTTTTTTATTTTGGTTTTTTTTTTGCCAGTGGGCGATAAAATAATTCTGGATTAAAATATCAGAATGGGAAAGGGAAATGGGGGGTCAGGTGTTTGCCCGGTCGCTGGAAGGAGCTCACGTGGTGGGAAGTTTGGAGAGGCTTTCTCTGCTCAGGACTTTATGGCCTCTGGGTTAAAATAACAAGCTTTATTTTATTTTTTTTTAAAGTAAAATAAACCATTTTAAAATGAAATTTTCTTGCTGCAGGAAGAGGATCCTCCTGGCCAGGTGCCCAACGTCTTCAGGATGAATTATCACGCTGTTCCTCATACTCCAACTCGTTTCATCCGAAATTAAAGAGAATCTGGCAATTAAAAAAAAAGAAATTATTTTCTTAATACGTTGCCTTCCCTGAGCTGCTAAAAGCCAGAGATCACTGACAGGGGATGAACTCGGAGCACTGAGAGTGCCCCTCCCTTCCCATCCTGGGGTCCCTCCAAGTATGGAAATCTTATTCTCTCTTTTCTTTTCCTCCCTTAATTTTATTCCCTCTTTTCCACCCATTCTTTTCCTCTTTTTTTTCCCTTCCTTTCCCCCTCCTTTTCCTCTTCTTTCCCTCCCTCCCTCCTTGGAAACAGCAAATCACTTTGATGGTGGCAGGAGCGAGGTCCTTTACCATTACATGGAGTCACCCGGTCCCCTCTATCCATCATCCTTAATTAATCAGAATGTAATTACTCATGGATTCCTCCCTCGTTATTCACAGCCCCCAATGCTCAGATCAGGATTCCCTGGGATAAGGTTTCCCTGGGATGAGGATTCCCCACCTGGAGCAGGTGATGGGATCCATCCTGGTGACCCCAGATCTGGTTTGGCAAAGGCTGGACGGGGCTTGGAGCCCCCTGGGATGGTGGAAGGGGCCCCTGCTCGTGGTAGGGGGTGGGATGGGATGAGATTTAAGGTCTCTCCCAACCCCAAACCATTCCATGATTCCATAGTCACTCCTCATGCTCCATCAGCAGAGTCCAGGTGAGGGGATGACCCCTGAGACCCCCTGGATGTGACCCGGAGCTCTTCTCCCCCTGCCCCTGCCCTCTCTCTGCCCTCAGAGCTCCCTGGGAGGTTTTTCCTTCCATAAAGGAGCAGCTCGAGGTGCTCCTGCTGCTCTGTCCCGGTCACTGGCGCTTGAATTATCCCATCAATCACGGAGAGCTGGCAGGAGCCAGGCAGGCTGCGAGGGGGAGGCGAGGGACCCGTGTGGGCACAGCAGAGATGGATCCAACCTCAGCATCCTGCTTGAACCAGAAAAACACCCCAAAACCCCCCAGGGGACCGGGAATCCCAGCTGGATCCCTGCTGGTGGCACATCCCTGTCCCCAAACAGCCGGCCTTGACCCGGGATGGCCACCCCATAGGTGGCAAATCCCCTTTAACCACCTGGCTTTTCCTTCCTTTTCCTCCCTTAGAGGCAATTTGGCCATGCAGGGTTGTCACAGGTACCTGCACATCCCAAAAAACCCCTGAGGAAACTCTGGAGTGTCCCAGGATCGTCCCAGGATGGTCCCAGAATTGTCCCAGGATTGTCCCAGGATTGTCCCAGAATTGTCCCAGGATTGTCTGCTGGCAGCATCGTGGCTTTGCTGGAAAACTTCTATTATTAAATTCTTTCCCATTATTAATAATGTAGACAGAGAATATTTTCAGGGTATTTTTTGTGGGATTTTTTTTACGTTATTTTAAATAAAACCTTTTTATAATGATTTTCCCTCCCCTGGGAAGGCAGCAGGGAGGTCCCCAAGCCATCATGGGGTGGGGACAGGGACACGAAGGTCCCATCAGTGTCTGGAGATGTGGAGGTTGCAGGGTGACAGTAACTCCAGCCCTAATAAATCACGGTGACACCGTTACACGGGGCCACGTCACGTCTCAGCAGCCACCTAATTAAAAATTGGAATAAAACAGGGCGAGAGAATAACTTAATTTGGATGTCCTGGCCTTGCTCACACGGGGCAGTTCTCTGCGGTGGGTGGCGGTTTTTTTGATCCTAATTAGGTCCAGGTTTGGAGCAGGGATGGGGACAGGTCGCTGTCATGGGGACTGGGGACACTGTGACCCCACAGAGGTGGCTGCTGGCCCCAGGGATATTTTTTTCCCACCTGTTCTTTTCTTTTTAACCCAACCTTCAAACTGGACCCGAAGCGGTGGTTTATAACCCTGCCAGGACCTTGGAGTGTCAGCAGCAGGTTTTTGGGGAGCGGGATGCTCACAGCTCTGGCTGAAGGGTGTGAGAGGGCACAGGGCTTGGGGACATTGAGGGACAAGGCTCAGGGACATGAGGGCACAGGGTTTGGGTTAAAACCCAAATTCCTGCCTGGCTTTGCTGGTTCTCATCCCGACTTGTTCTACAATTTCCCAGCGAGAGGAATCATTTCCATAATGGGTCCCTGGGGAATGGCTGGAAAAGGAGCCCAAACATCCCTGATCATCCCGCTGTGCCACAATTATCTGCTGCTTTCCTTCTCCCGAGGAAAATTGAACCATCAATGGGATCAGGGAGCTCGGTGCCTCTCCCCTCCCCAGATCACCCCGTGCCACCCCAGTAATTTTTCCTAATTGTCCGGGAGGTGAATGAACCTAAAGGGAAATGTGGGATCTGTGTGTGGAGGAGCGGGGAAGGAGATGGGGAGTGCCCAAAGGCCTCTCTCCAGTGAGAAGAACACAAAACCTTTCATGTGGCGCTGGGAAAAGGAGTGAAAGTCTGGGTTATTCCAGGGGGACAATCCTCCAGAGGTGGAGGAGCTTTATGGCCGTGCTCCTTCCCGGGAGGTGAAGGTGTGGCTGCCAGCCCCAGATGTCCTCATCCCTGTCCCCTGTGTCACTCCAAAATCCTCGAAATTTCAGATCCCTGCAGGAGCCTCCCACTCCCACCCACCCCATCCTGGGGGTCTCCCTGGAGATGCCACTGAGCCACCGCATTCCCTGGAGATGCCACCGAGCTGCCACATCCTCTGGAGATGCACGAACTCCTGGAGAGCCACCGACACTCATCCTGGAGATCCAGCCTTCTGGAGTCGAGTGAATCCCTGGAGATGCAGGCCAACCCTCCGTGGCGATGTCCCATCCTGTCCCTGTGTCACCCCAAATCCTTGAAATTTCAGATCCCGCAGGAGCCTCCCACCCCACCCACCCCTTCCTGGGGCCTCCCTGGAGATGCACCACGAGCTGGCGACATCCCCTGAGATGTCACTGAGCCACCTCTCCCTGAGATTCCAGGCACTCATCCTCTTGGAGATGCCACGAGCTGCATCTCCTTGGAGATGCACTGAGCCACCAGCCCCTCCGTGGCGATGTCACCATCCCTTGTCCCCTGTGTCACCCCAAAATCCTTGAAATTTCAGATCCCTGCAGGAGCCTCCCACGCCCACCCACCCCTTCCTTGGGGCCATCCCTGGAGATGCCACCGAGCCACCAGAGCCCTCTGTGGCGATGTCCCCAAGGGGTAGGACGGGGTCAGGTGAGGGACAGAGCGTCCCCGGGCTCACGGAGCACCATCGGCAGCCGCCGGAGCGGAGCCGGGCGCGCGGAGGAAGGGGCTGCACGGGAGGAATATTTTTAGCTTTCTCATTAACCGAGTCCTTTCAAATTAGCCTTCCATTAACCTCAAAGCGCAATGAAAGCGCTGCCAAGCAAGCGTGGGATTTTTTCCTCTTCCCTTTCAGGGCTTAAGGCTCCTGCAGAATATCAAGGTTTTCCTGATTAGCGTCGCATCTGCCTTGAAGCTCTGATGAAGGGAAGTTTTGTCGGGGGCAACTTTTGGGGAGAGCTGGGCCGGTGGCTGTGGGGATCCTCAGTGTGGGAGCCCCTGCCTGGCCCTTCCAGCAAGGATCCATCGGGATCCTCCAGGCATTGGCACCTCCGTTCCCATCCTGGAGGTGCCCAAGGTCAGGAAATTCCATTAAACAATGGGGAATTATCACAGCAGGGGCTCGAAGCTGCCCAGGTGCTTCCCTGTTGGCTCTTCCCATGCCCACACGGGGATTATCCCTGGGTTTGGGGGTGCCTGTGGCTGATTTGAGGCTGAAATTCCCATCCGGGTGCTGGAAGGTTGGGAGAGAAGGTTTGACAGCCTCTGGATGCATTTTTGGGTGGGATGGGGTGGAGATGAGGGGAGGGAGAGGGAGGAGGATGGAGATGGAGGGATGGAGATGGAATGAGGATGAAGATGAAGAGATAGAGATGGTGGAGTTGGAGATAATGGAGATGTGGATGGAGGAAGGAAGGAGACAGAGGACGGATGGAGCAGAGCCTGGCACCATCTCCTTGTCCTGTTCCCTGCCACCTGTGGGGCTGCCCCGAGCCCAGGGGACCATCCAGCTCCGAGCCCCCCTACAGAGCCAAAAACCCTGGGGTGCTCCTGGCCGAGCCCCTTGGGACCCCCCAAATCCTCCCTTGGGATCCCCCAAATCCTCTCGTGTCCCCCGGCACGCCGGGACCAGCCCCCTACTAGAGCCCGCGTGTGCAGCACTCGCACACCCAGGGCTGATTTCCATTAAGTGGAAAGCAGAAATAACGGGAACATCAAAGGGAAATTGGAAAGACAGAAAAGAAAAAAAGAAAGAAAAAGAAAAAAAAAAAGCGGGGCGGGGGAACGGGAGACGGAGGAGAAGAAAGGGAAGGAGCTGCTCCGCGCCGGCGCCCGTCCTGCAAATTGGAAGAGCTGCTCGGAGGTGTCCACAGGCGACCCTGCCAAATCAATTGATTTCATCTCTGGGCACAGAGGCCTTTTTTTATTTCACACCAATTTTCACGGGCAGCGTCGGATAAAAATGGCAGAGACGCCAGGGAAGGGGGAGTGGCGGGGGTGGGGAGGACAGGAGGGACCGGCTGGTGACAAAAAGAGGCTGAGGGGATGGAAAATCAGCTTCCAGGACGTGCTTGGGTATGGTCCCTGCTGTCCCCTGGTGCCCACCACGTCCCCAGTCCTTCCCCACACCCCTCTGGAGACCCAGGGCTGGGCATTCACATCCCCCTCCCCACCTGGGACACAGAAATGAGGGCGAACCCCCAAATCCCCGCGGTTTTCCTGAGGTGTGGTGGGAGCATCCCTGCTCCTCTCTCTCCCGCACGCAGCCGGAGACTCAGGCAGAGAAAAATACCCGCTGACATCAAGGTTATGTAGTCCTGGGCTGACAAGATGGATTATCTCCCGCAATCCATCATTTCCCTGGCTCCTATTGCAGTTTTCCTTTTGCTCTTTCTCTTCCCCCTTTTTTTCTTCCCTCTCCTTTCTTTTTTTTTTTTTTTTCCTTTTTTTTTTTTTTTTTTATGAGCAGAAACGTTTTTAGCAACAGTAATAGCCACGGCTGGAGGCAGGAATGGGAATCCATCATTTATTTGGCGGGGCTGGATAATAAGTAAGCTCAGGCCTAAATCCCATGACCTTGAGAATTAAATAATAACAATAATAACACTAATGAAATCCCACGGAACTTCCCACTCGCAGCAGCCCCTCCGCCGCCTTGGCAGGTGGAAAAGGGCTGGGATTATTTTTTCAGTAATGAGGGCTGTGAGAGCTCCCATGGAAACGCCGCGGATGAAGGGACGGGGGCTTTGTCTCCTTCTCCTCCTCCCCTGCCCCCCCGGCCCCTCGGGTGGCACTGCCAGCAGCGGGAGAGCTCTGGGCCGTGGCGATGGGGGCAGTGAGACATTTCCCTCTGCAAGCGCTTCATTTTGACATTTCCCAAAGAAAATCTCCCGACTCCTTGTCACACGGTGGCATTTTGCTTTGAAACCCAGGATCTCCAACCTGTGACAAAAAACCCAGGGACTGGGAATCAAAACATTTTCCTTGCCTTGACACCCCTCCCTTCCACTGCTGCTGCCCAATTCCCCTTTTCCTCCCCCGTGCCCATGGATTGGGGTCCCAGGGCGATGCTGGGGACTGGGCAGGGGCTGATCCTCGTGGATCCTGTCCCTCTGGAGCTGTTCCGTGGTGCTGTTTGAGCCTTCAGGGAGCAGCGAGGCCAGACCCGCACTGGCAGGGTGGAAAATGGAGAGGCAAAGTCAACTTATCACTCCTCAGAGATGGGAATAATTCCCTCAGCGAGACTCTGTGCAGCTCTGGTGGAGCGCAGGAGCGGCAGGGATTGGGGACACCCGGGGTGGCAGGGGTGGCACATCCCCCAGACCATGCCGGTGCCTCGAGGGTTGAGTGGATGGATGGGTGAGGGTAATTCCCATCTTTCCCGACCTCAGCCCGGTGCTGGAATGCTCCAGAAGGGCCGGGATGGGGACAGGAGAATGAGTGGTGGCACAAGGGTGGCGTGGTGGCAGCACAGGGGTGGCGGTGGCAGGGTGTGAGCTCTGGCACCGTGTCCTGGTGACACCCGAATGAGCTCCGGGGAACTTCTGCAGAACAAAATGTGAATTTTGGGAGCGCAGGGGTTTTCCTTTCGCCCGACAGCCCCTGCAGCAGGAGCAGCGATGGAGCACAGCCACTGCCGGGGGGTTTAATCCTTCTGATCTCCAGGGGCTGAGTCCTCAGGGGGTGTTCAGGGTGTCACATCAGCCGCGTGTCTCCAGTTTGGGGCTCAGCATCCCCTCCTGCCCCGCTCCTGGCTCAGAGAGGGGCACCGAGCCCCGGAGCGGTGCTGGGGTGCTCCAGGAGAGCTCCAAAAGAGTTTCTCCAGATCCAGGGGCTCCTCTTCCCAGAGCAGGGAGCTTGGCACTTGCGGCAGCTGGGGCGCGGGGTGATTTTCTGCAGATTTTGGGGTGCTGGCCCCAAGGGACGATGGTTCTGGATGTACCCGGAGCCCCCGCAGCCTCGGGGTGCCCAGCAGAGGTTGGAGATCTCCCCATCAATAATCCCCAGCTCCGGAGCGTTGCGGCTCGGTCGGGGGCTGCAATTACAGCGAGCCCCGGGGTTGGAGGCATCGCCTCGCTCGGCTGCGCCGCCGGAGCCCCGGTGTCACCGGGGCGGGGACAGGAGCACACGCACCCGTCCTCTGCGGGGACCCGGGCTTAATTAATCTTCTGTCGAGCAGAGAAGTGGGAATGGTCCCGGAGGAAGCCGGGGAGATGATTGTGCTGGAGTGAGACAAAAGAGAACAGTTAGACTGTGACAGCTGATATTAAAATGACTACAACTCACTTCACCCCCAGTCAATGCATTATATTCCTTATAAATAATGGGATACTCCAGGTTAACTGTCTGTTGCCGCATTCCAATTGTTGATATTTAATTAGCTCTAAAATTAAAGTGTTCTTTTATTGCCCTGTCGTTAAGGCTGCCTTATTTCTAATTGATTGAGATTAAAGTGCCTCCTCTCCCTCCCTCCGGGGGCAGGTTTGGTGACAGCGTGTGACACCGCGAGAGGTGACAGGAGCTCTGGGATGGGGGTGTGGACTGGGCCCTGTCCCCCTTCTTCCTTCATCCCTAGGAGAACTGGAGAAATTCCCAGTGCTGGATCCTGTCCCTGCAGATCCCAATTCTCACCGGGTTCACCCCAAATTAACGAGCAGCACTTTCCCCCTGATTTTGGTATAAATCCATCCTGGCAGCAGGGAGCAGGGTCCTCCACACCTCACCCTCAGTGAAAATCACCCCAAAAATTAATCCTGGAGCCACCCAAGGAGGAGTGAGGCACCAGAGCCGCAGTGCCCAGGGCAGGGCTGCTCCCTGCTTCTCAAAACCGGGAATTTTGACCTTTCTGATCATCCTGGGATGAATTTCAGAGTCCAAACTGGGCACCGGAAGCTGCTACAAACCCCCTCCGAGCCCAAACAGCTCTTTAACACCCTGATAAATAATTTAATGGAGTGATTTCGAGCAGGAATGTGGGAAACCCTCACCCCCTCCCTGCTCCCCAGCATCCCAAATCCCCCTCCGGAGCAGGGACCTCTTGTTGCTCCAGCACATCCATCAGGGCAGCGGGAATGAGGTTTTTTTTGGCAGGGCCGTGCTCCCAACTCGAGGAAAAACCAGCGGAATGTGGGCTGCGGGTGCTCCCGGTCCCGCTCCCGCCGCATCCCGGTGCGGGGACCGCGGGATGCGGAATTTCGCGGTGCCTCTTTCATGTCAGAGCAGCGCCGAAGCGCTTGGGAGAGTTAATAATAGAATAGCAGCGGATTAAACAATGAATAATGGAGGAGGGTAATAGAGAGAATAAATAATATATTTACAGACTCGCAGTCCTGCTCCCCGGCGTGGGGCTGGCAGGGATGTCCCCATGGCACAGCCGGTGCCAGCCAGTAAAGCCAAAATTTGGTGCCAGTCCCCACGCTGGGTGACACGGGGACGGAACTGGGCGGCAGCTCCCAAAATGATGCTCCTGACCAGGGCTTACAGAGTGAAATCCTCTCGCTGAGCCGTCTTTTCATGCTCCCTGGCTCCTGACGAACTCGATCTTGCTTGACTGTAATCCCAAAAGGCTTTAATGGGGGTTTGTTTTCCAAGCGGCACACCGAGTGACAAGGACGGCTGCTGCTCGGCCCGCACGGCTGGCACGGCGCGGTGCCCGGGGACAGCAGGGTGACACGGGGGTCCTTTGCCCGCCCCGAGCCTGGCAGCGGGCTGGCAGCAGCGCGGGGCAGCTGTGGGGTGCCGGAGGGTGGTGATTCCCGGGATCCGCTCCCCAGCTGCTGCCGTGTGCCGGCCACCAGCTGCTGCCGGGGTTCGCTGCTCTGGCCGTGGCACAGGGCTGGCGTGGGGGGCCCTAATGAGCCCCCCGAGCTGTGCCGGGGGCTGCTGCTGCTGCCGGGGTCCCCCAGAACATCCCCGCTGAGGGTCACGGTCCCCGCGCCGGGCGCAGGTGGCAGGCGGCGGCGGGACGGTGATGATGGATGGGGCTCGGCCGGTGGCAGCGCCGGTGACACCCAGGGCTCCGGCTGATTTATCACTCTCCTCCATGGATCTGGAGGCTGGGAGGCTGGATGGGAGCCAGAGGAGGGAGAGGCTTCCTGAGAGTGTTTGGGAGAGGATGTCACCCCAGGGAACCACATATGAGCTCCACTGAGCACCCCAAAATATTGGGGGGGCTCCTTGTGCCCGGAGCTGGAACCAATCTGAGTCCTGGGTCTGGAAAAGGGCTTTGCCCCCTCAAAAACCCCCAGGGTGGGCTCTGCCGGCCCTGAGCACACCCTGCCTGTGTGTCCCCGCGTGTCCCTCGCTGGCTCCGTGTCATTAATTCACCTGTCACAGGCCAGCGTGGAGCTGTGATAATATTGATGTGGCCATTAGAGCGCGGGGACAACAAGGCACAGCGCCGGTGCCACCCGGAACGGGATCATCCCCGCCTCTCCTCCGGGTGCCACGGGCGTGCCCTCCCCTCCGTCACCTCCCAGGACAGTGTCCCCACCTCCCACCCCACCTCTGCCACGGGTCCCGGTACCTGGGAGAAGAGGAAAAAACACCGGGAGCCCTTAAAATAACACCCGAGTGTTTAAGGATGTGAGATCCGTACTAAATCTCGGGGAAAAGGAGCAATTATCCTGTCAGAGAAGGTGATATAATTTTGGAGAGCTGGTTCCGCAGCTGTAATTTTTTTCCCAACCGTTTCTCCCCCAGAGGGATTTAGTGGCCAATTATCCATCAGGGAGAGGGAAGGTGCTGGCTGCCAGCTCCGGGTGCCATGTGTTTTGTACCATGTGCCATGTGCAGTGCCCTGTGTGCCATGTGGAGAGGCTGCCCGGTGCTGGGGTGCAGGGTGATGGTGCTGGTGATGGTGCTGGCTCTGTTTTGGGTGCCAGTCCAGGTGTGGGTGCTGGCACTGGTTTGAATGTTGGCAATGGCATTGGTGCTGGCTCTGGTTTGGGTGCTGGCACCGGTTCAGGAGCTGGCTTTGGCACTGCTGTGAGTGGTTGGCACCGGTTTGGACACTGGTATTGGTTTGGACACTTCTGGTTTGGCACTGGTTGCCTGGTGGGACAGGTGCTGGTTTGGACACTGGTGGCTATGTTGGACACTGGTGCTGTTTGGCACTGGTGCACTGGTTTGGACATGGTGCTGGTTTTGGACGGTTGGACACTGGTATTGGTTGGCACGCTGGTTTTGGCCTGGTTTGGCACTGGTTTGGTTTGGCTGGTGCTGGTTGGCACTGGTTTGGAACATTGTTGACACTGTGCTGGTTTGGCACTGTGGCACTGGTTTGGTTTGGACGGCTGGCACTGGTTCTGGCACTGGTTTGAACACTGGCTCCGGTTCTGGCTCTGGTTCTGGCACTGGTTTGAGCACTGGCTCCGGTTCTGGCTCTGGTTTGAGCACTGGCTCTGGTTCTGGCACTGATTTGGACCCCGGCTCCGGTTCTGGCTCTGCTGCCGGTACCTGTGCTGATTCTGGCTCTGGTTCTGACACTGATTTGGACATCGACTCCGGTTCTGGCTCTGGTTCTGGCACTGGTTTGGACTCCGGCTCTGGTTCTGGCTCTGGTTCTGGCACTGGTTTGGACCCCGGCTCCGGTTCTGGCTCTGCTGCAGATACCGGTGCCAGCGCTGGCACGGGCAGGGGTCAGCAGGGCGAGCGCTCCCACCCGTTGGGCTGCTGGGGAACGTAATTAAGTGCGAACTTGTCATTTTTTTTAATGAAGTGCCAGCGCTGGAGTTTCTAATTGCTAATGAGCCCGAATAATAATTAGCCGGGTTTTAATGAGGGCGATGATCACTGGGAGGGAGAGAGCGGCCGCGCTTTGGCCTCGTTCCCTGCCGCGCCTCTATGCTGTGTCCGGCAGTCGGGGTCACCCGTCCCCAGCGCTGGCTGTGACCCTGTCACCTCAGTGCCATCCCTCAGAGCAGGGTCACCATGTCACCGTGCCACGCTGGGGGTCACCATCACTGTCTGGGGTGTGCTGTGGGAACCCTTGGATGCTGAGGATGTCTCTGTGTCATTTGGGGATTTGTGGCACTGGGGAGCTCAGGAGGAGTCCCTGCATTCTGAGGTGTCCCCACAGCCCTGGCACATGTCCCCATGCCCTCTCAGAGGGTGCCATGGGGAGATGCCACCACTGTGGCACGTGTGGCTCTCTGGGCAGCTGGAGGGGACCAGGACACTCCTGTCCCCATGGGGACCACACTGGGATGAGGTCTGTGAGCAAAGGAGAGGTGGCCACCCAACTGTCCCCTGCCTGGGGACACCTGGGTGCTCCGTGACCCCAAAATGCGGGTGCAGGTGCCCCCGGTGCTGAGCTCCAAGCTCAGCCAATCCCAAGGGAGCGCAACGAGTACGGGATTAGAGGGCAAAAATCAACCAAATAATTAGGAAATTGCAGGTGATTTTCTCTAATTAGAGAAAGAGAGAGGTGTGAAAGGATGGGGATGTGGAGGCTGCCATCTCAGGGAGATGCTGAGCTGGTTATCCCGAATGTGGAGTCTGGGATTACCGAGCCTCCGACCACCTCGGCTCCCGCCGAGCACCTGATCCTCGCTCTGGAAAATCTCTTTAATTGCAGCAGAAACCTTGAGAGCCGCCGGTGATTGCATCCAAAGGTTCATAAAGCAGGAAGCAAATTTGGGAGACAGCTGTGATGTTGCTTCAAAGAAAATAAAAAAATAAATAAAGGGAAAAAGAGTGGGGATGGGAATAGGTAAAGCCGGCCAGGCAGCTCCACGCTCTGTGTTTTTCATGGAGATAAATAATTGAGCCATGCTGGGGGACCTTCAGCACCCTCAGCACGGAGCTCTGTGGTGCCGATGTTTCCTCTGGATGCTGCTGGATTCCCAGGAAAAGCGGCCAGGCTGTGCCCTGGCATGGGATTGCTACTGGTGATGGAGAATGTCCCCGTGCCGAGGTCAGCTCCGGTGCTGGGGTCCCCAGAGCCACCGCTCAGCCCCACAGCTGCCACCCCGACCCGGCAAACGGTGTCACCGCGTCACGGATGTCACCCCTGCTCCACCTCAGCGAGCGGGAGGAGCCCGCCCCGCTCCAGACAGGTCCATTAACCCAGCGCACGCTGTTATTTCTCAAAGGTGTAATTAAATTTAATTGTCAATTACGGAGTGACAATGTGGGATCGGCACAACCCCGCCCATCCCCCGCAGCGGGGAGCGGATCCCGGCGCCGGGACCCCAATCCCCGATCCCCCAAGAACCGGGAGGCTGCGGCTCTTCACGCTGCTCTGGTTTCTGCTTCCTCACAAGAGCTGAAATCTGACCTTTTTTAATATACAGAGCTACGATTCCCGGGGCCGGGAGCAGCTCTGCGAGGGAAAGGTGGGAGACTGAGATGGCAGAGGAGGAAGCATCGGAGTCTCCCGACGGAGGGGTGGTGGGGTGGTACCACCCAGGACAGGGCTGAGCCGGTGGCAGGGATGCTCAGGGAGCACTGGGGGCGTTCAGGAGCCTGTCCCGGTGCCTGTGGGATGAAGGACGGGAGGCAGAGACGGAAAAGTGCCCGTTTAAAAATCAATGGAAGTGTCACGCGTCGGGAGCGGGGCTGCGCCTGGAAATTGCAGCCGTGCGCGGCGCCGCCGCCGAGGCCCCGATAATTGTGCTTTTCTTCTCTTCTTTTCTTTCCCTTTCTCCCGCTGCGCTGCAATAATTGGGAGCTGTCGCCCGGCTCATCCGCTCGGCTCCGGGCGGCAGCGCTGCAATTACCCATCGGCTCTGGAGCGGCGCCTTCAATAGCCACACACAGGGTGTGCTGCCCCAGCTCCGTCCCTGCCCCTGCGCCTATCCCCAGGCCAGTCACATCCTCATCCTCATCCTCATCCTCATCCTCATCCTACACTCCCTCATTCCTCATCCTCATCCTGCACTCTCCTACCTCACCCTCACCCTCAGCCTCATCCCATCCCATTCCAAGCCCATTCCCATCCCCACACCATCTTCATCCCAATCCCATGCCCTTTCCCCTTCCTATCTCGTCCTAGCCCTTTCCCAGCCCCCATCCATCCCTTCCTCATCCCATTCCCATTCCCATTCCCATTCCCATCCCATCCCATCCCATCCCATCCCATCCCATCCCATCCCATTCCCATTCCATCCCAGGACACGCTGCAGCAGCTGCAGTGGGTTCCAGCTCTGGGCCGTGCCCGGCACTGCTCCACTGAGGCCACAGGTCCCATCCTGACCTACTTTCCCAAGCAAATCCCTCTCCATCAGCGTTCCAGGGCTGGGAGCCCCGTGTGGGGCCGTGACTCCCAGCGAGCTTCCTGACAAATGCTCACAAAAACGTAATTATGGGAGAAATAATAAATGTGTCAGTCCCGCAGGAAGGAATTTCCCGGGAGCAGGGAGCTGTGCTGCCGTGGCTGCGGGCACTCCTCGTGCATGGAATTAACTGGGAAAAGCCCTCCCCAGCCCTGAGTTGGTGCATTATTGATGAACCTCTCAGGGCAGCCATGACTTACGGGCTCTCCTGCCTCGCTTTTCCCTTGCATTTCTCCCTGGGATTGGTGGGATCCGTGGCACGATGGAGCAGAGATGCCTTTTCCGTGCTGCAGTCCCAAGGAACAGCTGGATATCCCAGCCACAGGGAGGGCTGGGGGCTGCAGACCCCTGCCCGTGTCATTGGAGGGCCTGGGACAGGTTTGGGGACAGGGACAGGGGTGGCTCTCAATGAAACCCCTGTCCCCAAGGTGCTCTCCCACACAGCCGAGGGATTTGCATTCCCCAAAGGATTTTCTTAATTAGGAGACTCGACGAGCGCTCCGGGTCCCACACCCACTCATCCCTGCGCTTCAAAGCTCTGCCCACCCCCTGCCACAGCCCTGCGGGGACACTCTGGTGGCACTGGTGCCATGGGGAGGAGGGGACAGGGATCCAGGGCTTGAGCCAGGAGGAGAGGCCGAGGCTGTTCCTGTCCCTCAATCTCCTTTCCTTCTCTGCTGCTGAGGACATTCACAGCTTTGGTGTGGTTTTAGGATCCTCCTGAGGGATGGACGTGCTGTCACCTTGCACCCCCTGCTCTGTCCCTGCCGTGCCCAGGGTGGGTGTTCCTGCTCCGTGACCCCGTGGTGACATCCTCAGGGATCTCCAGCTGGGTTTGGTTTGGTCCTGGGGCTGTCCATGGGATCAGAACTGGACATAGTGGCCACATCAGTGCCCTATCAGTGCCACACCTGCCGTGCCCACACCCTGAGGCAGCAGCACGTAGGCACGGGAGCGTTCCCACTGTGAGGAATTGATCCCCACCGATCCGTTTATGGGGTGGCATAATCCCACAGAACTGTCTCTGTAATATCCCAAACTAAATCATTTATTCTTGCCAAAAATCCAATAAAGAGCTCAGGCCTCCTCCATAGGCAGATAAAGCCCAGATTAACGGGGCTGCCGAGATCAAAAAAACAGAAAAAAAAGAAAGGAAAAAAGGAGGAAACTCTGGGAAAATGAGTGCGGGATGGAGAGGAGACTCCTGCCACCTTCTCCTTTCCCAAGGCTGCTGCAGCTCAGGGTTTTATTACAAAAAGCCACCTAAGTATTACAGACTAATCCCTAAATCCCAGCCTAGTAAAATATGGAATGGATTTTGTAAATTGTGCCCTTTACAAAGCTGATTGAACTTTTTTTTTTTCCCTTTTCTTCTCCTTCCCCCTCCTCTCCCAGGGGATCTTTTTTTCTCCTTGGGGACTGTGGTGGCTTTTGGTTCTCATGTCCTGGCTTTGCTCCTTCTCCAGCCTGACCTGCCCGGTCCCAGCCTTGAGCTGCTGAATGGGATGGGATTGGATGGGATGGGGTGGAATGGGATGGGAAAAGAGATGTGGTAAAGCACAGGGAAGGGAAAAAGGAAGGGGAAACCCTGTGCAAAATCACCTCCTCCTCCTCCCCTCAGCCTAATTTTATGGCTTTCTGCCTTCTCTGGAGCTCCCCAAGGTGATGTGGAGCTGGTGAGGGACTCAGAGGTCACTCTGGGGATTGGTGTCCCCTGGTTCCTGCCAGGTGCTGGACGGGACAAGGACACCCCCATTCCCCGCCGAGCCAGGATCCCGGGGTCACTCGGGGACCGTGCAGTCCTTGGCTGCTCCTCGGAGCCTGAGCAGGGCCTTGGCTGTCTGTCCAGGCAATAAATCCCGGTGTCAGTCGTGGTGGGACAGTCTGTCACCTCTGCTGTGACCTCAGAGTGCCACCACCAGCCACGCAGCGCCTCGGGCTCCTCGGGATGTCAGATATCCTTGGGGCTGTGGAACCTGGAACCGCCTGGGACCCCACAGAACCATCCCTGCGGGGATGAGCTCACCATCACCAACCCTTCTTGTGACTGGGGGGATCAGCTTGGCACTGCTTTCCTTCCTTCAACATTATTTCCTGTGGTTTTTTTTTTTTTTTTTTTTTTTTTTTTTTTTTTTTTTAATATTAAAGGCAAGATGTTGCTGGAAAATCTCTCCCTTCCCTGTTTTTTCCATCAATTCATTTTGCAGAGGAACATCTTGCAGAGCTCACACAACGGGCTGCTCCCTCTGTCCTTGCGGGCCGGTTTCCTGCAGCTGGCAAACGCCACCTCTGCCACCACGGTTGCCCGTCATCCCGTGCCACCAGGGGACATCGGCGGGCACGGGAGGGGAAGCCGGCGGACAGGAGCTGGGAGCAGGAGAAACAGCTGCCACGTCTTTGGTGATCCTTCCACCCGAGCTGGCTGTTTCCTTTTTGAGGTAACGCGTACGCTGAGACCTGGGACGGGATCCCATGCCTCGAGCCGCGACAGCCGGACAAGGCCACCTCCTGCGCTCTGATCCTGAGCAGTATGGAACGCTAGGATGATTTGCCATACAAGCCCCCCATCCGGCCCAGGGGCTAGCCTCGATTTCCCTCAAAAAGGAAACGGCACAGTCGGGAGCCATCCATCCCTGCTTCCCCCAGCCTCCCCTGCGACGCGCCGGCGTTACCGCTTGGAGCCCGCGCTGGAGTGTTTAGGGGTAACCATGGGCAACGGCCAGTTTCTCTTCCTGCCGCCAATCACAACTTGAGATGCCCCGCGTCCCGGCCACCATTCCGGGCACCTCGTGTCGCCCCAGGCAGCGGTCCCTGAGTGGGGGGTTCTGGTGCATAGTCAGCGGCCGGTGCTGGCATCCCCAGCGTGCTCCAAGGACGGGATTCAGGCATCCAGCACCACCCAGGGATCCCTCGCCTCGGGGGTGCACGGAGGAGGGACCCCCACCCCGTCCCGCCGCCGTGTCCCCGCGCTGGCAGTGTCCCTTCCCCGCAGCCCGGCGGAAGGAGCCGGCGAGGCGCTCCAAGCAACATCTGCAAGTGCTTATCCCCGCAGCCGGCTGGCCCTTTCCCAAATAGCTCTCCGGGATGGCCGCCCATGCCAGCACTGTAATTATTTGCTTTTATTTCACTCCCTCTGCTCGTTCCCGCGAGCCGCGGTTCCTGTCAGGCCTCCGCTGCCGCAAGCCCGGCACGGCCGGGGCGCTCCCGGGTGATGCTCCCGCGCCACGGAGAGGCTGGGCGGGGTCCTGGTGCTCTGCTGGATGTGAGGCCATCAGAAGCTCCTCATGTCCATCGCTGGAGCTGGGACAAGCCTTATTTCTCCAGCGTCTGGGTGAAATTTGGGAAATCCGGGCTGCTCCGGTGGGGTTGGTGCAAGCGGGGAGGGGCTGGGGGCAGCGGTCCCCAAGGAGAATCCCGGTGTCCCACACCTCCAGCTGTTGCCTGCGCCACTCCCAGAGCCCTACAGAGGGGTGATTCCCTGGCTCGTTTTCCCTGGCACTGCAGGATTTGCCCGCAGGGTGCACAGGACGGGCACCGCGGCCGTGGGCAGCATCCCAGGGCTGGAGATGCCTTTGCTCCGCAGCTCCCGGCCCCTCTCCATGCAGGAAGGTTAACTTGGCCACTCCATGCAAGCAGAGACGGCCGGGCGCGGATCCAGTGTGGAGCCGGCCAGCTGGCGGCGCCCCTCGCCTGCTCCGGCACCTCCCTGGCTCCAGCTCCGGCTCCAGCCTCGGGAGCAACGTGTCCGTGCTGCTCCTGCCAGCGCAGCTCCCTCTGTCCCACCGCCACGGGGTCCCTCCCTGGGCTCCAGCCTCTCCCTTGAACCAAAGTTTATGGAGGAACAGGAATTCTGGGCAAAAATCCATGGAGAAAGCACCGTGCCCGCAGCGTCCCCTTGGTCCCCCCGGGAAATGAAGCGGTGTCCTTGTCGCCTCGGCACACACCGCCTGTGCCCGCTGCCACCGTGCCGCTCTGAGACTGCGTCCCCCGTCCTCCCCCCCCTCAGGAACACATGGCACCACGTCCTCAAATAATTGCTTCATTACGGGCTAATTACTGCAATTAACTGAGCAGAGCTCCTGCAGCGAGGCGCGTCCCTCCAGCCCCCTGCCGTGGAGGTGGCACCCACCCGTGGCACATGGAGGCTCCACCTGGATCAGGGGTTCCGCCTGGCACCCTCGGCTGCTCAGTCCCTTGGGGCTCCGATTGGAGCCCAGGGCTAGGAGAGTGGATCTGTGGCGAGCCCAGGGCCAGGAGGGACGTGGCGGGATGGATCTGTGGCCACCCCAAAGCTGCCTTGGCCATCCCCATCCTGGAGCAGTTTGCCGTGGGATGGACACGTGCCGATGTTCTGTGGCAATCCCTGGGCCGGTCCCCTGGTGCACATGAGGTCAGTGACATCCAGCACCAGGATTCCTGTTCCCTGATGACTTCAATGGCTTTTCCCATCCCTTGCACCTGGGGGCTCTGGGCTCTGCTGAGCAGGAGCAAGGCCAGGTTTAACTTCTATCCCTCCCCTGGACCTTCTCCTGCACACACCAGAGATGGGAAGCAGAGGCAGCTCCAGCTCTGGGCTCTCCGGAGGTTTTGGGGTGGCTCTTCCACTGCTCGGCGCTGCCACCACCCAAAGCCACCGAGGGAGATGGGATGCAGCGGGCACAAGATTGATGGCTCCCCATCTGTCCCCCAAATGGGGAATGTGCCAAGTAAGATACACAGAGTCCTCATCCTCGACTGTGGCCCTGGTGTTGTCGCTGTCCTGGTGCCACCGTGAGAGCTGGGAGTGCCAGGACAGCCGTGTCCCGTGCCAGCGGTTTGTGCTCAGCTCCGCTGTCATTGTCACGGCCGCGTTCATGAATAAATGAAGTGCGAGCAAAGCGTCTGCCTAATGGCACGGTGACAAATGTGTACCAAAACCGGAGGGAAAAGGGAACGATTTGAGGAATTCAATTATTTAACAGAAGCTTGTTACTGCCATTGCACCGGGGAGCCTCCACAGCACGGCCCTGGCGCTGCTGGGGGGTGCAGGGGAGGGTCCTGGGTGCTGAGGGGATGTTGGGGACCGCAGCTCCCAGGGATGGGGACACGCGGGGTGGGGTTGGCAGGAGCTGGTTGGTGTGGAAGGATTCATTGCACTCGGGAGGTGCAGATGGACTCAAACGCGGTGTGCTCAGTCTGGTTCTTGAAGCTGGGACATGGCACAGTCTCATCCTGCTCGGTCAGCACCTCAGATCCAGCCCTGGTGATGCCACGGTCTAAAGTCACACGAGACAGGGATCACAGAGAGGGACTGCACTGAAAGTGGATTTAATCAGTCCCACTCTCTGTCCCCATGCCCAGGGATGTGTGCTCCCCAGCCTGGCCATGGTCACATCAGTGTTGGCACAGGGGACAAGGAGCACCAGCTGCCTGTCCCCACTGCCTGGAGCTGCGGGCTGGGACGGTCCGTTCCTCCCTTTTGAGGTCACAGAGACCTCCGGCTCCATCCTGCACCGCAAGCCAGCGCTCCCTCCCCGCTGCACCAACCCCACCGGAGCAGCCCGGATTTTCCCAAATTTCACCCCAGACGCTGGAGAAATAAGGCTTGTCCAGCTCCAGCGATGGACATGAGGAGCTTCTGATGCCCTCACATCCAGCAAGCACCAGGACCCCGCCCAGCCTCTCCGTGGCGCCGGGAGCATCACCGGGAGCGCCCCGGCCGGTCGGGCTTGCGGCAGCGGAGCCTGACAGGAACCGCGGCTCGGCGGGGAACGAGCAGACGGGGAAATAAAAGCAAATTACATCAGTTGCATGGCATGGCGGCCATCCCGGAGAGCTATTTCGGGAAGGGCCAGGCCGGCTGCGGGGGATAAGCACTTGCAGATGTGCTTGGAGCGCCCTCGGGCTCTTCCGCCGGGGCTGCGGGGAAGGGACACTGCCAGCGCGGGACACGGGCGGACGGGTGGGGGTCCTCCTCCGTGCACCCCCGAGGCGAGGGGATCCCTGGGTGGTGCTGGATGCCTGAATCCGTCCTTGGAGCACGCTGGGGATCCCCAGCACCGCGCCCTGTGCCACATGCACCAGGACACTCAGGGACGCTGCCTGGGCGACACGAGGTGCCCGGCTGTGGCCGGGACGCCGGTGGCATCTCAAGGTGATGGCAAGGGCAAGGAAAGAGAAACCTGCCGTTGCCATGGTTACCACCTAACATCTCCAGCGCGGGTCCAAGCGGTAACGCCGTGCTGCCTGCGTCGCCGGGATGGGCTGTGGCAGGGAAGGCAGGGATGGATGGCTCCCGACTGTGCCGTTTCCTTTTTGGGGAAATCGAGGCTGCCCTGGGCCGGATGGAGGGGCTTTTGATGCACAATCATCCCTAAGCGTTCCAAATCCCTGCTCAGGATTCAGAGCGCAGGCAGGGATCCGGCCTTGGCTCCGGCTGTCGCAGGTCCGAGCTGGGATCCCGTCCCAGGTCTCGTCAGCTCCCGCGTTACCTCAAACCAAAGAAACAGCAGCTCGGGGTGGAACGGGTCAAACAAAGACCGTGGCAGCTTTTCTCCTCTCCCCAGCTCCCGTCCCCGCCGGCTCCCCGTCCCCGCTGCCCGCCGTGTCAACCCGGTGGCACGGGATGACGGGCACCGTGGTGGCAGAGGTTGGCGTTTGCCAGCTGCAGGAACCGGCCCCGCCACCGCGACAGGAGGGCAGCCCGTTGTGACTGCTGCCAGATGTTCCTCTGCAAAATGATTTGATGGAAAAAACAGGGAAGGAGAGAGATTTTTCAGCAACATCTTGCTTTAATATTTTAAAAAAAAAAAAAAAAAAAAAAAAAAAAAAAAAAAAAAAAAACCAACAGGAAAAAATGTTGGAGGAAGGAAAGCAGTGCCAAGCTGATCCCTCCAGTCACTAAGAGGGTTGGTGATGGTGAGCTCATCCCGCAGGATGGTTCTGTGGGGTCCCAGGCGGTTCAGGTTCCACAGCCCCAAGGATTATCCTGACATCCCGAGGAGCCCGAGCGCTGCGTGGGCTGGTGGCACTCTGAGGTCACAGCAGAGGTGACAGACTGTCCACCACGACTGACACCGGGATTTATTGCCTGGACAGACAGCCAAGGCCCTGCTCAGGCTCCGAGGAGCAGCAAGGACTGCACGGTCCCCGAGTGACCCCGGGATCCTGGCTCGGCGGGGAATGGGGTATCCTTGTCCCGTCCAGCACCTGGCAGGAACCAGGGGACACCAATCCCCAGAGTGACTCTGAGTCCCTCACCAGCTCCACATCACCTTGGGAGCTCCAGAGAAGGCAGAAAGCCATAAAATTAGGCTGGGGAGGAGGAGGAGGTGATTTTGCACAGGTTTCCCCTTCCTTTTTCCCTTCCCTGTGCTTTACCACATCTCTTTCCCATCCCATTCCACCCCATCCCATCCAATCCCATCCCATTCAGCAGCTCAAGGCTGGACCGGGCAGGTCAGGCTGGAGAAGGAGCAAAGCCAGGACATGAGAACAAAAGCCACCACAGTCCCAAGGAGAAAAAAAGATCCCCTGGGAGAGGAGGGGGAAGGAGAAGAAAAGGGAAAAAAAAAAGTTCAATCAGCTTTTGTAAAGGGCACAATTTACAAAATCCATTCCATATTTTACTAGGCTGGATTTAGGGATTAGTCTGTAATACTTTAGGTGCTTTTGTAATAAAACCCTGAGCTGCAGCAGCCTTGGGAAAGGAGAAGGTGGCAGGAGTCTCCTCTCCATCCCGCACTCATTTTCCAGAGTTTCCTCCTTTTCTTTCTTTTTTTTTCTGTTTTTTTGATCTCGGCAGCCCCGTTAATCTGGGCTTTATCTGCCTATGGAGGAGGCCTGAGCTCTTTATGGATTTTTGGCAAGAATAAATGATTTGTTTGGGATATTTACAGAGACAGTTCTTGTGGATTATGCCACCCCATAAATGGAGCAGTGGGGATCAATTCCTCACAGTGGAACGCTCCCGTGCCTACTGCTGCTGCCTCAGGTGTGGGCACGGCAGGTGTGGCACTGGTAGGCACTGATGTGGCCATTATGTCCAGTTCTGACCCCATGGGCAGCCCCAGGACCAAACCAAACCCAGCTGGAGATCTCCTGAGGTGTCACCACGGGGTCACGGAGCAGGAACACCCACCCTGGGCACCGGCAGGGACAGAGCAGGGGTGCAAGGTGACAGCACGTCCATCCCTCAGAGGATCCTAAAACCACACCAAAGCTGTGAATGTCCTCAGCAGCAGAGAAGGAAAGAGATTGAGGGCAGGAGGAGCTTGGTCTCTCCTCCTGGCTCAAGCCCTGGATCCTGTCCCCTCCTCCCCATGGCACCAGTGCCACCAGAGTGTCCCGCAGGGCTGTGGCAGGGGTGGGCAGAGCTTGAAGCGCAGAGATGAGTGGGTGCGGGACCCGGAGCGCTCGTCGAGTCTCCTAATTAGAAAATCCTTTGGGGAATGCAAAATCCCTCGGCGTGTGTGGGAGAGCACCTTGGGGACAGGGGTTTCATTGAGAGCCACCCTGTCCCTGTCCCAAACCTTTCCCAGGCCCTCAATGACACGGGCAGGGGTCTGCAGCCCCACCCTCCCTGTGGCTGGGATATCCAGCTGTTCCTTGGACTGCAGCACGGAAAAGGCATCTCTGCTCCCTGATCACGGATCCCACCAATCCCAGGGAGAAATCAAGGGAAAAGCGAGGCAGGAGAGCCCGTAATCATGGCTGCCCTGAGAGGTTCATCAATAATGCACCAACTCAGGGCTGGGGAGGGCTTTTCCCCAGTTAATCCATGACGAGGAGTGCCCGCAGCACAGGTCACACAGCTCCCCGCTCCCGGGAAATTCCTCCTGCGGGACTGACACATTTATTATTTCTCCCATAATTACGTTTTTGTGAGCATTTGTCAGGAAGCTCGCTGGGAGTCACGGCCCCACACGGGGCTCACCCGCCCTGGAACGCTGATGGAGAGGATTTGCTTGGGGAAAGCTGTCAGGATGGGACCTGTGGCCTCAGTGGAGCAGTGCCGGGCACGGCCCAGAGTGGAACCCACTGCAAGCTGCTGCAGCGTGTCCTGGATGTGAATGGAATGGGATGGGATGGATGCATGGAGAGTGGATGGCGTATGGGATGGAATGGGGAATGGGAATGGGAATGGGAATGGGGATGGGAATGGGGATGGGAGAGGATGGAATGGGATGAGGAAGGGGATGGATGGGGCTGGGAAAAGGGCTTAGGACAGAGATAGAAGGGGGAAGGGCATGGGATTGGGATGAAGATGGTGTGGGGATGGGAATGGCTTGGATGGAATGGAGTGAGCTGAGGGTGAGGGTCTAGGCGTGAGATGAGATGAGGACGAGGACGAGGACGAGGACGAGGACGAGGACGAGACGAGGACGAGGATAAGGGATGAGGATGAGGAATGAGGATGAGGTATCGAGGATGAGGATGAGGATGAGGATGAGGATGAGGATGTGACTGGCCTGGGATAGGCGCATCCGGGGCAGGACGGAGCTGGGGCAGCACACCCTGTGTGTGCTATTGAAGGCGCCGTTCAGAGCCGCGGTAATTGCAGCGCTGCCGCCCGGAGCCGAGCGGGATGAGCCGGGCGACGTCCCAAATATTGCAGCGCAGCGGGAAGAAAGGGAAAAGAAAAGAAGAGAAGAAAAAGCACAATTATCGGGCCTCGGGCGGCGCCGCGCACGGCTGCAATTTCCAGGCGCAGCCCCGCTCCCGACGCGTGACACTTCCATTGATTTTTAAACGGGACCTTCTCCGTCTCTGCCTCCCGTCCTTCATCCCACGGGCACCGGGACAGGCTCCTGAACGCCCCCAGTGCTCCCTGAGCATCCCTGCCACCGGCTCAGCCCTGTCCTGGGTGGTACCACCCCACCACCCCTCCGTCGGGAGACTCCGATGCTCCTCCTCTGCCATCTCAGTCTCCCACCCTTTCCCTCGCAGAGCTGCTCCCGGCCCCGGGAATCGTAGCTCTGTATATTAAAAAAGGTCAGATTTCAGCTCTTGTGAGGAAGCAGAAACCAGAGCAGCGTGAAGAGCCGCAGCCTCCCGGTTTCTTGGGGATCGGGATTGGTGGTCCCGGCCGCCGGGATCCGCTCCCCGCTGCGGGGATGGGCGGGTTGTGCCGATCCCACATGTCACTCCGTAATTGACAATTAAATTTAATACACCTTGAGAAATAACAGCGTGCGCTGGTTAATGGACCTGTCTGGAGCGGGCGGGCTCCTCCCGCTCGCTGAGTGGGAGCAGGGGTGACATCCGTGACGCGGTGACACCGTTGCCGGTCGGTGTGCAGCCCGGGGCTGACGCGGCTCTGGTGGACCCAGCGCATCCACCGCCTATGCGAGTGATAAGGCTGATATGCGTCAAGTGCAGCTGCTGGTGACCGCACCGCTGATGGCTACGGGCATCTCCATCAACCATAGCAACATGCAGGCACACTTTCTGATCCAGCACATAGAGGATCACCACGAGTCGTCTGGGTATGCTGGAATGGTCCCCCAGCAGGACCGTATCAATATTACTCTCCATAGAGTAGTAAATCACGATGCGTGGTAGCTCCTGGACACCGCGGCTTACCTGTTCCCATCTATCTTCCCTGTTAATTATATTTCTTTCTTCTTCTTGAAGCATAGCAATACTAAGCCTCCAAATTGCTTCCTAGCTTATGAACCTTTGGATGCGAATCACCGGCGGCTCCTCAAGGTTTCTGCTGCAATAAGAGATTTTTCCAGAGCGAGATCAGGTGCTCGGCGGGAGCGAGTCGGTCGAGGCTTCGTAATCCCAGGACATTCCACATTGGATAACCACTCCAGCATCTCCCTGAGATGGCAGCCTCCACATCCCCATCTTTCACACCTCTTCTTTCTCTTATTAGAGAAAACTACCTGCAATTTCCTAATTATTTGGTTGATTGCCTTAGTCCCAGCGTACTCGTTGCGCTCTCTGGCATTTGCTGAGCTTGGAGCTCAGGCACCCGGGGCACCTGCCACCCGGCATTTTGGGGTCCGGAGGCATGCCCATTGGTGCTGCCCAGGCAGGGACAGTTGGGTGGCC
>VKON01000152.1:135335-154900 GCA_009741485.1 Malurus cyaneus samueli
AGAGAGATTCTCCTTCCCCCTCCTCTCCCAGGGGATCTTTTTTTCTCCTTGGGGACTGTGGTGGCTTTTGGTTCTCATGTCCTGGCTTTGCTCCTTCTCCAGCCTGACCTGCCCGGTCCCAGCCTTGAGCTGCTGAATGGGATGGGATTGGATGGGATGGGGTGGAATGGGATGGGAAAAGAGATGTGGTAAAGCACAGGAAGGAAAAAGAAGGGGAAACCCTGTGCAAAATCACCTCCTCCTCCTCCCCTCAGCCTAATTTTATGGCTTTCTGCCTTCTCTGGAGCTCCCCAAGGTGATGTGGAGCTGGTGAGGGACTCAAGGTCACTCTGGGGATTGGTGTCCCCTGGTTCCTGCCAGGTGCTGGACGGGACAAGGATACCCCATTCCCCGCCGAGCCAGGATCCCGGGGTCACTCGGGGACCGTGCAGTCCTTGGCTGCTCCTCGGAGCCTGAGCAGGGCCTTGGCTGTCTGTCCAGGCAATAAATCCGGTGTCAGTCGTGGTGGGACAGTCTGTCACCTCTGCTGTGACCTCAGAGTGCCACCAGCCCACGCAGCGCCTCGGGCTCCTCGGGATGTCAGGATAATCCTTGGGGCTGTGGAACCTGAACCGCCTGGGACCCCACAGAACCATCCCTGCGGGATGAGCTCACCATCACCAACCCTCTTAGTGACTGGAGGGGATCAGCTTGGCACTGCTTTCCTTCCTCCAACATTATTTTCCTGTTGGGTTTTTTTTTTTTTTTTTTTTTTTTTTTTTTTTTTTTTTTTTTTTAAATATTAAAGCAAGATGTTGCTGGAAAAATCTTCTCCCTTCCCTGTTTTTTCCATCAAATCATTTTGCAGAGGAACATCTGGCAGCAGCTCACAAACGGGCTGCTCCTCCTGTCGCGGTGGCGGGGCCGGTTCCTGCAGCTGGCAAACGCCACCTCTGCCACCACGGTGCCCGTCATCCCGTGCCACCGGGTGACACGGCGGGCAGCGGGGACGGGGAGCCGGCGGGGACGGGAGCTGGGGAGAGGAGAAACAGCTGCCACGTCTTTGGTTTGACTCCGTTCCACCCCGAGCTGCTGTTTCCTTTGGTTTGAGGGTAACGCGGAGGCTGACGGAGACCTGGGACGGGATCCCAGCTCGGAGCCTGCGACAGCCGGAGCCAAGGCCGGATCCCTGCCTGCGCTCTGATCCTGAGCAGGATTTGGGAACGCTTAGGGGATGATTGTGCATCAAAGCCCCTCCATCCGGGCCCAGGGGCAGCCTCGATTTCCCCAAAAAGGAAACGGCACAGTCGGGAGCCATCCATCCCTGCCTTCCCTGCCACAGCCCATCCCGGCGACGCAGCACCGGCGTTACCGCTTGGAGCCCGCGCTGGAGGATGTTAGGTGGTAACCATGGCAACGGCCAGGTTTCTCTTTCCTTGCCCTTGCCAATCACCTTGAGATGCCACCGCGTCCCGGCCACCAGCCGGGCACCTCGTGTCGCCCCAGGCAGCGGTCCCTGAGTGTCCTGGTGCATGTGGCAGCAGGGCGCGGTGCTGGGGATCCCCAGCGTGCTCCAAGGACGGGATTCAGGCATCCAGCACCACCCAGGGATCCCCTCGCCTCGGGGGTGCACGGAGGAGGGACCCCCACCCCGTCCCGCCGCCGTGTCCCCGCGCTGGCAGTGTCCCTTCCCCGCAGCCCCGGCGGAAGGAGCCCGGCGAGGCGCTCCAAGCAACATCTGCAAGTGCTTATCCCCGCAGCCGGCCTGGCCCTTCCCGAAATAGCTCTCCGGGATGGCCGCCCATGCCAGCACTGATGTAATTTGCTTTTATTTCTCTCCCGTCTGCTCGTTCCCCGCCGAGCCGCGGTTCCTGTCAGGCTCCGCTGCCGCAAGCCCGGCACGGCCGGGGCGCTCCCGGGTGATGCTCCGGCGCCACGGAGAGGCTGGGCGGGGGGTCCTGGTGCTCTGCTGGATGTGAGGCCATCAGAAGCTCCTCATGTCCATCGCTGGAGCTGGGACAACCCTTATTTCTCCGGCGTGTGGGTGAAATTGGGAAAATCCGGGCTGCTCCGGTGGGGTTGGTGCAAGCGGGGAGGGGCTGGGCAGCGGTCCCCAAGGAGAATCCGGTGTCCCCACACCTCCAGCTGTTGCCTGCGCCACTCCCAGAGCCCTACAGAGGGGTGATTCCCTGGCTCGTGTCCCTGGCACTGCAGGATTTGCCCGCAGGGTGCCACAGGGACGGGCACCGCGGCCGTGGGCAGCATCCCAGGGCTGGAGATGCCTTTGCTCCGCAGCTCCCGGCCCCTCTCCATGCAGGGAAGGTTAACTTGGCCACTTCCATGCAAGCAGAGACGGCCGGGCGCGGATCCAGTGTGGAGCCGGCCAGCTGGCGGCCGCCCCTCGCCTGGCTCCGGCACCTCCCTGGCTCCAGCTCCGGCTCCAGCCTCGGGAGCAACGTGTCCGTGCTGCTCCTGCCAGCGCAGCTCCCTCTGTCCCACCGCCACGGGGTCCCTCCCTGGGCTCCAGCCTCTCCCTTGAACCAGAGTTATGGAGGAACAGGAATTCTGGGCAAAAATCCATGGAGAAAGCACCGTGCCCCGCAGCGTCCCCTTGGTCCCCCCGGGAAATGAGCGGTGTCCTTGTCGCCTCGGCACACACCGCCTGTGCCCGCTGCCACCGTGCCGCTCTGAGACTGCGTCCCCCGTCCTCCCCCCCCTCAGGAACACATGGCACCACGTCCTCAAATAATTGCTTCATTACGGGCTAATTACTGCAATTAACTGAGCAGAGCTCCTGCGAAGCGAGGCGCGTCCCTCCAGCCCCCTGCCCGTGGAGGTGGCACCACCCGTGGCACATGGAGGCTCCACCTGGATCAGGGGTTCCAGCCTGGCACCTTCGGTCTGCTCAGTCCCTTGGGGCTCCGATTGGAGCCCAGGGCTAGGAGAGTGGATCTGTGGCGAGCCCAGGGCTAGGAGTGTGGATCTGTGGCCACCCCAAAGCTGCCTTGGCCATCCCCATCCTGGAGCAGTTTGCCGTGGGATGGACACGTGCCGATGTTCTGTGGCAATCCCTGGAGCCGGTCCCCTGGTGCACATGAGGTCAGTGACATCCAGCACCAAGGATTCCTGTTCCCTGATGACTTTCAATGGCTTTTCCCATCCTCTTGGCACCGTGGTGGCTCCGTGGCTCTGCTGAGCAGGAGCAAGGCCAGGTTTAACTTCTATCTCTCCCCTGGACCTTCTTCTGCACACACCAGAGATGGGAAGCAGAGGCAGCTCCAGCTCTGGGCTCTCCGGAGGTTTTGGGGTGGCTCTTCCACTGCTCGGCGCTGCCACCACCCAAAGCCACCGAGGGAGATGGGATGCAGCGGGCACAGAGATGATGCGTCCCCATCTGTCCCCCAAAATGGGGAATGTGCCAAGTAAGATACACAGAGTCCTCATCCTCGACTGTGGCCCTGGTGTTGTCGCTGTCCTGGTGCCACCGTGAGAGCTGGGAGTGCCAGGACAGCCGTGTCCCGTGCCAGCGGTTGTGCTCAGCTCCGCTGTCATTGTCACGGCCGCGTTCATGAATAAATGAAGTGCGAGCAAAGCGTCTGCCTAATGGCACGGTGACAAATGTGTACCAAAACCGGAGGGAAAAGGGAACGATTTGAGGAATTCAATTATTTAACAGAAGCTTGTTACTGCCATTGCACCGGGGAGCCTCCACCAGCACGGCCCTGGCTCTGCTGGGGGGTGGCAGGGGAGGTCCTGGGGTGCTGAGGGGGATGTTGGGGACCGCAGCTCCCAGGGATGGGGACACGCGGGGTGGGGGTTGGCAGGAGCTGGTGGTGGTGGAAGGGATTCATTGGCACCTCGGGAGGTGCAGATGGACTCAAACGCGGTGTGCTCAGTCTGGTTCTTGAAGCTGGACATGGCACAGGGTCTCATCCTGCTCGGTCAGCACCTCAGATCCAGCCCTGGTGATGCCACGGTCTAAAGTCACACGAGACAGGGACTCACAGAGAGGGACTGGCACTGAAAGTGGATTTAAATCAGTCCCACTCTCTGTCCCCAGTGCCCAGGGATGTGTGCTCCCCAGCCTGGCCATGGTCACATCAGTGTGGCACAGGGGACAAGGAGCACCAGCTGCCTGTCCCCACTGCCTGGAGCTGCGGGCTGGGACGGTCCATTCCTCCCTTTTGAGGTCACAGAGACCTCCGGCTCCATCCTGCACCGCAGCCAGCGCTCCCTCCCCGGGGCTGTGGGGCCGTGCCATGTCCTTGTCCGCGATGCCAGGAGCCGAGGCCAGCACGGATCAGTGCCCATGTCCCTCCCCGCGCAGCCGGCGGTGACGGATCCTGGCAGGGGACGGGAGCATGTGGATGTGGGCAGGCTCTGGCAGGGGCCGTGGGCTCAGGGGGCAGCTCCCTGTGCACGCCCCGCCGCTGCCTGGGGACAGCTCGCTCCGAGCTCCATATGCTGGAGGAGATGAGCTTTATCCACTCCCAGCCTCCTCTGGCTGCAGCCCAGGCTCAGGCTCTGGCACCGTGTCCCTCCATCTCTCCTTTCCTTCCCTGCAGCTCCGTGGGGCAGGAGCAGACCTGGCTGAGCCCCGGGGGGACATGATCATTCCCTGATCCTTGCAACACATCAGGGGGCGTGGCCCGTTGCTGAGCACATTCACCGCCATATCTGCGTGCGGGCGCTCATCTTCCCTGACACACCGCGTGAGCACGGCCCGTCCCAGCGCCCGGGACGGATGTGTGCATTTAGCGCTTTTGCAAGAGTCCGGCCGCTGGCAAGCGCTGCCACGTTCTGAAGTCTCTGGAATTTCATGCCCTGCAGACCAGAGGAGCTGTGTTATGAAGAGCGGTTGCAGGGCTGCGGGCTGTGCGTGGCAACCGGGCAGTCCGGCCGGGAAAAGCCGTTATTCTCGGGAGGCCGCTTGGTGCGCTGGAGCCGATCGTGCTGGATGTGCGTGCCTGGCCTTTTCCATTGACAACCCCGCCATGGATCTACGTGACGCGCATGAGCCTCTCCCAGCCTCGTCGGCGTCTGCGGAGCCGCGCGCGCTGGGCTGTGTGGGATAGGAGAAAGACGGCAGGCTCATCCACGGAGGCGGGACGCAGCAGTGGCGGGTGTTCTAGGGGAGCGTCACCGCGAGCTGATCTGGCATCGATGGAGTGGAGAGAATTCAGGCGGTTAGCACCAAAGTGCATTGCTCGCGGGAGTACCCGCCCGGGAGGGGATAACCCTGACGGCACGTTTCCTGTCTGCGAGAGGTGTTGAGGGGGCAGAGTTGGTGTGAGTTATTGGTGAGGACGTCTTTGTTTGCCGGCTGGAGGCCTGATGTGGACTCCAGTCTGGGACATCAGGGTGGTGGGTGTTGGTTGGCCGAGATGACACGTTCTTTTGGCGACCCGGGGTGCTGGGTTTCCGTGTAGAACCCCAAAGTTCGCTCTCGTGGGATCCAGTGATGCCTTGCGCCAGTCTCTCTTCTTCCAGCCCTTCCATTTTCATTTAAACTATTTCCAACCTATGAGAGGAGCAGGGGAAGGACCCGGTCACGGGTTTTTCTGACATCTCTTCCCTGGCGCCAGAGGCAGAGAATTTCCATATTCTTTATTGAATTTTGATGCCGTGGAGCCCAGAGTCTTCTCATTGATTCAGCTCAGGGTGGGGTTGGTTGGGACGGGTTTCTGCTCCGGGTCCCCTCCTGCCTCAGAAATGGGATCCTGCTCCATCCCCTCTCTCCCAAGCCGCCCTCCATCCCCGCGCCCTGTCGCTCACCTCCCCGAGCCCGACAAATGATTTACAGGGAGATGATGTACGACTCGCTTGCTCATCTAAGTTTTCCTTTAAACGAGGCTTTTTTTTTGGAACGGCCTCACAAATCGATCCCCTGTCACCCATCCTCAGCTCCTGCCGTGGGTAACGGCGGGGAAATGGATCCCTGGGTCCTTGGGAGGAGCGGGGGCTCTTCCATGAGTGTGTCCAGAGCCTCTCCTCGCACGTGTGCCGGGGGTTGTGGCACACGTGGCTGCACATCAGGATTTCGGAGCGTGCACCCTGGCTCGGGCTGTATATCTGGGTGTGCAGAGCTTTATGACAACCGAAATGGAAAAGACAATTGGATGTCAAAACCTATCCCGGGAACCCATTTATACCCACTGACTTTTATGGGATTCCCACTGATTGATTCAAGCACCATAAAACTTCCCACAGCGGCTCCCAGCTCTCCCAGCCGCTGTTCTGTAGGGATGGGGTTGACTCCTTTGCCCGTGTCCGTCACTTCTGGGTGTGCAGCTTCTTCACAGCTCTTTGTGAGAGAAATTTCAGACCAGGGATGACACCACCGTGCCATCCGTTCCTCTGCTGGAGCATCGGGCAGGATGGAGCTGGAGGCTGTGCCTGGATCCTGCACATTTTCCTGGGGAAAACCCCTCCTCAGCCTCAGTTTTCCATTTCCAGTCACTTTTTCTCCGCAGAGGTGAACTTCACACTCCACTGGCGGCGTTCAAGTGACAGCCCTCGGTGCCACCACGGCAGGAGCTGGGGTGCTGCACGCTGTCCCCAGAGGGATGAGCTGTCACCCTGCCCTGGTGCCGCTGGCACTGCCCTCTGTGCCATGGGCGGTTGGTGGCTCCAGGAAGCCAAAATCCCATGTGTGGACACAGTTCATCACCCTAAAAGCCCAGTGATGCTCTGGAACACCCCAGAGAATGGGATGGGGGCATGGGGCTGTGCTCACCCAAATCCTAATCAGAATCTCCCAAGCCCTTGTTTTTCCCTTTATTCCCCCAAATCCTGATGGCAGAAATGAAGCGCTTCTGGACAGAAAGGAATGGAATTTTTCCAATTGGAAAGAACCTACATGGATCACCTCCCCACAGCCCCCCAACCTGGCCTGAGCAGAGGATGTCCAGGGAACCCGGGCCAAGCAAAACCTCCCCTGAGCTCCCAAAAATAAAATAATTCCATGTCAGAAAGCTTTGAAAAAGGAAATGAAAACCATAATGGAAAAGATGAGGAATAAGGAGAAGAAATTTGAATGTTAAATAGAGGCAAAGCAGGGAAATGAAGGTTCTGGTGGGGGAAGGAGCAGGCAGGATGGGGGGATGTCCCCAGGGAGGGCACGGTGGGGGCTGGAGGAGGTCACCAATGTCACCAGGAGCCATCGGAGGGCACAGAGCTCAGCATGGGGCTCCAATGCCCGTGCTGGGGGGGTCTGTCCTGCAGGAAGGTGACGGAAGCCCTTCCCCCACACCCCCAGACCAATTGCAACGGAGGGAGCGCTCAGCCCCCTCAGCAGCGCTCTCCTTCCATGGCTTGAGCACGCTGACGCTTTCCCAACGCTTCCCGGCTTCACTCCCGGCTGCTGGGTGGGTGAGCCGGCAGCCCGAGCACGCCCGGCCCTTCCCCCACTCCCCCTCCTCCCAACACTCACCCCGCACCTCCTCACATGGATACCTCCGGGTGTGCGCCGAGAGATTGGACACAATCAGGGCACGGCGATTACAGCACAGGGACAGGCGGTGGGCGGCTGGCAGAGTGTCCCCAGCGTGTGCCCATGACAGCAGGGAGTGACGGTGGCACATGAGGGTGACAGGCAGAGTCTGACCCTCCCAGTCCCTGCAGAGGACGGGGAGTTCTGCCAGGACTCCCAAGATTTGGGCTGGGAAGGTTTGGTGCAGGTTCCTGCCACAATTCCAGGCACGGGGTGACAGTGTCCGGCGTGGGGTGCAACTCTCCTACTGCCGTGACACTGACATTGTGTCACCATTGTGTCACCATTGTGTCACCATCGCATTGCCATGGCACTGCCAGTGTGTCACTGCTGCGTTTTGTGTCACCATTGTGCACCATGTCACTGGTGCCATGGCATGCCATTGTGTCACCATTATGTCACCACGGCATTGTCACGACATGCATAGTCCAACATGTGTCACTATTGCACTGCTACACCATCCCCAGAACACCATCACTACATGATCCTCCCTTTCCCATCCCTGTCCCATCCCTGTCCCATCCCAATCCCATTCCTCTCCCATTCCTCTCCCATCCCACTCCCATCCCACTGTCCTTCCCACATCCTGCCACATCCACAGCACCCCAGTTTGTCACAGTGTCCCCCACCCCGCTGTCTCCTCCTGGTGACTTTTCCCGTTGCACCAAATCCCTGTGGGGCCGTTCCATCCCGATCCCAAACTCAGAAAGCCGAGGACATCCCAGGACATGGCTGAGCTCCCAGTTCAGCGTGTCCCGGTGTCCCAGGAAGGGCAGGCACACACCGCTCCGTGCTCCCCCGTGTTCCCACCCCTCGGATAAAAGTGCTGCTCCTGGAATAAAGGATTTCGGAACCCGCTGTGCCTGTGTGGATAGAAACTCATTTGTTTAATAGGCAGCAGTTTGGCTTTGTCATGTTCATTTAGTTTTTAATGACGCACAGTTGTGCCAATATTGATTTTAGCTTATAGGGACTCAAAAAATTTACTATCTGGAATTATCTGAAATGTAGCTGTTTTATCCAGCGGGCAGCGAGATGGATCTTTCCCGGCCTCGCTCCCAGCAAGGTGGAGGCACAAAGCAGCTGGGAGGGGCTCCGTGTCACCCCTGTCCTCATCCCACCCATGGAATGGCCGTGCAGGGAAACTGAGGCAGCAGGGGTGGTTCGCCCAGGTTTTGCCTGCGGGGTTGTGCTGGAATTTGCTCCGGCTGTCGGGTCTTTCCCCCTGTATCCCATGGGGATGTTTGTTGTGGGAAGGAATGTGGGAGACCCCAGAGCTGCCCCTCACCCCCACCCAACTCCTCGTCCTTCGCTAATGGTTAACGAGTCAACAGCTCTCAGGGGGGACAAGAGACAGCAAATCCCACCCGCGGCCCCTTGGAAGCAGAATTCCTCAGCGGGAGCCAGCCAGAATCCATTTCCTGAGCGTCCCTGGGGTGAACGGGGCGATGCTCCTGCTCTGGTGACCCCTGGAATTCCAGCAGGATGGGTGGGCTCGGTGTGGGGAGGGGGCCTCCCAGGGACCCTCCTGCCGGGTGTCCCCACAGCCCAATCCCCACCCAATTATGGAATAATTCACTTTGAGGTTTGGCTGCTGCTGACGGGATTGATTGAGGAGCTGGTAATTACATCTCCCTAAAAGGCCCCTGGGGCTTTGTGGGAACACAAGTGGGGAAGAGAAAAGCTGATTTTTATGGGGGGACAGGCCTGGGGAGCCCGCCAGAGCCACGTGTCCCCCTCGCCGTGTCCTCACACGTGCCCACTCCTCGCAGCCTGAGCTCTGTGTCATCCATTATGCAGCTCTGTAAATATATTATTTACCATTTCCCCGATTTTCACTCATTATTTATCACCTGCAGGCAGGGCTGGAGCCCCCAGCCGGGATCCTGCCCCAGGAACTGTCAGGGCTGGGGCTCCCCCCTTCCCTGGGCAGCAGAGGTGGGAATTGGGAAGCTGCGGCCTGGGGGTTCCAGGTACCCTGAGCACATCTGGAGGGGTTTATCCAGGTGGGATAAATCTCCTGCCTTAATTCAGAGCAGAGATGGGGCAAGGGTTCTGTGCAGCTGCTTTGGGGTGCCCAGTCTGTGCCAGGGCAAGGAAATGCTGGAGCTGGCCCTTTCCGTGAGGCATGAGCCACGAGTGACCCTTGTTGGGCATCGGTAAGATGGATTTGGATGCTTTTGTAGGGTTTTGTTGGCAGTAACCCCAAATTATGGGGTGTGAAAAGTGCTGCTGGGGGCACCCTGGGTGCTTCAGTGATGATGGCAAGGTCAGGGGTGCTGGGAGTGTGACAACACAAGTGACATCTCCTAAAAAGTGATCCGGTGTCCCCTCCCAAGTATTTTTGGGTCTGGATTTTCCAGCAAAAAAAATCCCTTTCTCTCGGTTTTGGATGTGGAATCGGGGAATTGCCGACGCTCTGGCTAAGGGGGAGGGGGTTTGGGGGGGCCCTGGCACCCCCAGCCTGGCTCTGACTGCTGAGGGGGGGTCAGCTATGAGCTCCTCAAAAACCTCAGCTCCTGGAAGCGTGTGATTAAGTGAGAACCTTGGACACAGCCCCCAGCAAACCTGGCTGGTCCCCAGCTGCTGTTCCCGAGGAACGCTCCGAAGGTGGCCTTTAAATGTTAAGAAATCATGTTAAAATGAGCCAGAGCCTTAGTTTAAATTTTTAATCTCCTGATTTAAAAACTCAGCCTCGAGGTCTGGGCTGTTGGTGGGGGCTGCTGCTGCTGGGTGGGAGTTTCTGTGCTGGTGGTCTCTCTCTCTGGGGTGTGGGGTCAGCTCTGGAGTTGGGGGTTACCCCTTTGCCCTCCCGCTGCAAAGCAGAGCCAGATTTTCCTTGGCCCATCTTAGGGGTTCTCTTGGCTCTTTGCAGCCTGTAGGAAAATGAAAGCTGGGCTTTGCAGGGCAGTGGAGGAGCAGTTGGTGTTTTTGGGGCTGGGGTGGCCCTGTTTTTGTGGTTCCAGTGTTGGGTATGTCTCTGTCCCCAAGGTGCTGCTTTTTTGAGGCTCTGGAGGAGGATTCAGCAGTGTGAGCCCCCAGCTGAGGAAGGGAGGGTCTGGAGCAGCAGGAATGGTCCTTCCCCCCTCCCTCAGCCCCTCTCATGTGCAGCAGCACCCGGGGGTCCAGGTGGAGACCCCCACACCCTGCTCGTCATGTGAGAGATAAACCCCCCGTTGGTGCGAGCTGAGCTCCTCGGGAGCCGCCAGCGCTGCGGGGAGGAGGATGAAAGGTGAGGATGGAGCAAAGGCTCCTGCTCTGCCCGCCTCCCTGCGATTAGCGCCTCGCCAGCCGGGAGGGGAAGGTCAGGAGCTGTCTCGGGGTGCTTCAGAGCAGGAGAAGGAGCTTCAATGCCAGCGCCGTGCGGGGTTTGGGAGTCTCTGGTGCTGCTGCATCTGCCAAACCCTGTTTGGAGGGAATCTGGGATTCCCAAATTCACCCTGGACAGGAGGGACCCTTCACCCCCTGCTCCAGTGGTCGTGGATCACTCGTGTCCGTCTGATGGGTGTAGAGTGCTGGCAGCCACGGGCAGCTCTCCCTGCAAAGTCTCCTGTCCTTCATGGCTCGTTCCCAAAGCTCTCCAAGGAGAGCTGGATCCTGCTCAGGGATGGGAGCCCTGTCCCCAGTGCCAGGGAGGTGACACCGCTCTGCTCCCGGCCAGCTCAGAGCCCCCAGCACTGAGCACGGGCTGCTGGAACCTTGAGGGAAGATTTAATTGGGCTGAGATGCCCCAAACATGATGCTGGGAGAGAGCCCCGGGGCTGGGAAGAGGAGCGGCCCTGGCAGGAAGGAGAGGGAGCACTCCTGATGCTGTTCCTTTCCTCGGTGTTTTTTTTAGCTCGTTAAAGATTTAAGATGTTTCTGTTCCGAGCTGGTTTGGAGGCTCCTTGTGCAGTACCCGAGGGCAGAGTGGAGCCCTGTTTGATGCCCTTGAAGCTTCAGCCCTGCCAAAAACGGGGCATTTGCCTGCGTGTGGCCTTGCAGGGCTGGGCAGAGCCCTCGGGGCCCGGGGAATGAATGAGGTGGCTCCGACTCATCCCCAGCTGCAGCTCTGGGGAGAAAGGACCTGTCCTAAACCCAGGTTTGGAGAGAGGAGTTAAATGATTGCTGAGGCTGCTCTGGCCTGCCGCTCTATGCAGGATCGACTCTTCCAGCAGAGCTGATGCTTCTGGAGAAAAAAAAAGCCTCTTTCAATCTTAATTACAAAAAAATAAAAGGTATTAGGGAGCCTTGCTGCAGCCAGAGTTATCCTCCCTGTTAGAAACGTGCAGGTTTTTGCTGGTCTGGATGGTTCTGGCGTCTCCTCGTGCCTGTGGGAGCTTGTTACCCTGCTGTCCGTGAGGCCCGGATCCAATTTCTCTTCCCTGCGCCGGTGCTGACAGCCTGTGGTTACATCCATCTCCTCTCCCCTTTGATAGCAGAGAAGGACGGAGCTCCTGGAGTCTCTCACTCACCAGCAGCGCTGCCGACCTCTCCTTGCAGTTCCCAGCCCCTTCCCAGAGCAGGGAGTGGGGATGCTGCTCTCCTGTTCGAGGAGCAGGGATGCTGCTGGAGTCAGTGCCTCCTCTGAGGAAGATGAGGGATGCTGAGGACGGCTGAAGCTCTTGGCTGTTGTCCTGCCGCCTTTGGATTATGCCGATGGTCCCCAAAGCTCCTGACAGCCCGGCAAAGACTTTTACATTTCAAACAAAGCCTTGATCTTTTTTTGGAGCTTGCCTTGGTTTCAGACAAGAGTTTTTAATTCAAGCCCAGCGCCGTATTTTGGGTTTGACTTTGATGCGCCCTCTTCAAGCAGGAGGCAAAATAACAGCGTTCACATCCGCAAATAGCCCCGGGGCGGGCTCCTGCTGCCCGCGGCCGGCGGCTCCGCGGGGCCGACCCCTCCTTGGCCGCGGCTCCGGCCGCAGCTCGGGGATGTGCAGCTGCATACCCCCGTGCCGGGGTCAGCGATTGAGAGAGGAGCTCAAAACCCTCTTTGAGAGGAGTCTTGGAGAGGCAGGAGTGTTGTGATGTGGCTCACGCTGGTTTGCAGGGATGTGCTGTCACGATTCCCGGTGTAATTATAGGTGGTGTTGCCCCAAATTGTAGCTCAAGCGGGGATTCTCAGCAATGCTGTTGGAGGAGGGGGTCAAAACTCATGAGAGATGGAGAAATGCCCTTTGTGGGGCAGGGGTGACCCAGCAGAACGGGGAGGACACAGCCTGGCACCCGGGAATGTCCCCAGGGCCGTGGGATGGGTGACAGCGTGGGGCCACCAGAACCCGCTGCCCTCCTGATCCCTGGGATGTGCCAGCGTTTTGCAGAGCAGCTCTGGGCTCTTCCATGCTCTCCTGGAGACAGGTGTGGTGTTTCCTGCTGGAACTTGCTCCTGCTTGGAGCGATTTGGGCAGAGGAGAGCTGGCACAGAGCAGGCGGGACTGAGAGGGGGGATGTGCTCTGGTGGGAACATTGATGTGAGATCCAGACTCAATCAGTCTGGGTGACCGTGGGGAACCAGGTACCTGTGCAAGTGGGTAATAAACTACTCACAGCTCGGCAAGATTAATTGTAATAACCATAAATCAGTGCCGGCACCAGGGTCAGACCTGGATTTATGGCCCTGGAGACAGGAATTCCTGTTCTTCATGGAACAAAGCCCTGATCCTGCAGGGGTTTGGGAACGTGCTGAGTGTTTTTGTGGCTGCAGTGTGTGTGTAGGTGCCCGGGGAATGGGTCTGAGCCCCCGAAAAGGGCTGAGCTCACCCCTGGCAGGGCAGCCTCTCCCTCTGCTTGTTCCAGCCAGTAGTGGGAAACACCTCCCTGAGGGGTGAGCCAGGATTGCTGCCTCCCACAGCACATTGATCCCATCATCTCGGTCGAGAATGCCAGCCACGGAGCTGATTAATGCCGGGGTGGGCAAGTGCTGGGTTATTGTTCAGTCTCTCTTCAAGAGGTCGATGGGAAATTTGGCAGTAGCTCTCCAAATACGCAACGTGCACACAGGCATTGTGGCCCCGAGGACTGTGCAGGGTTTACACGTGAGTGTTACAATGCAGTGCAAACACACTCGGGTGCCCGGGAGCTGCCACTCGCAGTCGTATCAATGCCTGTGGGAGAGTTCCCTCGGTCCCTGCCCTGGTGTGACCCGGCAGTGCCGGGGCTGGCTCCAGGCTAATCTGCTCACGCTTTCGTTTCACCCTGAGCCTTGCAGGTCTCTTGGCTCAGAGGTGCCGTGTGTGCTCAGGAGGCTGATCCAGCATTCCGGATGGTTATTTCCTCCTGTGCAGATGGTGCAGGTCCTTGGGTGTTAATGCTCGGTAGCAGCCGTGACTGAGCTGCTTTCCCCCACCTAATGCAAGGCACTGTGCTAGCAGAAAGCACAGACATCTTTGAAGGATGTGTGATCCTGTTGGGAGCTCTGGGTTTGAGGAATTGCGGGATCGGGCCTGATGAGGTGGTGTGTTTTCAGGGAGGTACTGCTGGGTCATCTCTGGGGTTATAGGTTTTGTTGGGTTTTTTTTTTTTGAGAACCCAAAAATGTTTGCTTTGGTAATCCTATGTCAATGAGCTCTGCTTTAGAGCTACCTGGGGGATGTGCTGTGTCCCCTTCGCAGGAGTCGGGTGCTGATGCTCTGAGTGCGGTCGGAGGGACCGGGGCAGTGAGGGGTGGGTTAGGGTGGGAGCTGCAGACAGGAGCCGCTGCTTCCCCAGCGGGGCTCCGGGGGCGGGGGGGACCCGCCCGCTCCGCACGACCGGGGCGGCCGCGGGGACGCGCCCGCTCCCTCCGCGGCCGCTGGGGTAGCGCTCGGGGCCGCGCCGTCTCCCCGCTCCCCGCTCGGGCTGCCCCCGGCTCCGCCGAGCCCCGCCGCCGCCGCTCACCCGCCGCCGCACCGCGCAGGAGGAGCAGCAGCGGCCGAGCTCCGAGAGGGGTCGGCGCGGCGCCGCCAGCCCGCCCGCCGTGCACTGCCGGCGCACCGAGGGGACTCCGCGCCGCCGCCCGCCGCCGCGCATTTCCCCCCCGTCCCGCTGGGGACGAACGCTCCCCCTGTCGCCCGGAGCCGCCGAGGAGGGGATGTCCCTAGGCAAGAGCTGAACGCTGAGAAGGGGCCGCCCCCCGCCCCCAAACTTTTCGATCGGCCCCGGAGCGGCGGGGACCCGGCCCCATGGAGCCCCGGCGGGGGCGGCGGGGCCGGGGGCGCGGCGCCCTGCGCTTCCCGTCCCCTTCCCTGACGCGGGGCGCAGCGCTCGGGGAGGGGCTCGGCTGTCGGCTCCGCTCCGGATTTGGTGGTCCCGGCTCCGCACGTCCCTGGGGAAGCTGCCGATGGTGGGGAGCTGCCTGTGGACCGCCCCCAGCCCCACGAGGAGCCCTTCACCCCGGCGCCTTCGCCTCCCCCTGAGCAGCGCTGCTGCGGGGGTCCCTGCGCCGGAGCCGCCCGGATTATAAAGTCGGGGAAGTTCTCCCCCCGCAACCCCCCCCCAGCCTGTCTTGGAGGAGCCATGGCTCGGCTCTGGAGCTGGGGGCTGCTCTGCTTCGCCGTGCTCGCGTTGCCCGGCCCCCCGGGAGCCGGCGCCCAAGGTAAGGGCGTGCGGGAGGCGGCGGGAGGTGCCCCGCGGAGAGGTGGGGGGTCCCCGCGTTGCGCCCCTCAACCGAGCCTTCCGCTGCCCCCGGGCTGGGAGATCGGTATGCCAGCCGGCGGGGAGGGAGTGAGGCGGTTCCGGAGCTCCTGCCGGGGGAAGAGCAGCATCCGTGGTGTTCGCAAAGCTCTCCCGGAGCCAGGACTCGGGGCCCGCCGGTGCCGAGCTCAGCGCGGTGTCTGGGGAGGTTCAGAGGGACGAGCAGCGTGGCTCTGCTCTGCCTTCCCCTTAACTACCCTCAGGGATGGGGATGGGGGGAACGTGTTGCTCTGAGCATGAGGCAGAGTCTGTGCTGGACCGCCTTCGGGAGGGTGAGCAACCCTGGGGGGCAACGGCGCCCATTTCACCCCCTCTCCGGGGGCCCCCATTGTACCCCAAAAGCCGGGGTGCAAGTTTGGGGAGCAGCTCATACGCTGATGTTGGTCCTGTCGACCTCCAGCCACTGGTACAAACTGGCAGGGACTGGGGGTGTCTGAGCCCCAGTGAGTGCCTGGGGCTCCCACCGCACCCCAACAATCCTTGGGGGCTCAGCGCTGCCGGGCAGGGTGAGCCCCTCTCTGCTCCTCGCCCTTGGGGCTCCGGCACAGCACTGGCTGGTTTCAGCTGCTCTGCTACCCCACAGAGATATAAAAATAGTTTGTGGCCCTTTGGGGTGCAGCTGGGGTTCAGAGGGGCCGGGGGGACCCTGGGGTCCCCTTCCCGGCCGTGAGGGTCCCTGCGGGCCCAGAGAGCAGGCTCCCGGCTGGCAGGGCTGCAGCGTGGCTGCCTCTGTCCCTGTGCTTGGACTGAGCAGATCCAGACTGGAAACGGGGGGGCACAGCTGAGCGCAGCGCCGGGGGTCCTCACCCACGACATTTCTTGCCCTTGTTTGTGGCAGCAAGCGAAGCCAGAAGTCCCTGTGCGCTCCCGTGCTCCTGCTCCCCCTGAGCCTCCCCCAGCACTGCTATAATTTCTCAGTAATTAAGTTCAGAACATAACATCTAAAGCGGCAGTATATTATCCGGGCAGGCCCTGTGTGGGGAGCTCTGAAGGTCTCTTTGATTGATTCACTCCCTTGCCGAGTTTCTCTTCTCCTGCCTGGCGTCTCCGGCTGGCGGGTCCCCTGTGATCCGTTTGTTCCCTGCCTGCGGGACGGGCTCCTGGGGTGACCCCATCTCCTTCCATTTACCCGTGGAGCTCCGGGGTCTCTCTGTGGGGTGGAAGATGTGGGGCTGCCTGTGCCCCAGCCCTCCGGAGGGGTGGGGAAGGGGCTTTGCTCCGCGCTCCTGGCGCAGGAGCCGAGCTTTGCGGCTCTGGCTCTCTGCGGCGCGTGTCACGTCCTGGCGGGCGCTGTGACATTGCTCGGTTCCCTGCCCCGGCGTGGCAGCGGCCACGAGCGAGCAGGATGTGCCGGAGGGATCATTCCCAAAGCCTGGCACGCCTCCCCTGCCGCGGGTGGCACTGGGGACGCGCCAGCAGGGTCACCTCCCGGCTGCGGTGGCCGCGGGCTGCCGGCGCTCCCCGCTGCATCCCCGGCACGGGCGGGGAGCCGGGTGACGGAGCTGGGAACAGCCCGGAACGGGCTCCAGCTCATCCCCGCTGCGCTGGGGCAGGCAGGGCATCCCCACAGGGCTGGCGGTGAGGGGCGGCAGCGCTTTGTGCCGGGGCCATTGATTGTGGCAGCCGAAGAAAACGGGATCAATCAGGAAGGGAAGGGGAGGAGGAGGCGATGGTGCGAGACCTCCCGGGAGGGGCGCAGGGGCTGCCCGGGCACAGGGTGAGGCCCTTGGGTACCTGTGGTTGGTTAAAAAAAGGCCCCTCGCTGCCTGCGAGAGAGGGGATGGAAGTTTAATTACAGCCCGTCTGTGCTGTGTAATTATTAATTACCCGTAGCAAAAAATAACTTATTGATTAGGGGCCTCGCGCTAATTACCCGGAGCCCAATGCGGAGCTGGGGGAAGGCTCAGCCGGCAGCGCTGCCCGGGTGGGAGCTGTCGCAGTGCGACCCGTGCCGGGCCTGGGAGGCTGTGCCAGGGCGGGGGGCACGGGCTGCCCGAGCAAAGGCCCCTTGGGCTGATGAACGAGGCTTCCCAAGAGCTGGGGGGAGCCTGGGGTCCCCAGCCCCTTCCTGCCCGCTGTTTGTAGATTTTGTGACACCCAGGGATGTGGTTTTCCCACATCCAGTGCTGGAGGCACAGCCAGGGACCCCCTGCGCGGGCACAGCACCTCTAATGGGATTGAGGAGGCAGCGGCCAGTCCCAGGAGGGATTTGGGAGGCTTAAGGTTCCAGACGGGATTTGGGGCAGGGGCCTGCCATGGGCAGCTTCCATCAAAGAGGCTTATTAGAGGTGGCAGCGGGGGAGTTCCAGCATCTTCTGTCCCTGTGCGTGGGGCCTGGGCACGTCTGCACTCGCGGTGCCCTGTGGGGCTGGGCAGGAGGGGGATGAGGACGAGCCCCAGCCCTTGCTGGGGGTGTGATGCTGATGCCAGGCTCGTGGCAGGACTCTGGTGATGGGAGCTGCCCGTTCCTCTCTGCTGGTGGCATCAGGGCAGGAGGGATGGCTGAGCCGGTTCCCCTGTCCCTGCCAGCGCTGCCACATTCACTGGTGGCCTCATGCAAGGCTCCGGCTCAGCAAGGAGAGTGGCTTTTAGGGGAGAGGAAGGGAAGATTAAAATTTGATGCTGCTTGGGAAGCCATTAGTGCCTGGGCACGGCGATGATGAAATTTTGATGACCTGATAACCGTAAGGGAGGGGGATACGGTCCGGTCCCAGGCAGGCTGTGTCACCGTGCCCTGTCACTGCGCTGCTCCCCAAAGGTTTGGGGTGCCAGCTGAGGAGGAGAACAGGCAGGACGAGAGCTGCCAGTGGCATGGAGGTGTCTGGGAACTCGTACCCACCTCCAGCTGCTGGGAGAGCCGGCGGTGACTGAGCAGCTCCTGCCCCGGTGCCATCCGGGGACCAGAGTGAGTGACAACGTCGAGTGCTGCTCGTCCCTCAGTGACGGGGACTGGGCTGCGGTGGCATTTCCGCTCAGCGGGAGCACACGCAGGAGCTGCAGGAGAGAGGGAAGGAGGGAGCAGCGGATGCTTTGGCTGCTTGAGAACCTGGGAAAACGCTGATAATTAAAGCGGGAGGAGGGAGGCTGGCGGGCGCTGTGATGAGGGGTGACCCTGCCTCTGCCACTCCACCAACCGTGTCCTTGTCCCCAGCCCGTGCCTGTGGCTGGGGATGAGCTCCAGCCACGCTCACATTACTGTAGGCCCTACACAAACTGATTTGGGGGTGTGTTGGTGCTCGCAGCAGCAGCGCAGAGGGTGCCTGGGGTCGGTACGGCCCCGTGGGGTGGCACCGGTGGGAGCAGACACCGATGAACGCATGTGCGGCCTAGCCCTTCCCCCACATCAACTAACCATCATCCCCTAATAACGGTAAGGTCGCTCCCAGGATACGATCAGGGCACAATAAACCGGCAGGAGACACACAAGTCCAAACAGAAACACACCATTCTCCCCCTCACGTACATTTCCCCACCTAGACACATAGATCTGACTGTACTTCACTAATCTCTATGGGAGATTTCCTGAGCCACGAAAAAGTTCAACCACAAAAAAACACATAAACACACCAAAAAAAGGAAGAGGGAAAATAAAAAAAAAAAAAAAAAAATAAAAACAAGCCCTTGGGACATTAAAGATAAGAGAATTAACCTAGAGAGCACCACCTCTGTGACAACCCACACACCAAACAAAAAACAACATCATAACCCATCGCACACGTAGACCAGGAAAAATCAGATGCAAAGAACTCCAAAGCCGAGAGCGACAATACCTCCTGCCACACAAGTGCCCTCGACAACACAGCTTCAAGGCAGCATCAACCAATCAAACAACTTCACTCACAGCCACACCCGCCTTGGCATCCCTCACACCCCCTTGGCATTCCTCACACCCTCTTGGCATCCCTCACACCCATGCCACTGGCCTGGGCACTGCCCTCACCACCCTCCGTGGGTTTGGGACCAGCTTTTGGGGTGAAATGTCCCTCTCCCACTCCCAGCTTTGGGGGTACATCCTGCACCCCTGTCCCAGTGCTGCCCCTCTCCCGATCCTGACTCCCAGCACCTGCCCGTGCCCGGGGCAGGCAGTGGCCCCTTCGGTGGCCCCCTCCCCACCCTCCCCTCGCCCCCAGCCCCGGGGGTGCAGGAATGCCTGCCTGGAAAGCCATGCCGGGCTCGGGTTGCCTGGGAACTGGGAAACCTGATCCCTGGGAACGGGGGCCGAGGGCAGGGGACATTCCCGGGCTGCAGCTGGTCCCCGGCCCCCTTTGTCTCTCTGCTCCGATGGGGCCCCCAGGAATGGACACTTGGGGCGTGGGGGCTCTCGGCCTCGAGCAGGGCCGTCCCTGGGGACACTGTGACCATGCTCTGGGGTGTCACCGGCATGAGGAAGGGGACCAAGGGGACCCGAGGCCAGGCTGGATGGGGTTTGGAGTAGCTCGGA
>VKON01000152.1:154925-243028 GCA_009741485.1 Malurus cyaneus samueli
ATATTATATTATATTATGAGATGTAGTATTCTTTATTATCATGATGCTGGGAGAGAGCCCCGGGGCTGGGAAGAGGAGCGGCCCTGGCAGGAAGGAGAGGGAGCACTCCTGATGCTGTTCCTTTCCTCGGTGTTTTTTTTAGCTCGTTAAAGATTTAAGATGTTTCTGTTCCGAGCTGGTTTGGAGGCTCCTTGTGCAGTACCCGAGGGCAGAGTGGAGCCCTGTTTGATGCCCTTGAAGCTTCAGCCCTGCCAAAAACGGGGCATTTGCCTGCGTGTGGCCTTGCAGGGCTGGGCAGAGCCCTCGGGGCCCGGGGAATGAATGAGGTGGCTCCGACTCATCCCCAGCTGCAGCTCTGGGGAGAAAGGACCTGTCCTAAACCCAGGTTTGGAGAGAGGAGTTAAATGATTGCTGAGGCTGCTCTGGCCTGCCGCCTATGCAGGATGACTCTTCCAGCAGAGCTGATGCTTTCTGGAGAAAAAAAAAGCCTCTTTCAATCTTAATTACAAAAAAATAAAAGGTATTAGGGAGCCTTGCTGCAGCCAGAGTTATCCTCCCTGTTAGAAACGTGCAGGTTTTTGCTGGTCTGGATGATTCTGGCGTCTCCTCGTGCCTGTGGGAGCTTGTTACCCTGCTGTCCGTGAGGCCCGGATCCAATTTCTCTTCCCTGCGCCGGTGCTGACAGCCTGTGGTTACATCCATCTCCTCTCCCCTTTGATAGCAGAGAAGGACGGAGCTCCTGGAGTCTCTCACTCACCAGCAGCGCTGCCGACCTCTCCTTGCAGTTCCCAGCCCCTTCCCAGAGCAGGGAGTGGGGATGCTGCTCTCCTGTTCGAGGAGCAGGGATGCTGCTGGAGTCAGTGCCTCCTCTGAGGAAGATGAGGATGCTGAGGACGGCTGAAGCTCTTGGCTGTTGTCCTGCCGCCTTTGGATTATGCCGATGGTCCCAAAGCTCCTGACAGCCCGGCAAAGACTTTTACATTTCAAACAAAGCCTTGATCTTTTTTTGGAGCTTGCCTTGGTTTCAGACAAGAGTTTTTAATTCAAGCCCAGCGCCGTATTTTGGGTTTGACTTTGATGCGCCCTCTTCAAGCAGGAGGCAAAATAACAGCGTTCACATCCGCAAATAGCCCCGGGGCGGGCTCCTGCTGCCCGCGGCCGGCGGCTCCGCGGGGCCGACCCCTCCTTGGCCGCGGCTCCGGCCGCAGCTCGGGGATGTGCAGCTGCATACCCCCGTGCCGGGGTCAGCGATTGAGAGAGGAGCTCAAAACCCTCTTTGAGAGGAGTCTTGGAGAGGCAGGAGTGTTGTGATGTGGCTCACGCTGGTTTGCAGGGATGTGCTGTCACGATTCCCGGTGTAATTATAGGTGGTGTTGCCCCAAATTGTAGCTCAAGCGGGGATTCTCAGCAATGCTGTTGGAGGAGGGGGTCAAAACTCATGAGAGATGGAGAAATGCCCTTTGTGGGCAGGGGTGACCCAGCAGAACGGGGAGGACACAGCCTGGCACCCGGGAATGTCCCCAGGGCCGTGGGATGGGTGACAGCGTGGGGCCACCAGAACCCGCTGCCCTCCTGATCCCTGGGATGTGCCAGCGTTTTGCAGAGCAGCTCTGGGCTCTTCCATGCTCTCCTGGAGACAGGTGTGGTGTTTCCTGCTGGAACTTGCTCCTGCTTGGAGCGATTTGGGCAGAGGAGAGCTGGCACAGAGCAGGCGGGACTGAGAGGGGGGATGTGCTCTGGTGGGAACATTGATGTGAGATCCAGACTCAATCAGTCTGGGTGACCGTGGGGAACCAGGTACCTGTGCAAGTGGGTAATAAACTACTCACAGCTCGGCAAGATTAATTGTAATAACCATAAATCAGTGCCGGCACCAGGGTCAGACCTGGATTTATGGCCCTGGAGACAGGAATTCCTGTTCTTCATGGAACAAAGCCCTGATCCTGCAGGGGTTTGGGAACGTGCTGAGTGTTTTTGTGGCTGCAGTGTGTGTGTAGGTGCCCGGGGATGGGTCTGAGCCCCCGAAAAGGGCTGAGCTCACCCCTGGCAGGGCAGCCTCTCCCTCTGCTTGTTCCAGCCAGTAGTGGGAAACACCTCCCTGAGGGGTGAGCCAGGATTGCTGCCTCCCACAGCACATTGATCCCATCATCTCGGTCGAGAATGCCAGCCACGGAGCTGATTAATGCCGGGGTGGGCAAGTGCTGGGTTATTGTTCAGTCTCTCTTCAAGAGGTCGATGGGAAATTTGGCAGTAGCTCTCCAAATACGCAACGTGCACACAGGCATTGTGGCCCCGAGGACTGTGCAGGGTTTACACGTGAGTGTTACAATGCAGTGCAAACACACTCGGGTGCCCGGGAGCTGCCACTCGCAGTCGTATCAATGCCTGTGGGAGAGTTCCCTCGGTCCCTGCCCTGGTGTGACCCGGCAGTGCCGGGGCTGGCTCCAGGCTAATCTGCTCACGCTTTCGTTTCACCCTGAGCCTTGCAGGTCTCTTGGCTCAGAGGTGCCGTGTGTGCTCAGGAGGCTGATCCAGCATTCCGGATGGTTATTTCCTCCTGTGCAGATGGTGCAGGTCCTTGGGTGTTAATGCTCGGTAGCAGCCGTGACTGAGCTGCTTTCCCCCACCTAATGCAAGGCACTGTGCTAGCAGAAAGCACAGACATCTTTGAAGGATGTGTGATCCTGTTGGGAGCTCTGGGTTTGAGGAATTGCGGGATCGGGCCTGATGAGTGGTGTGTTTTCAGGGAGGTACTGCTGGGTCATCTCTGGGTTATAGGTTTGTTGGGTTTTTTTTTTGAGAACCCAAAAATGTTTGCTTTGGTAATCCTATGTCAATGAGCTCTGCTTTAGAGCTACCTGGGGGATGTGCTGTGTCCCCTTCGCAGGAGTCGGGTGCTGATGCTCTGAGTGCGGTCGGAGGGACCGGGGCAGTGAGGGGGTGGGTTAGGGTGGAGCTGCAGACAGGAGCCGCTGCTTCCCCAGCAGGGGCTCCGGGGCGGGGGGACCCGCCCGCTCCGCACGAACCGGGGGCGGCCGCGGGGACGCGCCCGCTCCCTCCGCGCCGCTGGGGTGCGCTCGGGGCCGCGCCGTCTCCCCGCTCCCCGCTCGGCTGCCCCGGCTCCCCGAGCCCCGCCGCCGCCGCTCACCCGCCGCCGCACCGCGCAGGAGGAGCAGCAGCGGCCGAAGCTCCGAGAGGGGTCGGCGCGGCGCCGCCAGCCCGCCCGCCGTGCACTGCCGGCGCACCGAGGCGGATCCGCGCCGCCGCCCGCCGCCGCGCATTCCCCCCGTCCCGCTGGGACGAACGCTCCCCCTGTCGCCCGGAGCCGCCGAGGAGGGGATGTCCCTAGGCAAGAGCTGAACGCTGAGAAGGGGCCGCCCCCCGCCCCCAAACTTTTCGATCGGCCCCGAGCGGCGGGGACCCGGCCCCATGGAGCCGGGGGGCGGGGGGCCGGGGGCGCGGCGCCTGCGCTTCCTCCCCTTCCCTGACGCGGGGCGCAGCGCTCGGGGAGGGGCTCGGCTGTCGGCTCCGCTCCGGATTTGGTGGTCCCGGCTCCGCACGTCCCTGGGGAAGCTGCCGATGGTGGGGAGCTGCCTGTGGACCGCCCCCAGCCCCACGAGGAGCCCTTCACCCCGGCGCCTTCGCCTCCCCCTGAGCAGCGCTGCTGCGGGGGTCCCTGCGCCGGAGCCGCCCGGATTATAAAGTCGGGGAAGTTCTCCCCCCGCAACCCCCCCCCAGCCTGTCTTGGAGGAGCCATGGCTCGGCTCTGGAGCTGGGGGCTGCTCTGCTTCGCCGTGCTCGCGTTGCCCGGCCCCCCGGGAGCCGGCGCCCAAGGTAAGGGCGTGCGGGAGGCGGCGGGAGGTGCCCCGCGGAGAGGTGGGGGGTCCCCGCGTTGCGCCCCTCAACCGAGCCTTCCGCTGCCCCCGGGCTGGGAGATCGGTATGCCAGCCGGCGGGGAGGGAGTGAGGCGGTTCCGGAGCTCCTGCCGGGGGAAGAGCAGCATCCGTGGTGTTCGCAAAGCTCTCCCGGAGCCAGGACTCGGGGCCCGCCGGTGCCGAGCTCAGCGCGGTGTCTGGGGAGGTTCAGAGGGACGAGCAGCGTGGCTCTGCTCTGCCTTCCCCTTAACTACCCTCAGGGATGGGGATGGGGGGAACGTGTTGCTCTGAGCATGAGGCAGAGTCTGTGCTGGACCGCCTTCGGGAGGGTGAGCAACCCTGGGGGGCAACGGCGCCCATTTCACCCCCTCTCCGGGGGCCCCATTGTACCCCAAAAGCCGGGGTGCAAGTTTGGGGAGCAGCTCATACGCTGATGTTGGTCCTGTGACCTCCAGCCACTGGTACAAACTGGCAGGGACTGGGGGTGTCTGAGCCCCAGTGAGTGCCTGGGGCTCCCACCGCACCCCAACAATCTTGGGGGCTCAGCGCTGCCGGGCAGGGTGAGCCCCTCTCTGCTCCTCGCCCTTGGGGCTCCGGCACAGCACTGGCTGGTTTCAGCTGCTCTGCTACCCCACAGAGATATAAAAATAGTTTGTGGCCCTTTGGGGTGCAGCTGGGGTTCAGAGGGCCGGGGGGACCTGGGGTCCCCTTCCCGGCCGTGAGGGTCCCTGCGGGCCCAGAGAGCAGGCTCCCGGCTGGCAGGGCTGCAGCGTGGCTGCCTCTGTCCCTGTGCTTGGACTGAGCAGATCCAGACTGGAAACGGGGGGGCACAGCTGAGCGCAGCGCCGGGGGTCCTCACCCACGACATTTCTTGCCCTTGTTTGTGGCAGCAAGCGAAGCCAGAAGTCCCTGTGCGCTCCCGTGCTCCTGCTCCCCCTGAGCCTCCCCCAGCACTGCTATAATTTCTCAGTAATTAAGTTCAGAACATAACATCTAAAGCGGCAGTATATTATCCGGGCAGGCCCTGTGTGGGGAGCTCTGAAGGTCTCTTTGATTGATTCACTCCCTTGCCGAGTTTCTCTTCTCCTGCCTGGCGTCTCCGGCTGGCGGGTCCCCTGTGATCCGTTTGTTCCCTGCCTGCGGGACGGGCTCCTGGGGTGACCCCATCTCCTTCCATTTACCCGTGGAGCTCCGGGGTCTCTCTGTGGGGTGGAAGATGTGGGGCTGCCTGTGCCCCAGCCCTCCGGAGGGGTGGGGAAGGGGCTTTGCTCCGCGCTCCTGGCGCAGGAGCCGAGCTTTGCGGCTCTGGCTCTCTGCGGCGCGTGTCACGTCCTGGCGGGCGCTGTGACATTGCTCGGTTCCCTGCCCCGGCGTGGCAGCGGCCACGAGCGAGCAGGATGTGCCGGAGGGATCATTCCCAAAGCCTGGCACGCCTCCCCTGCCGCGGGTGGCACTGGGGACGCGCCAGCAGGGTCACCTCCCGGCTGCGGTGGCCGCGGGCTGCCGGCGCTCCCCGCTGCATCCCCGGCACGGGCGGGGAGCCGGGTGACGGAGCTGGGAACAGCCCGGAACGGGCTCCAGCTCATCCCCGCTGCGCTGGGGCAGGCAGGGCATCCCCACAGGGCTGGCGGTGAGGGGCGGCAGCGCTTTGTGCCGGGGCCATTGATTGTGGCAGCCGAAGAAAACGGGATCAATCAGGAAGGGAAGGGGAGGAGGAGGCGATGGTGCGAGACCTCCCGGGAGGGGCGCAGGGGCTGCCCGGGCACAGGGTGAGGCCCTTGGGTACCTGTGGTTGGTTAAAAAAAGGCCCCTCGCTGCCTGCGAGAGAGGGGATGGAAGTTTAATTACAGCCCGTCTGTGCTGTGTAATTATTAATTACCCGTAGCAAAAAATAACTTATTGATTAGGGGCCTCGCGCTAATTACCCGGAGCCCAATGCGGAGCTGGGGGAAGGCTCAGCCGGCAGCGCTGCCGGGTGGGAGCTGTCGCAGTGCGACCCGTGCCGGGCCTGGGAGGCTGTGCCAGGGCGGGGGGCACGGGCTGCCCGAGCAAAGGCCCCTTGGGCTGATGAACGAGGCTTCCCAAGAGCTGGGGGGAGCCTGGGGTCCCCAGCCCCTTCCTGCCCGCTGTTTGTAGATTTTGTGACACCCAGGGATGTGGTTTTCCCACATCCAGTGCTGGAGGCACAGCCAGGGACCCCCTGCGCGGGCACAGCACCTCTAATGGGATTGAGGAGGCAGCGGCCAGTCCCAGGAGGGATTTGGGAGGCTTAAGGTTCCAGACGGGATTTGGGGCAGGGGCCTGCCATGGGCAGCTTCCATCAAAGAGGCTTATTAGAGGTGGCAGCGGGGGAGTTCCAGCATCTTCTGTCCCTGTGCGTGGGGCCTGGGCACGTCTGCACTCGCGGTGCCCTGTGGGGCTGGGCAGGAGGGGGATGAGGACGAGCCCCAGCCCTTGCTGGGGGTGTGATGCTGATGCCAGGCTCGTGGCAGGACTCTGGTGATGGGAGCTGCCCGTTCCTCTCTGCTGGTGGCATCAGGGCAGGAGGGATGGCTGAGCCGGTTCCCCTGTCCCTGCCAGCGCTGCCACATTCACTGGTGGCCTCATGCAAGGCTCCGGCTCAGCAAGGAGAGTGGCTTTTAGGGGAGAGGAAGGGAAGATTAAAATTTGATGCTGCTTGGGAAGCCATTAGTGCCTGGGCACGGCGATGATGAAATTTTGATGACCTGATAACCGTAAGGGAGGGGGATACGGTCCGGTCCCAGGCAGGCTGTGTCACCGTGCCCTGTCACTGCGCTGCTCCCCAAAGGTTTGGGGTGCCAGCTGAGGAGGAGAACAGGCAGGACGAGAGCTGCCAGTGGCATGGAGGTGTCTGGGAACTCGTACCCACCTCCAGCTGCTGGGAGAGCCGGCGGTGACTGAGCAGCTCCTGCCCCGGTGCCATCCGGGGACCAGAGTGAGTGACAACGTCGAGTGCTGCTCGTCCCTCAGTGACGGGGACTGGGCTGCGGTGGCATTTCCGCTCAGCGGGAGCACACGCAGGAGCTGCAGGAGAGAGGGAAGGAGGGAGCAGCGGATGCTTTGGCTGCTTGAGAACCTGGGAAAACGCTGATAATTAAAGCGGGAGGAGGGAGGCTGGCGGGCGCTGTGATGAGGGGTGACCCTGCCTCTGCCACTCCACCAACCGTGTCCTTGTCCCCAGCCCGTGCCTGTGGCTGGGGATGAGCTCCAGCCACGCTCACATTACTGTAGGCCCTACACAAACTGATTTGGGGGTGTGTTGGTGCTCGCAGCAGCAGCGCAGAGGGTGCCTGGGGTCGGTACGGCCCCGTGGGGTGGCACCGGTGGGAGCAGAACCCTCAACCCTCAGGCTGCTGGTGGGTGGGTGGGTGAACGGAGGGTGCCCTCCCCTCGGAGCTCTCGTTACTGCCCCGAGCTCGTTAGCGAGTGGCTGGCGTGTGGCTGGGTGAGAAACGGCCGGGGAGAAATCTGCTGCTGTCAGTGGTGATGTGATTGTGCTAACGAAGGGCGAGCCGAGCCCCCGCCGTGCCCGCGGCTGTGCCAGGCCTGGTGTTCCTGGTGTTCCACTCGTGGCGCTGGGCCTTGGGCTTCCAGAGCACCCGGGGGGATCCAGCAGCTCTGGGGGGATCCCGCAGCTCTGTGGAGTTGGGATGGCCCGGGGTGGTGGGCACGGGGACAGTGGAGTGTCCTGGAGCTTCTGTGCCAGTGCTGGGGAGCGTGGCGTGGAGCTGCTGGAGAGGACGTGGGGGCAGGATCACTCACATGTGGTGGTGATGCCAGGGACCACCCTCATCCCCACGGCTGCTGCTCTTTTTTGGGGTTCCTGCCGTCCATGGAGAGGGATCCAGCCTTGGGGTGAGTTCCTGCCCCTCTGTGCCACTCCAGCTGGCAGGAATGTGCTGCCAGCCGCTCCCTGCTGTGCTGGCCACGCTTGGCATCCCTCACACCCGCCTTGGCATCCCTCACACCCCCTTGGCATTCCTCACACCCTCTTGGCATCCCTCACACCCATGCCACTGGCCTGGGCACTGCCCTCACCACCCTCCGTGGGTTTGGGACCAGCTTTTGGGGTGAAATGTCCCTCTCCCACTCCCAGCTTTGGGGGTACATCCTGCACCCCTGTCCCAGTGCTGCCCCTCTCCCGATCCTGACTCCCAGCACCTGCCCGTGCCCGGGGCAGGCAGTGGCCCCCTCGGTGGCCCCCTCCCCACCCTCCCCTCGCCCCCAGCCCCGGGGGTGCAGGAATGCCTGCCTGGAAAGCCATGCCGGGCTCGGGTTGCCTGGGAACTGGGAAACCTGATCCCTGGGAACGGGGGCCGAGGGCAGGGGACATTCCCGGGCTGCAGCTGGTCCCCGGCCCCCTTTGTCTCTCTGCTCCGATGGGGCCCCCAGGAATGGACACTTGGGGCGTGGGGGCTCTCGGCCTCGAGCAGGGCCGTCCCTGGGGACACTGTGACCATGCTCTGGGGTGTCACCGGCATGAGGAAGGGGACCAAGGGGACCGAGGCCAGGCTGGATGGGGTTTGGAGTAGCTCGGTGTGGCGGGAGCTGTCCCTGTCCATGGCAGGGGTGGGACAAGATGAGCTCTGAGCCACTTCTGACCCGAACCATTCCATGAGTCTCGGGAGGCCCTGGGATCAGCTGCTGCTGCGTGCCAGCAGCTGGGCATCCCGGCTGGCCACGGCCATGGCACGGTGGCCATTCCAGGAATGCTGAGGTCCCCTGTGCTAAAGCCACCATCCCTGCCTGCCAGCCGTCATTGTCCCCACCCCAGGAGCATGCTGGGGGAAACTGAGGCACAGGGCAGGAGTGGTGGTGGGGGCGCTGGGAAGGGCACTATGGGGCTGGCTGGTGTCCCGCTGCCTGGTAGCACTGGGCACAGCGGGAAGGGGACCTGGCACACATCAGCTGCTCCTTCAGCTCCCATCCTGCCCTCCCCGTCCGTGCCGAGGCCCCGGGTGTAGGGAAGCCTTGATGAGTTTGACCATTAGCAGAAGAAGCCGCTGAGCTAATTTTAGCCCTGGTAGCTAATTGCTTTCTGCACCGCTGGGTGAGCCCACAACCTGCGAGTCCTCGGCTGTAACCTTGAGCCCTCCCGGCTCCGTGCACGGCAGCACCGGGGTCCTGCCAGGGCAGGGAGCTGGATGGGGGTTTGTCTGTGGGATCACTGGGTTTTGGGGTCACTCACTGAGACATTGGGGTGTACAAAGCTGGGAGGGGCTGGGGTGCCTGGCAGGGCTCTGCTGCCCACGGCTTGGACCAGTGTCCCTTGTGCATTCTGTGGAATGGGGACATGTGATGTGGGAGGACTCTGGCTGTCCCCCTGGGGTGTGGACCTGCCAGTGACAGGTCTCCTTCATCAGCCTGATGAAGGGAAATTCTGGCTTTGGACCCCCTTAACTGGGAATTTCTAGATGCAAAGGGCATTTCCCCAGGGTGAGGGGAAGAGTGAGGTTTGGGGACACACGTGCTCGCTCTCCCTGGATGGATGGACGGACGGAGGGATGGATGGATGGATGGATGGATGGATGGATGGGATGGATGGATGGATGGATGGATGGATGGATGGATGGATGGATGATGGATGGAGGGATGGATGGATGGATGGAGGGATGGATAGAGGGATGGCGTGCTGGCTGGCTGGAGGGGGCTGGGACTGCCGGACACAATAGCTCTGGTTTCATCACCCCGCCTCCTGCATGCCTGAAAAACAGCTGATGGCCGTGAAGGGGGATGAAATGGGATTAACTGCTGCTGCTTCCAAAGGGAGCGCGTCCTGCCGAGCCGGACAATGCGCCCGCCGCAGCCCTGCCCAGAGGGGCTCGGCTCTGCCTCCTGCCCGGGCTGTCCCCGGGCCGCTCGGGACCTGCCGGCGCTCCTGCTCCTGCAGTGGGTGCTGCTCAGGCTCTCGGGGGTGCTGGGGATTTCTCGGTGCTGCTTCTAGCACGGAGCAGCTCCCAGGGTCCCGTTGGGGTGGCAGGAGATCAGAGCTGTCCCACCCCCGAGAGCACCGGGTGCCCACTCTGGAGCCCCGCGGTGAAAAGAACGAGCGAGCCTCGTGCCGTGAGGGGCTGGGCAGGGTGGGCACCGCTGCTCCGGTCCCCCCGATCGGTGCCAGGGCACGAAGGGGACCCGCGGGGTGTCCCGGGGCGGGAGCCACTCGCGGCCGCAGCTGCGGCGCTGCCGGGGCGTGCGGCGCCGTGCTCGGTGGAGTGAACTGATGTTTATTTTGATAATGAGTTCTCCAAGCATTCGCAAACTAATAAAATCAACTCATTAGGGTGGGATGTTCCATTCCGAGCTCTGCCGCCGTTGGGAGAGCACCGGGAAACGCTCGGCACCCGGCCCCGGCGGGGAGGGAGGTGATGGGTGCCTTCATCGCCTCCTTGCCTCCGTTTTCCTCAGTGGCAGGGAGGGCGGTGGAAGCAAAACGCGTGCGGGGAGCAGGGCACGGAGCTGCCGGAGCCCTTCCCCCGGGGCGCCGGGGGAGTCTCGCTCGCTTGGCTTCTCCCCATAAGCTTCACGTCAGGCTGGAATCCCTGGCGCGGCGTTGGCTGGAAAAGCCCCTCTGGCTGGGAGAGCCACAAGTGTGTGAATAAATGCAATGACCAGAGTTTGCTGCGCTGCCCTGGAAATTCAGGGCTGGCTGAGGGGGGGATGCCAGGCTGCCGGTTCTTCCCCCACCCGCGAGCAGGGCTGTCTGGGAAGGAAAAGCTTTGGAAAAAAAAAAAAAAAAGCTTTTCCAAGGAAAACTCATGTTCGCTGTCATGCTACAGCTATTTCTGTTTCAAGTGAGCAATGCAATGACTAATTAATACTTAGGAAAAGGATGTCTGGGCAACACCCCAGTAAATGGGCGAGTGCCCGGTGCCCGCTGGCTCGGGGCCGTGCCGTGGGGAGGGGGACTGGCCACCAGCGCCTTCATCCCGCCTGGCACGGGCAGGGTGGGAGCTGGCAGAGCGTTTTCCATCCCGCGGGGCTGGCGACTCGATTGCGTCAGTGCCTTGGGAAGGGCTGAGTGGGGTTTTTCTTGTGGTTTCTCCCTTCTGTTTTTCTTTCCCCGCCGTTTTTTCGGTTGGGAAGCGCTGCCTGGTTGGGATTCTCGGCGCGAGTCTGGGAAGCGGCTGTCGTGTGTTTGTCTGTCCGTCTGCTGAGCATCCTGCGGGGCCGGGCGAGGCGGGGCACGGCTGTCCCTGGCAGGGGACACATCTCAGGTGCTGCTGTGGCTCCCGCAGGGCAGGTTTGTTGCCTCTTTGCTTTCCCAGCCCTTCGTGGCCGCTGTGACCCCAGGAATTTCCACAGCGCAGGGCTGTGGTGTCCTTCCAGGAATTCCTCGAGGATGCACTGAGTGTTCCGTGGGGCCAAATCCAACCCTGAGCTGTGCTGTGCTACCCCGGGCTCGTGTGTCACTCGGTGGGGTGGGGTGTGACAGGGGACATCCCTCTGGGGACAAGGTCCGGGGTTTTGGGACCCCACCGTGCTGGACTGTTGGGTGTGGACCCTGCTCCTGCGGGGCAGCTCCGGTCCTGGCTGCAGAGCATTTGGGAGCGGGGCTGGGAAGGGCTGAAGTGCAGGGAGGAGGATTCACTTGGACCTCTCTCCTGCCCCGGGGAGCGTCCGGCTGGGGGCTGCTGGGGGGTCTGGGGTTGATCCCCATCGATCCTTCCCTTCCTCAGTGTTTTGGAGCCTCTCCCGGGAGAATCAGCCGCAGGATCCGGCCCCTCTAATAGCGTTGAGTCACTCTCCGGGTGTCCGTGACTCACAGCAGTGACCCAGATACGGCGGAGCTGCGTAATCGAGGGCTTCGGAGGATTTCTGCCGTCGGAAGGAGTTTGCTGGGGAAGGAGTTTTCTCCGGAGCCTGGAGCTTGTTAAACATCCCCAGCTGGGGGACAGGCTCAGCAGGACAATGTCTGTGTGTGCAGGGCAGCAGGGCAGCTCTGGGGGTGTTCCCCTGGGCTGGGGGCTCCTGTCCCCTGGTCATCCCTTGTCTGCAGGTCCCTTCCAGCTCCTGGCATCTCCATGCGTTTGGGGTTGGGATTGGGATCAAACTCTGGGGTCCGTGTGCTCGGAGCCGGCTGTGGGGGCTGCCCGGTGCCTCGGAGCACAAAGCCCCGCTTGTCGGCCCCCCGGGCTCGGGGCTGGAGCGACAACGGGGCCGTGTGTGTGTGTGTGACGGTTTGGGGTTTCCCGGGAGGGAAATGTTGGTTTTTCCAGCGGCAGGGATGGGCAGGCACACAGCCCCGCTCTGTTCCCAGCCACGGGGCTGAATAAATCCCTGTTTCCCGGCAGGGCTGAGGTTTCTCCGTTGGCTCTGGGAGCCTTTCAAGCCTTACCTTCCCCACGTTGTCACCGGGGTGCACCTGGCTGTGTCCCCAGTGCCACCGGGGCTGGCTACTGAGGGGCTGTGCTCCATGGGAACGCTGAGGGGATAACGCTGGCACGGCCCTGGCTCTGCTGCAGCGGGCAGAGGAGAGGCTGTCACCAGGTTTGGGACATGGCTGGGAGGTGCTGAGGCGTTTGGGGAAGGGATTGCCAAAATCAGACTGCGGAGAGAGGTGGCATCATCTCCAGCACCGCTGTGAGAGAAGGGAAATCCTGTGCCTTTCTCCATCACCCCTGTCCTGGAGGAGCCAGGCTCCCCCCTCCCATGTCCCCCACCCCTGGGGGCTTCACCCGGCCATGGTGAGGCTGCCCATGGCCCGCTGAGCCCGCCAAGAGCCCCGGCTGTGGAAGAGGAGCTTGTTATGGAGCCATCCTGCTTTTAATTAACAAATTAAAATCCTAGTTAACAATCCAGCCCCAGGGCTGTTGGAGGCTGGGAGAAGCTGGAAGCGTTTGTTATGGAAACAGCAAGTTAATTAAAAATAAATAAATAAGTATGGGCCTGGAGACAGATGTGGGAGGAGGAAGGGGAGATGGCAGCGTGGTCGGGGTGTCCCACCGGCCTGGCCTGGCGAGGTGCAGTGAGGGAGGAGGACATCCGTCCGTCCATCCATCCACCCACCCATCCCATCCATCCCATCCATCCATCCTCATCCATCATCCATCCTCCATCCAATCCATCCATTCCATCCATCCCTGATCCATCCATCCATCCATCCATCACCATCCATCCTTCCATCTCATCCATCCATCCCATCCCATCCATCCTCCATCCATCCATCCATCCATCCATCCATCCCCATCATCCATCCTGATCCATCCATCCATCCATCCCCTGTCCATCCATCCATCCATCCATCCATCCTCCATCCATCCATCCATCCATCTCATCCATCCCTCTCCATCCCATCCCTCCATCCATCCATCCTCCATCCATCTCATCCTCCATCCATCCATCCTCGTCCATCCATCATCCATCCATCCATCATCCATCCATCCAGTCCTCCGTCCATCCATCCATCATCATCCGTCATCCATCCGTGTGGGGGCTCGTGCTGGCACTGCCAGGGCAGATCCAGCCAAGTTCTGTGCCTGGGTTTGGGACTCCCGGGCTCTGTCTGGGCTTTTCCTGAGCGCCGCCGGCTCCGGGAATCACCTCCCCCGCGGGCTCTTCCCCCAGCCCGGGGCCGGGAAGCACCGCGGCAGATCTCCAGCCGAGATAGATGAGGTGTGACACCGGCAAAAGTGGTGTGCAGCCCGCAGGTGACACCAGCGCCGTGCTGGGGACAGCGGCAGGAGGGGACAGTGCTCGGGGGGCATCGCTCAGGGCGCCTGATCCCTGCACAGGATGCTGTGGTCCCCATCGGTGTCACCTTTGTCCTGGGACACAAAGGACACAGGAAAAATCCCTGTGGGGGATTTGGGAGGTGCTGGGCACTGCCAGGGAGGCTCGGTGTGGCGGGAGCTGTCCCTGTCCATGGCAGGGGTGGGACAAGATGAGCTCTGAGCCACTTCTGACCCGAACCATTCCATGAGTCTCGGGAGGCCCTGGGATCAGCTGCTGCTGCGTGCCAGCAGCTGGGCATCCCGGCTGGCCACGGCCATGGCACGGTGGCCATTCCAGGAATGCTGAGGTCCCCTGTGCTAAAGCCACCATCCCTGCCTGCCAGCCGTCATTGTCCCCACCCCAGGAGCATGCTGGGGGGAAACTGAGGCACAGGGCAGGAGTGGTGGTGGGGGCGCTGGGAAGGGCACTATGGGGCTGGCTGGTGTCCCGCTGCCTGGTAGCACTGGGCACAGCGGGAAGGGGACCTGGCACACATCAGCTGCTCCTTCAGCTCCCATCCTGCCCTCCCCGTCCGTGCCGAGGCCCCGGGTGTAGGGAAGCCTTGATGAGTTTGACCATTAGCAGAAGAAGCCGCTGAGCTAATTTTAGCCCTGGTAGCTAATTGCTTTCTGCACCGCTGGGTGAGCCCACAACCTGCGAGTCCTCGGCTGTAACCTTGAGCCCTCCCGGCTCCGTGCACGGCAGCACCGGGGTCCTGCCAGGGCAGGGAGCTGGATGGGGGTTTGTCTGTGGGATCACTGGGTTTTGGGGTCACTCACTGAGACATTGGGGTGTACAAAGCTGGGAGGGGCTGGGGTGCCTGGCAGGGCTCTGCTGCCCACGGCTTGGACCAGTGTCCCTTGTGCATTCTGTGGAATGGGGACATGTGATGTGGGAGGACTCTGGCTGTCCCCCTGGGGTGTGGACCTGCCAGTGACAGGTCTCCTTCATCAGCCTGATGAAGGGAAATTCTGGCTTTGGACCCCCTTAACTGGGAATTTCTAGATGCAAAGGGCATTTCCCCAGGGTGAGGGGAAGAGTGAGGTTTGGGGACACACGTGCTCGCTCTCCCTGGATGGATGGACGGACGGAAGGATGGTGGATGGATTGATTGGATGGATGGATGGATTGGATGGATGGACAGTCATATTCGTGAGGGCTGGCTATGGTGGCTGCTCTTATGTATTGTTCGCGACTGATCTTTGATGTTCTTTTTTGTTTTTGGGATTTTTGGATGGATGGAGATGGATGGATGGATGGATGGATGATGGTGAGGATAGGATGGATGGATGGATGGATGGATGGATGGGATGGATGGATGGATGGAGGGATGGATAGAGGGATGGCGTGCTGGCTGGCTGGAGGGGGCTGGGACTGCCGGACACAATAGCTCTGGTTTCATCACCCCGCCTCCTGCATGCCTGAAAAACAGCTGATGGCCGTGAAGGGGGATGAAATGGGATTAACTGCTGCTGCTTCCAAAGGGAGCGCGTCCTGCCGAGCCGGACAATGCGCCCGCCGCAGCCCTGCCCAGAGGGGCTCGGCTCTGCCTCCTGCCCGGGCTGTCCCCGGGCCGCTCGGGACCTGCCGGCGCTCCTGCTCCTGCAGTGGGTGCTGCTCAGGCTCTCGGGGGTGCTGGGGATTTCTCGGTGCTGCTTCTAGCACGGAGCAGCTCCCAGGGTCCCGTTGGGGTGGCAGGAGATCAGAGCTGTCCCACCCCCGAGAGCACCGGGTGCCCACTCTGGAGCCCCGCGGTGAAAAGAACGAGCGAGCCTCGTGCCGTGAGGGGCTGGGCAGGGTGGGCACCGCTGCTCCGGTCCCCCCGATCGGTGCCAGGGCACGAAGGGGACCCGCGGGGTGTCCCGGGGCGGGAGCCACTCGCGGCCGCAGCTGCGGCGCTGCCGGGGCGTGCGGCGCCGTGCTCGGTGGAGTGAACTGATGTTTATTTTGATAATGAGTTCTCCAAGCATTCGCAAACTAATAAAATCAACTCATTAGGGTGGGATGTTCCATTCCGAGCTCTGCCGCCGTTGGGAGAGCACCGGGAAACGCTCGGCACCCGGCCCCGGCGGGGAGGGAGGTGATGGGTGCCTTCATCGCCTCCTTGCCTCCGTTTTCCTCAGTGGCAGGGAGGGCGGTGGAAGCAAAACGCGTGCGGGGAGCAGGGCACGGAGCTGCCGGAGCCCTTCCCCCGGGGCGCCGGGGGAGTCTCGCTCGCTTGGCTTCTCCCCATAAGCTTCACGTCAGGCTGGAATCCCTGGCGCGGCGTTGGCTGGAAAAGCCCCTCTGGCTGGGAGAGCCACAAGTGTGTGAATAAATGCAATGACCAGAGTTTGCTGCGCTGCCCTGGAAATTCAGGGCTGGCTGAGGGGGGGATGCCAGGCTGCCGGTTCTTCCCCCACCCGCGAGCAGGGCTGTCTGGGAAGGAAAAGCTTTGGAAAAAAAAAAAAAGCTTTTCCAAGGAAAACTCATGTTCGCTGTCATGCTACAGCTATTTCTGTTTCAAGTGAGCAATGCAATGACTAATTAATACTTAGGAAAAGGATGTCTGGGCAACACCCCAGTAAATGGGCGAGTGCCCGGTGCCCGCTGGCTCGGGGCCGTGCCGTGGGGAGGGGGACTGGCCACCAGCGCCTTCATCCCGCCTGGCACGGGCAGGGTGGGAGCTGGCAGAGCGTTTTCCATCCCGCGGGGCTGGCGACTCGATTGCGTCAGTGCCTTGGGAAGGGCTGAGTGGGGTTTTTCTTGTGGTTTCTCCCTTCTGTTTTTCTTTCCCCGCCGTTTTTTCGGTTGGGAAGCGCTGCCTGGTTGGGATTCTCGGCGCGAGTCTGGGAAGCGGCTGTCGTGTGTTTGTCTGTCCGTCTGCTGAGCATCCTGCGGGGCCGGGCGAGGCGGGGCACGGCTGTCCCTGGCAGGGGACACATCTCAGGTGCTGCTGTGGCTCCCGCAGGGCAGGTTTGTTGCCTCTTTGCTTTCCCAGCCCTTCGTGGCCGCTGTGACCCCAGGAATTTCCACAGCGCAGGGCTGTGGTGTCCTTCCAGGAATTCCTCGAGGATGCACTCAGAGTGTTCCGTGGGGCCAAATCCAACCCTGAGCTGTGCTGTGCTACCCCGGGCTCGTGTGTCACTCGGTGGGGTGGGGTGTGACAGGGGACATCCCTCTGGGGACAAGGTCCGGGGTTTTGGGACCCCACCGTGCTGGACTGTTGGGTGTGGACCCTGSTCCTGCGGGGCAGCTCCGGTCCTGGCTGCAGAGCATTTGGGAGCGGGGCTGGGAAGGGCTGAAGTGCAGGGAGGAGGATTCACTTGGACCTCTCTCCTGCCCCGGGGAGCGTCCGGCTGGGGGCTGCTGGGGGGTCTGGGGTTGATCCCCATCGATCCTTCCCTTCCTCAGTGTTTTGGAGCCTCTCCCGGGAGAATCAGCCGCAGGATCCGGCCCCTCTAATAGCGTTGAGTCACTCTCCGGGTGTCCGTGACTCACAGCAGTGACCCAGATACGGCGGAGCTGCGTAATCGAGGGCTTCGGAGGATTTCTGCCGTCGGAAGGAGTTTGCTGGGGAAGGAGTTTTGTCCGGAGCCTGGAGCTTGTTAAACATCCCCAGCTGGGGGACAGGCTCAGCAGGACAATGTCTGTGTGTGCAGGGCAGCAGGGCAGCTCTGGGGGTGTCCCCTGGGCTGGGGGGCTCCTGTCCCCCCTGGATCATCCCTTTGCTGCAGGTCCCTTCCAGCTCCTGGCATCTCCATGCGTTTGGGGTTGGGATTGGGATCAAACTCTGGGGTCCGTGTGCTCGGAGCCGGCTGTGGGGGCTGCCCGGTGCCTCGGAGCACAAAGCCCCGCTTGTCGGCCCCCCGGGCTCGGGGCTGGAGCGGACAACGGGGCCGTGTGTGTGTGTGTGACGGTTTGGGGTTTCCCGGGAGGGAAATGTTGGTTTTTCCAGCGGCAGGGATGGGCAGGCACACAGCCCCGCTCTGTTCCCAGCCACGGGGCTGAATAAATCCCTGTTTCCCGGCAGGGCTGAGGTTTCTCCGTTGGCTCTGGGAGCCTTTCAAGCCTTACCTTCCCCACGTTGTCACCGGGGTGCACCTGGCTGTGTCCCCAGTGCCACCGGGGCTGGCTACTGAGGGGCTGTGCTCCATGGGAACGCTGAGGGGATAACGCTGGCACGGCCCTGGCTCTGCTGCAGCGGGCAGAGGAGAGGCTGTCACCAGGTTTGGGACATGGCTGGGAGGTGCTGAGGCGTTTGGGGAAGGGATTGCCAAAATCAGACTGCGGAGAGAGGTGGCATCATCTCCAGCACCGCTGTGAGAGAAGGGAAATCCTGTGCCTTTCTCCATCACCCCTGTCCTGGAGGAGCCAGGCTCCCCCCTCCCATGTCCCCCACCCCTGGGGGCTTCACCCGGCCATGGTGAGGCTGCCCATGGCCCGCTGAGCCCGCCAAGAGCCCCGGCTGTGGAAGAGGAGCTTGTTATGGAGCCATCCTGCTTTTAATTAACAAATTAAAATCCTAGTTAACAATCCAGCCCCAGGGCTGTTGGAGGCTGGGAGAAGCTGGAGCGTTTGTTATGGAAACAGCAGTTAATTAACAAATAAATAAATAAGTATGGGCCTGGAGACAGATGTGGGAGGAGGAAGGGGAGATGGCAGCGTGGTCGGGGTGTCCCACCGGCCTGGCCTGGCGAGGTGCAGTGAGGGAGGAGGACATCCGTCCGTCCATCCATCCATCCATCCCTCCACCCTCCATCCCCATCATCCATCCCATCCATCCCATCCTCAATCCGTCCTGATCCATCCATCCATCCATCCATTCCATCACCTGAAATCCATCCATCCATCCATTATCCATCATCGCTCTCCATCCATCATCATCCATCCATCCATTCCGTCCATCCATCCCTCCATCATCCATCCATCCATCCATCCATCCATCCATCCATCCATCCATCATCCATCCATCATCCATCATCCATCCCTGATCCATCCACCATCCTGTCATCACATCCATCCATCCATCCATCCATTCTATCCATCCATTCCATCCATCATCCATCCATCCATCCCTCCATCCCATCCATCCATCATCCATCCATCATCCATCCATCCATCATCCATTCATTCTTACATCCATCCATCCATCCATCCCTTCCATCCATCCATCCATCCATCATCCCATCCATCCATCCATCCATCCATCCCATCCATCCATCCATCCCATCCCATCCATCCATCCATCCTCCATCATCCTCCAATCCATCCTCCATCCATCATCATCCATCCATCCATCCATCCATCCATCCCTGATCCATCCATCCATCCATCCATCCATCCATCCATCTGTCCATCCATCCATCCGTTTGTGTGGGGGCTCGTGCTGGCACTGCCAGGGCAGATCCAGCCAAGTTCTGTGCCTGGGTTTGGGACTCCCGGGCTCTGTCTGGGCTTTTCCTGAGCGCCGCCGGCTCCGGGAATCACCTCCCCCGCGGGCTCTTCCCCCAGCCCGGGGCCGGGAAGCACCGCGGCAGATCTCCAGCCGAGATAGATGAGGTGTGACACCGGCAAAAGTGGTGTGCAGCCCGCAGGTGACACCAGCGCCGTGCTGGGGACAGCGGCAGGAGGGGACAGTGCTCGGGGGGCATCGCTCAGGGGCTGCTCCTGCATCCCTGCACAGGATGCTGTGGTCCCCATCGGTGTCACCTTTGTCCTGGGACACAAAGGACACAGGAAAAATCCCTGTGGGGGATTTGGGAGGTGCTGGGCACTGCCAGGGAGGGGGTGCCGAGGCCGTGGCCCCCTCGGCCGTGCCCTGCAGTGGTCAGCTTGGATTAGCCACAGGGATGTCACCGAGAGCCCCGAGCGGTGCCTGCTGCCAGCGGGGATTATCGCCACGGGAGGCTGGTGGGTCCTGACGGGGCCCTGCGGGGTTTGGGGTCACTGTGCTGCTCCCTGCGGCGCTGCGGGGTCACCTGGAGGTCCCAGTGCCACTGCCAGGGGTGGGGGTGGCTCTGTGGTGTGATCTGGTGCCATGGGAAGGGGTGGCTGTGGGGTGTGACCCGGTGCCATGGGAAGGGATGGCTGTGGGGTGTGACCCGGTGCCATGGGAAGGGGTGGCTCTGGGGTGTGACATGGGGATGTGACCCAGTACCTGTACGAGCACGTGGGTGGCTGAAGGGATCACTGTGGGGACACGACCCCTCTGCCAGCCCACGCCAAGGCCCTGCAGGGTTTTTGTGGGGTGAGGAGGGGGCAGAGCCCACGCCCCTCCTGCAGCTTCACCTTTCCGAAGGCTTAAGGGAAGGAAATCAGTTTAAGCTGCAGCTCTGCAAATCCTGCGGTGTCACACGGGCGGGAGCCGTGCTCCGCTGAGCAGCTCCTCCAGGTCTGCATCTCCCTCAGCCTCCCCGTTAATCCAGTTACCACACCTCTGCAATCGGCTTACGGCATGTAGGGAACCCCAAATCCCCTGCGAGGGAGCGGAGCAGCGGTGCCAGAGATTGCGTTAGGGGTAGGATTAGGGTTAGGATTAGGTGTAGGTTTAGGGTTAGGGATAAGGGTAGGGTTAGGGTTAGGTTTTGGGTAGGTTTAGGGGTAGGTTTAGGGTTAGGGGTAGGGATAGATTTAGGGTTAGAGGTAGATTTAGGGCTAGGGTTAGGGGTATTAGGGTTAGGTCCTGCCCAGCTCCTCTCTAGGGTGGTAATGTCAGGTCCTTTTCTGTCCCAGCTCATGTTTGCTGTCTGGGGATTTTGTGGCACTGGAGAGCTGGCAGCTCGGAGGGAAGGGCTGGGGCATGGGTTGGGAGAAGGAAAACCTGGTGGGAAAGGAATAGGGAACTGGAGGGGTGATATTCTCCAATGTTCCATGGAAACTGGAGCACCGGGAGCTCACGGATGCAGGACCTGACCCCCCAAAATCTGCGCCGTGGCCCTGCTGCCTTCCCACATCCCCAGCTCCCGCAGGAGGAGTTTCCTCCCGGCTTTCTCCACCTCACAGCACCGACTCCCTCCAAAATAACTCAGGAAGGCGAGTGCCGCCCGCAGGGGCCGCGGATAAACGCGCTAAATGGCTGAGAAATGGAGCGTGTCCTTCGGGAGCCACCCCTGCGCCGGGTGGCCGGGCCCCTGTCCTCCCTCCTGGCCCGGGTGGCGACTCGGGGCCAGCACAGGTACGGGGAGGAGGGGACGGAGCGGAGCTGCCGAGGCCGCTGGAGCATTGGGAATTGCATTTCACGGCTGGGCGGGCTGGGATACCAAGCCGGCCCCGTGCGCCGGGCGCTTGCAGAGGAGATAAGATTTGATTAAGAAGGCTGCTATTAATTTATGGCAAGTACACTCACGGCAGTGGAGAGGTTGCTTTTAATTAATAGCCAGAAGGAGAGTTTTAGAGCTCTTGGTCTCAGTGGGGGGAGAAGGGAGGGAGGGGAAAGCAGGGAAGGAAGGGAACAAAGTAAGTTGGGAGGATTAATGGTCACATCTGCAATTATAAGTCTTTTTCTCAGTGAAAAGGGCAAAAAAACTCACATCAAAAGACCCACATGGGTGTGGGTGTGCGGGGCTGATCCCTGGGGATGAGATGGGTGGGACTGTGCCCCGTGCCTTTGGCACTGCCCCCTGTGCCACTGGGGAGCGGGGCTGCCCGTGACACCAAGCCCAGCCTGGGGGGACAGCGAGGGACAGCTGAGTGTCCCTGTGGCTGCTGCAGGGCCAGCTCTGCTGGGACCAGGACTAAGGGCTCGTGCTGGGATGGATTTCATGGCAAACATTCTTTATTGTGACCCCTGGCACAGGGTGTCAGAGAAGCTGTGGCTGTTCCATCCCTGGCAGTGCCCAAGGCCGGGTTGGACGTGGCTTGGAGCAATCTGGGGCAATGCCCATGGCAGGACTGGGACTGGATGGGTTCCCAAACCAGTCGGGATCCCGTGACTCTGTGATTCTGGCTTTGGTGGCAATGGGATGAGGAGGATGGAGCCATCCTGGCCCCTCTCTGGCCCTGTGGGATCCGCTTGGAGGCTGAAGGGAGTGGCTGGGGTCACCCTGTACCTGCCCGGGTGTTGGGAGGAGGGCGAGCAGGGCTCTGCCAAGGTCCCCAAACCTCACTGCCCCATTTTGGCTTCATCCCTGGCACTCCCAGCCGCTCCCAGTCCCCTCGGTCCCCTCGGTCCCCGGCTGGCAGCACCGTCGCGCTCCGTGGCTCCCCAGGTGCCGGCAGCGCTCGGCATTTCAATTCCGTGTTTGCTCTTTATGAAGGGGATGGAGCCGTGTCTCAGGAATACTAATGGCTCTGGCGGCGGCGGAGAGAGCCACTAATCCCTCTGCACCTGCCACCCGCCCGCCGGGGACCCCGGGAGGGCCCTGCCCGGGGACAGCGGGACCATGTCAGGGCGTCGCGGTGGCTCCGTGCCCTGGGGCACACGTGTGCCCTGGATCCAGCCTTGGCTTTACCAGCAGCCACTGAAAAATTGGTGATTCCAAACCGCACCTGGCACCCGATGAGCCAGGAACGGGACTTGGCCGAGGGGCGGCTCCTTGGGCAGGGATCCGCTTGTCCCCAGGGCCACCGTGTCCCCAGCACCCCTCAGCCAGGATGGATCCCCTGGGGCCGCCTCTCCTTGTTCCCAGCTGAGGCTGTGACACCTCTGAGAGTCACAGGGACGTTGTGACCCCCATGGGTGCTGTTTTTGGGGCCTGTGGGTGACGCTCCCCCCTCCCCAGCCCCTCAGATGCGGCGGCGCCGGGGAACCGCGCCGCGAATATGTTCCACAAATGAATAATAAAAACAAAGGAAAATTACCCTCTTATTGAAACTCGTTTTATGAATAAAACAATTATTCTGGTAATTGAAAAAATGTGTCGTTAAATTAAATGCAGTGGTTCCTATTAAAATTTTAGTGGATTTCTTCTTCTCCTCTGTTTCTCTTTCCCCCTTTTTCCTTGCCTCCCTCCCTCCTGCCTCCGCTGGCGGCTAAAGGCTGGTAATTATAGCGGAGGGTTTCGCTTTCTCTTTATTGTTTTTTAATCTCTTCGTGCTGCGGAGCCAGCGAGAGTCTGATGCCGAAGAGATTTAACTCCATCTCCCCGTGCTGGGGGGGGAGCCGGAGCGGGAGCTGCTCGGTGCCAGTGCCAGGTGGCCGTGCCAGCGCTCCCGGAGGGTTGGCATCTTCCTGGTTGGGCTGGCAACCTCCTTTCCGGGCTCTGTTTTGGGTGGTGATGCTCTGGGAAGAATGAGGGAGCCCTGGGAAGTTTGGGGGAGCCGGATCATGGCTCTGTGTCCTCTCTGTGGTCCAGGTGGGGTGTGGGCAGTGGAGTGGGCACTTCCCAGGGCTGCTCTGGCCACGTCCTGGTGGCACCAAGGAGGGGCTGTTGGGAAGGAGGGAGAGGATGGAGTTGTTTTCCCCGAGGCAGGCGTTGGGCCCCGATTGGGCTCTGTTGGGTGCGCAGGTAAAGGTGGGTGGGTTCAGGGCACCCCGCTGGTGCCCGAGGGCTCTGGCTCCCTTTGGGATTCCTGGGGCATCCTGCTCATTCACGGTAATTAACAGGAACGGCCTGATCACCTTCCCATGGGTGACCTGGCGAGGGGAGTGCTGGATGTCACCCCGTCCCTAAGACACACAGGGAGGTGACGTCGGGAGGGCTCGGTGCTGTCCCCGGGATCGTGGTGCCAGCCAGGAGGGGACCCGGGTGTCCCACGAGCCGCCGGTGCTTCAGGGACGGCCGGGGGCACCTGTGGGGTGGGATCTCCTGTCCCCATCCCCCCCTCGCCTCTGAAGGGTCAGGGGAAAGGAGGGGACCGCTCCCCCCATCGCCACCCTCCCCCTGCCAGCAGCTGCCAGGCAGAGCCGTGCCCTCGGCAGGCATTCCGGGATTCCTCCGGGCTTAAAACTCCCCGGCCCTCGCCATCAAGAGGGATTTGAAGCCCGGGAGAGGGGAGCTTAGTTCCCAGCTCGCCCATTAGGCCCGGGAATTAGGATCCATTACGGCTCTTTCGGGAGCCCTGCCCTACATCCGCGCCCGCTCGGGCTCTAAAGCCCCGCCGGCCCTGATGTAACTAAAGTGCAGGGGCCAAGATTGTCATCCCATTAGGCGGGATTAGTGCCGTGCCAGGGCCTGGCATTAGCGGGGGAGAGCTGGGACTGTCCCTGTCCCCTTCCCTTGTTGCCAGCCCTTGGAATCGCATCCCTCACCGAGCCCCGGGGTCGGAGCTGTGGGCAGGTGGGGACACAGGGGGTTGGTGGCACCGTTCTGTGTGGAGGGGACACCGCTGGCATGGCCTGGCACGGGATGGCGTGGCCGGGGATGGCACCCGAGCTCCGCACGTCCCGTGCCCCCGGCAGATGTGCAGATGTTCCCGGAGACGCCCCTCGCTGCCGCCTGCGTTCGGAAAGTGATGAATTTCTGCACCAACTAATTAGCCTCTAATTAGCAAGTGGAGTGTAAACAGTCACAACAGATGGGGGAGAGGCGGAATGAGCAGTAATGACCCTTCGTTTGGGGGGGGGGACGTGGCTGTCACCCACCGGGACCCTCCCCCGGAGCCCCGGGCCGGGGGAACGGCGCCTCCCATCCGTGCCGGCTCCACGGGGAGGCGGTGGGAGCTCCGTGACCCTGGATTTGGTGGTGCCCTGGCTTGTGGTGGGTGGTGGGAGAGAGGAGCTGTCCCCACGGAGCAGAGCTAGAGTGGCTGGTGCTGCTGGAGAGGGAAACTGAGGCAGGGGGGCTGCAGAAAGGGAGAAGGGAGGCAGAGCTGCTCAGCATTGGGGCTCCCCACTCTTCTCCCCTCCAGCAGCTGCTGTGGCACCCCTGGGAAGCTGCTGGGCAGGAGAACACCGGGAAAACCAGGTCAGGTCCCTGGAGGCCTCTCTGGAGGCCTCAGAACTAACGAGCCGTGTTCCCCTGCCTGGATCCCTCCTCTCCTCCGGCTGCCCCGGGCACTGGGTTGGGCTCCTTGGAGGGGCACAGAGCTCCCAGGAGGAGGAGAATTCCACACGAGGCCACCCAGAGCTCAGTGCCACCTTCACCCTCACCAGGGACCCCCAGGACCCCCATCCCTGCTGTCCTCAGCTCTGGTTGGGGTGGGTTTGGCTCTCGTGGGGACACGGGGGGCGTTGGGCACCGTGACCTTCGCGGGTGGATCACCACGGAGCGATCCGTGTGGAATCGGGAGCTGCTTCTCCTCCTCTGCGCCGTTTTTCACCCCTTAATGCAGAACAGATGGCTCGGGCGCTTCAAAGCGTGATGAGCCTTAGCTGCTTAAAATCAAATTAGGATGGATGCAAACGGCGGGCGGGCCCAGGGGAAGGTGCGCCAGCAGCACCCTGCTTCCCAAACGCTTCCAAAACCCTTCCAAAACCCTTCCCAAGTGCCTCCAGGACACGTCCCAGGGGTGTCCCAGTCACCTCCCACACACGGGGTGCTGGCTGGGTGCAGGGGTGCACCGGGCACAGCAAATTTCAGTCACACCACAGCTGCATCGCGCCCAGTGCGCCCCAATCTGCTCATGGCTCATTGACTGGTTCCATATGGGAGGTGTTGGGATCCAGAGCTGCCATCTGGCTGTGCCACGTCCCCAGCTGGGCACTGCCATAATCCTAAAGTCACCAGGGTAGCGTGGGCGAAGCCCTGGCCCTGCAGGTCAAGCTCCTGCCAGGCCGTGCTGGGGACACGTGTGGCCACCCCCGTGCACAGGTGACACCGATCCTGCACTGGGGTGTTCCCGTGAGCCCTGGGCCACCCGTGACCCCACTGCTGGGACATTCTGGGAGCTGCAGGGCTGCCACGAGCCCTCCAGGCCAGGGAATGGTGTGCCCATGGGTCAGGGTCACAGTAGTGGTGCCAAACCCCACAGCCAGGGCACTGAGCTGCCCCTGTGCCACCTGGGTCACGCTGGACTGTCGTGCCCTGATGCCACAATGTCCAGATCCACCCTGGAACTGAGGCAGGGGCACTGGAATGAGGGAGGGCTGCTCCATCCAGCCAGTGCTGCTGAAGGTTAGAAAGGAAGATTAAATTAACGATCCACAAGCTGCTCCTTCCCCTTCTAATGACTCGGCTGGCATCAGCACCACCGTGCCCTCCCCTTTGCCATCAGAGTGTGAATCCATTGGGCATTTCCATGTGGAGCTGGGCCTGAGGAGAAAGACCCCTGTGCTGGTCTTGGGGGGTCTCAGGTGCCTCTGAGCTCCCACAAACCCCCGTCCCACCCCCAGGGTGGTGGGCACTGCTCACAGCGCGGGGATCCGCGGCAGGAATTCAGCTCGAGCAGACAAGAAAGCAAAGCCCTACCCCAAAGAAAAAACCCAGAGCTGTGATTGAACGTGCACTTGAAAGCTGCTGGGGAATATGAATGTGCCTTTGAAGTAAAAGGGCTTCCATTTGTTAAGCAGAAAATGGAGCTGTGTGGTTCGATTTATAGTTTTACTTAGCAAATAAAACAGGAGAGGAGTAAGTGGTTCTGCCTCGCTCCGCTCGCAGCCCCTCCGCCCCTTCACCCCCCGAGTTAAAAGCTCAGAGATGCCACAAAGGGAGCCGGGAATAAAGCAAAGAAGCAGCTTAGATAAACCTGCAGCGGGCTGAGCCCTTGTGGATGGGCTGCTGGAGTGGCTCAGGCAGGGACAAGGGACAGGGGACACAGGAGGGGGCTGGGTGGCCTGACTGGGGCAGGGGACAGGGAAGAGGCCACCAGGGGTGGTGACGCCAATGGAATCAGGGGGTGGGTTGGGTTGGAAAGGACCTAAAAGATAATTTTGTCCCATCCCCTGACAAAGGCAGGGATGGCAGTGCTGGGTGGCCCTGGGAACGGTGCGATGGCGGTCCCTGATCCCTCTCCTCCTCTCTCCACAGACGATGTCTCCCCATACTTCAAGACGGAGCCGGTGCGGAGCCAGGTGCACCTGGAGGGGAACCGGCTGGTGCTGACCTGCATGGCCGAGGGCAGCTGGCCCCTCGAGTTCAAGTGGCTGCACAACAGCCGGGAGCTCACCAAATTCTCCCTGGAGTACCGGTGAGTCCGTAGAGGGCGGGCAGAGTCACAACTGCCCAGGGAGCTGTGGAGGTGTCTGAGAACGCCTGGATGTGGCACTCAGTGCTCTGGGCTGGGGATGGCCACAGGTTGGACTTGGTGGCCTTGGAGGTTTTTCCCAACCTCGGGGATTCAGGGATTCTGAGTTCCTGAGTATTCAGAGTGAATCCTGCCCGACACGCTGGTCCTGCAGGTGTCAGAGCCAGCGCTGCCATCCTGGGAGCAGCACACAGGCAGCGCTTGGCAGCCCGGGAGCTGCCGGCTCTGTTTGCAGAGCAAACGGGGAATTTAAGCAGGTCAACACCGGGGAGGAGGTGTTTGCACAAGCGGATTAACACCTTAACACCGGGCTGCGGATCACAGCCCGCCCGTGGCTCCCTGGGAGCAGCCGGAGCGCGAAGGGGCAAGGCAGGGTGGTGTGAGAGAGTGCCCAGATCCCGGCACTCAGCCCCGTGTGCCAGCTGATCCTGGCACAGGGCGACTCCGGCCCCTTGGAGCTGGCCTTTAAATCGAGGCGGGCACCTCTCGCCGTCTCCTCTGAGCGTGTGTGTCATCCTCTCTGTTTTAATCAATAATTCAGGTCGAGACAAGCTGTTCCCCCTTTCCAGGCATCGAATCCAAAGGCTTCGTGTTGCTGTAGCAACGCGGGGCTGCTCCGGGATGCCGGGAGCGCACAGAGAGAGTGGCTGGGTGACGTCGTGTGCTGCGCTGGGATCCTGCAGCCCCTCCCTGGGGACCCTGGGGACTGTCCCCTCCGAGCTGTGGTGGCTGTAGCTCTGCAATGCCCTCAGAGGGGGATGGGTGCCCCGTGGGATGCTCTTATCCCTCCTCCCTCATCCCGGTGTGGAAGTTCAGAGACCTGTTGAGCCCCACAATTCCCACTGCTGTCGGGAATGCAGCTCTTTTCCAGGCAGGAGACCCTGATCCTGGGCTGTGCTCTGTCCTGGGAGCAGCTTGGGGTGCCTGGGGGGCGCCTCCAAACCAGAATGGGCATTATGACTTCTTTCCCTCAGTTTCTCCTGGGTTTAATCCGTGCCTCAGTTTACCCTTCTGTAGGAAAGGGGCCAGCACTGGTGTCTGTGCTCTGGGATGCCCGGCACCTTCACATCCCTGCATCCCTGCATCCCACCATCCCTGCATCCCTTCTCCCCTCCCCCGGAGCCCCCAGCTCCAGCTCCAGCATCCAGCCAGAAAGGATTAAGGAAAGAAGCGAAAAACCGACCAAACAAACGAACAAACAAACACGTGGGGAAAACCCAAACAAACCCAGCGCAGCCAGCGGAGCGAAGGAACCGCCGCGCAAATCCCAGCCGGGCTCCCACCGAACCTGCCGGGATCCCTCGGCTCTGCCTGGGGCTCCTTGGGGATTTCGAGTACGGAGATGAGGGTTTGGCTGTCTTGCCTGGCAGGGGAGGCTGCTGGTGAGAAGGCAAAGGACCGAAATTAGTTATGATGGGCAGAAATTGAATTTTAATAGAGCTGTCGGTGGCGCGGAGCCAGCCCGCTCAGGCAGTGGGAAGGTTGTAATTAAAAGTTAACGAGTTTAGAAACAGAGTAATCCTTGGAGAGGGGAGGGCTGGTGCTGATGGCCGGGGAGGCTCTGGGATGCTCCGGCCGTGCAGGGTTGGGGATGGCTCTGGCTGCGTGGGTGCGGTGGTGAGGGGTGAGGGGTGAGGGGTGGCCTGTCCCTGTCAGCTCCGTGCTGCCGCCGTGTCCCCACTCCAGGGACAGACAGGACCTTCCCCAGGGCCGGGCTGTGCCCGTGAGGGAGGTTTTGGAGAGGGCACTGTGCTGCAGGGACTGTGCCTGGGGGCTGGCTGGGCTTGGTGGCATCATCTCGCTGTTCTCAGCCACCTTCAGTGGCGTCACCTCACGGTTCCCAGCCGGGGCACCGTGTCTCCAAGCATTTCATCCTCTTCATCCTCCTCATCCTCAGCGCTGCTCCCCAGATCCCCTCCTGAGCGGGGCATCGCTCTGGCACCGCCGTCTGCGGTGGTCCCTGTGCATCTCCCCCTTTTGGGGGGCTGTGGGCAGGGGGTCGCTGTCCCCCCGCCCCCTCGAGCCGCCCCTCTTCATCCTCGCCGGTGGTCGGAGGAGCTCACTCCGCGTTTCCAGGGAAGGAGCCTCTCTCCCAGTTTGGCAGCGTTTCCATGGCGACCGCCCTTTCCTTCCCGCAGCGGTTCCGCCGCCACCGGAGCGGCTCTTGGCATTCGCCGAGGGCCAGGTGGGCAACGGGCTCGGCAGAGCCCCGGCCCCGAGCTCGGCAGGTCCCGGGCGGTGCCTCTGCCTGGAGCTGATCCCTCGGGAGCATCCCTGGGGACCGCGGCGGGATCGCCTGGCTCTGTGAGCGTGCGGAGCCAACCTCGCTGAGGAGCGTCCCAGGGGATCAGGAGTGATGAGGGACTCCAGAAGGACCGGGGGCCAGCCCGGGGCTGTGCGTTCGTGGAGCCGTTCCCTCTTGGGAGCCATACCTGGGGGCTGTGGAGGTCGGGCAGCAGCCTGGCTCTGTGTGTGATCACAGACCCATCCCCCGGAGCATCCCAGGGGACGGGAGCATCTCAGCTTGGTTCCGTGAGCCTGCAGAGCTCTCTTCCCTCGGGAGCATCCCAGGGGACCAGGGATGACAAGGGACCCGCGAGGGACTGAGCAGCAGCCTGGCTCTGTGTGTGTGTGTGGAAATGTACGGATCCCAATGTACGGATCCTCCTTTGGGAGCACCCAGGGGACCGCGGGGTGATCGAGGATCAGCTCTGAGTGTGCCCACGGACCTGTGACCGCAGGGACATCCCTGGGGACGGTGTGGGATCAGGAATGTCCCTGCCTTCCCCTCTCCTGTTCCCTCCATTCCCCGCCGCTGCCACGGAGGCATTTTCCCATGGGATCCCCCGCTCTGGGGACACCCAGTGACCCTCCAGCTCCCGCTGTCCCTCTGGCACTGGACACTCGGGTGCCCTGGTCCTGCTGTGCAGGGCCGGCTCTGTTTTTCCCTCTGGAATCTCTCCGGCGCCGGGCTCTCAGCGAGCTCTCCCGAGCCTCTCGTACGAGGAATCATAACATGCAAATCAGGCAGCTTGATGTCTTTAATGAAATCCTCGGAAGGAAAGCGCTTCTCTGGTGAATTGAGGATATTTATTTCTCATACAAGAAATTTAACATGCAGATTAGTTGGGTCTGGTAATTTATCACATGAGATTGTCCTATTAAGGGCTGCATCGAGTCCTGCTGCCTTCGGAAATTACCTTACACATAGATTACCTCTGGACAGACTCCCATCCGTAGGGATGCATCTTCCAGCTCCTAAATCAGCCCTCGAGCCTCTCCTCAGGGTCTCCACAGCTGGTGCAAGAGTCCAGCAGCTACTGAAGGATTCCCTGCCTCCTCTCAAGAGCTCAGATCCCCTTTTGCTGGAGCTGGGAATGTGTAATTCCATCTCCAGCTCCTGCTGGCTTTGCCCCAGCTCCTGCCAGCCAAGCAGGGCTGGCACAGCTGAGCCCCTCGGTGCCACCTCCTGCCAGCCCTGGGGTGGCTTTTCCAGCACATGGTGCTTCTGCTCCATCTCCGTCTCATTGCAGGAACCTTTCTGTGTGGGCTCACCGAGATTTGGGGCAGATTTGGGGCTCTTTCAATGCCCTCTCTTTGCTGGGCTGTTTTGGGGGTCCCCCAGGGGTGCAGGGACATGTCTGGCTGCACACACAGGATCCTTTATGGTTTGTTGGGGACCCCAAATGTTTGATGCCCCAAATTATGTAAAATATTGAGCCAGAATCCTCTACAAATCCCAGCCCTGAGACAAACAGGGTGGATTCACCCTGGATTCCTGGTGGAATCTCAACCCATGGTGCTGCTCATCGGTGGGACCAGCCCAGGAGCAAAGCCCATCTCTCTCCTATGGTGAGCTAATGCCCATGCAATGATTTAATAAACGAACATTGGAAGGGTTGTATCCAGGCTGGGTGGGAGCCCAGCAGGAATCTCCTGGTTCTGGTGGCCTGGCCTGTGTCACCTTTGGCATCACCACAAGTGACAAAGCCCCAGGAGAGCCGGTGAGGAGCACGGGCAGGGTTTTCCTGGGAATGCTTGTGCTGGGAAAGCTCCTGCCTGTCTCTGTGGCTCGTTTGGAATGGGGAGGGCGCAGGAATGTTGGTGAGAATGAGCAGCGACTGCCGGGCACAGGGCAGTGGTGCCAGGGAGCCACGGCAGGAGGCACGTGGTGGGATGGCAGCGGAGGGAATCTCCGTGCTCTGGAGGAGAGGACAGGGAGCTCTCGGAGCTGGAGATGCCACCGGAGCTGAGAGGTGGCCAAGCTCGTGGTTAGCAATGCACCAAAGCCCTCCGGATGCCGCAACAGGGATCGAGGCTCGCTCCGTCCCTGCTCTGCAGGAAGGAGGCTGATTAATACACGGGCATTAATTATTAAATGCCTCATTGTTCTGGCAGGGCCAATTGAGGCAGCGATTTACGGGGCCGCCGGCGCCCGCCCGATTCCCACGGCCGAGGGAAAACGCTGCAGGCAGGCGGGGAGGCGGCGGCCACGTGGGTGCGGACGAACCCGTTCCGATCGGGAGCTAACCGAGATCCAATAGCCCGGTTAAGCGGGGCTGATGGAGCACCGCGGGGATGCTCACAGCCCCATCGAGCGCTGGCCCGGCGCGGCGCAGGAGCCGGACACGCGCTCGGATGCTGCGAGTCGTTAAACCTCTGCTAAGTGTGTTTTAATGCTCACTTGACATTTCATTATCCCGCGGTAACTATTCAAACACACGTCCCCTCCAGAATTAATTAGTCGTTATACAGGATATTAATCAAAGGGGACTGTGCCAGCGTGCTTCCATCCCAAATCTGATCCAGCTGTTGCCGTTACTGGGCGGCATTGGAAGAACCTCACAGATTTCTGCGCTCTTCTGGCTTTCAATTTGATGGATCAAATCCTTTGGCTGATGCTTTTCCCGGCCCTTCTCCACCCCCTCAATCTAAGAATAATTCGGCAGCGTCAGCCCCACGCTCCTCAGCAACCCTACAATAACAGAGGCACGGCAGCAGCCGGGGCTGGGGCATCGCTGAGCCGGAGCCATGGGAGCAATCCCGCGGAACGCGGCGGTGCCGTGCCAGGATGGCACGGTGAGGAGCTGGGCACGCTGCTGTGCCCTGCCCTGCCTCGCCGACCGATCAGGGATGGATGGACGGATGGACGGATGGACGGATGGACGGATGGACGGGCAGGTTGTCATTCCCGGCGTGCAGCCATCCATCTGTCAGACTGATCCGGTGCCAAAGCTGCTGCTGCAAACCCGCCCGTCCCCGGGCACGGGGATCCTGCCGCCGGAGCCCCCTCCTGACCCCGGGGTCGAGCGGGACGCGGCCGCTTCCTGCCGGAGCAGCGTGGGTCAGTCCTCGCTGCGGAAGGGCTTTTCCCCGCGGACGATGCCCTGTCAACCTCCGTCTTCACAGAGAAGCCAAACAAACCCCTGGAACAGCGGAGTCAGCAGCGAGGGCTGCGCCGGGAGCTGGGCCAGGCTTCACCTCCTTTCTGGCTGGAGCGGGGGTGGGGGGACAAAGCCACCCGGTCAGGACACCGCGATCGGTCCCAGCTGGAGGATTTGCTGCCTTGCATGGCACAACGGGCCTGGGAGCTCCTGGCCGTGGAGCTGTGGCACAAACTGGGGAATCTGTGGGGTGACATCCATCCCCGCTGCCCGCAGCACATCCCCTGCCAGGGGGTGACATTGGGGGTGAAATCAATTCCCGTCCCCTTCCAGCCAGGCATGATGGGGGAAGGAAATCGAATCCGAGCGGTCTTGGATAAAAGCCTCGGTGGAAAGCGGGCGGCAGAGAACAAAGTCTGTGCCGGTTTGGTTGATGACTGCGGGCTGGGCTGCGCCGGGAATTGATTTCCTTTCTCCGGGCTATTTTCAGCTGCTGAGGTGTGTGTGGAAGTGCTGCTGCTTTAATAACTCCTCCAGCCCCCGTGTGTGGGGACCGGGCCCCGTAATTGGATCTGCCGAAGTGTCCTGGGCTGGGGGACAAGGCTCCCCGTGGCCACGGAGGTGTCCTGCCCTTGGGGACAAGCTGCTGCCAGCGCCGTGAGCGGAAGGTGCTCCCTGTGACCCCAGGGGCGGGGCCGGTTTGGGGTTTGCATTGTCCCCCTCCCGGAATGGGGGTCTGCAGAGAACGTGGCAGCGAGGACACGGATCTGTTTGGGGACACGCGTGTCCCTCTGCTGCCGCGTGTCCATCCGTCCATCGGCGCGTTCGGGTGTCGCGGTGTGATTTATTAACGAAGACACCGCAAGGAGAGCGGGCCCATTACTCCTGGCGTCTGCAGCCGCTCCTGACAGCTCCGTGGAATTGAAATATCTTATTTAAAGCCTCTGGGGAGCATTTTTAAATATCAGCCGTGACACTCAAGGACTCGTTCCCAAAGGGCACCCTCCCTGGTCCCGCGGGGACGGGTGACCCCGGCGCGCCGCGTGGGTGGGAGGCCCGGTGGGTGTCACCGCGGGTTTGGTGCCGGTCCCGCCGTGCCCACCCCATCTCGGCGATGCCACCGGGCGAGCCCCGTGTCCCCTGTCACCATCTTCGGTGCGGGGAGGTGGGCGCGGGGCCGCGCCGCGCTGCGGGCACAGGGAACGCGCTCCTCAGGTCTTATGAAAGTTTAATTTACGCTCAGTTCTCAGAAGAACAAACAAAGCTCTGCCGAAAGAGCCCGCGGCGGGTTTTAACGCAAGATTAGATTTTGGGCAAGGAGGGCTGAGCTTGCTTTATTTATTCCCTCTCTGCTTTATCTCGCAGCGCTCCCCGTTGGGGATGGCGACGCTGCAGAGCCCGCCCGGTCCCCGGAGGCTCCCCCGTCTGTTTTGGGGGGATGAAACAGGAGCTCTGGGGGTGGACACTGCCCGGGGAGGTCTGGTGGGGACAGGGTCCGGTTTGGGGACCGGGGCGATGCTCGGGGAGTGGGCGGGTGGAGATGCGGACATTTGCTTTATCTCCGCACGGCTGCTGGCGCTGGCGGCTGCTGGCGTGGGGCTGATAAAGGGGGCTCATCGGAGCAGTGGCAGGCTTGGCCACTCTGGGGTCCAGGCTGAGTGACAGCAGCAGACCGCAGTGTCACTGCTGGGGCTGGGGCAGGGTCAGGACAGCACGTCCAGGTCCCAACTCGCGGCCACGGGTCACATCAAGCCCCCGGACAGAGTCCGGCTCATGCACAGTGGAATGGCCGTGTGTATGGCCATGAGTGTCCGTGTGGCACTGAGGGCCACCGGGGTGTCCCCCCAGCCATCCACGCCAGCACGGACACGCGCCTCCAGCAGCAGCTCCTCGGGGAAAGGGAGCTCCTGGCACAGGCACAGTGAATCGGCGGGTTGTGACAGTGACAGGGGGACTGTGACAGTGACAGGGATGTCCCCTCACTGCCGATACCCCTCCCGCAGGTACATGATCACCTCGCTGGACCGCACCCACGCCGGCTTCTACCGCTGCATCGTCCGCAACCGCATGGGAGCTCTGCTGCAGCGCCAGACCGAGGTGCAGGTGGCCTGTAAGTGACTGTCCTGATCCTTGGGGACAGCCTGGGGACACCCAGCTCCCGGCTCTGGTGTTGGTGCCACTCATGGACAGCACGTGTGAGCTTGGCGTGTCCCTGGGGTGACACTGGCAGGGTCATGAGTGTCCCTGGGGTGACACTTGACAGGGACATCCACAGATTTAAAGAGATAGTGTGAGTGCTGAGGCCTGGGATGGTGGCTCTGTCCCCACACGGGACCTGCCCCTCCCTGTCACCCCGTGCCTCTGGGACACCCCCAATTCCATCCCCTTAAACACCTCCTGAGGAACAGTGACAAATCAGGAAGATAATGAGAAATTAATAAGGCAGCTGTGCTAACTACTAATGATAATGGCAAAGTCGTTAAAAAAAGGATTCTTTACACATTTTTAATTACAGCAATTAAGGAAGTCAATAAAAATCGCCTGTCCCACCCCCTTCTCCATGTCCCCCACTTCCCTCCGTCTCCCAGAGCTGCTGTTCTTCCAGCCTGGCAGTGGCAGGGTGGGATGGAGGCGGTTGTGTCCCGTCGTGTCCCTGGAGTCAGGGTCATGTTGGGATGCTCCTGGCACTGGGACACGGGATGGGGACACGGGGAGAACCCGGGGAGCCCCAGGCCTGGGTCCTCCTTGCTGTGGCCGCAGCCTGTCCGTGGTGGGGGACACTCGGACGGGGGTCCCTGAGCCTCCCCAGCCCAGGAGGGGACCAGCAGCCTCTGTGCACCATCCCCTGGGGAGCCACAAACCCCAGCCAGACCCGGGGCTGCATCCCTAGGCGCACCCCCAGCCTCTCCCCAGCCCCTGACACGGTTTTTCCCGCGGTTGCACCCCTGGCGCACCCCAGCCTCTCCCAGCCTCTCCCCAGCCCCTGGCACTGTTTTTCCCGGGGGTTGGACCCCTGGGCGCACCTCCAGCCTCTCCCCAGCCTCTCCCCAGCCCCTGGCACGGTTTCTCCCCGCGTTGTGCAGACATGGGGAGCTTCGAGGACAGCGAGACGCAGCAGAGCGTGTCCCACGGGGAGGCCGCCGTCATCCGCGCTCCCCGCATCTCCAGCTTCCCGCAGCCGCAGGTCACCTGGTTCCGGGACGGACGGAAAATCTCCCCCAGCAGCCGCATGTGAGCACCCCTGGGATCTCCCTGGAATCCCCTTGGACCTCTCGCAGCATCCTGAGGGCTGAGTTTCCCGGTATCCCTGCACTAAGGATGTTTAACCAACATCTCAAATCACGTTAAACCATCGTGCTGAAACCCAGGGACACGCTCGGTGACTAATGGCTCTGTTTGTCACCAGAGAAAGGGATTTCTTCACAAAAAAATGAAAACAAGAGGGAGGAAGGCGGGAGAAAGGGTGGGACAGAGCTGAGTATGGCACATGCAAGTGTTCCAGGTGTCCCCACGGAGCTGTGGCGGCTCCCGGTGCAGCCACAGCCTGCAGGAATTGAATTTGTAACCCCCATTATGCAGGAATTGAACTGGTCTCCTTTCGATTTGCAAAGCGGGATTGAGGAGATAAAACTCCTTTATCTCATATTTAATGGTAAAAAAACATATTCCCCGCAGCATTTTATGTTTCCAGCAGATTAGATTGTTCCATTAAATAAAAAATGAAAAAAAAATAAAAATAAAAAGGAGAAATTTTAGGAATCTGCACCATCCCATGGGATCTGCTTGGAAAGAGGGGTGCAGGCTCAGTCCCCCCATCGGGGTTGGTGCCTGGGCCAGGGGAGGGTGCTGGGTGGGGAGTGAAGGTCCCAGCTCGATGTCCCCTTTGGGTTCACTGCCACCCCTCTGCTCCCTCAGAGCCATCACCCTGGAGAACACCCTGGTCATCCTGTCCACGGTGGCCCCGGACGCGGGGCGTTACTACGTGCAGGCGGTGAATGACAAGAACGGGGACAACAAGACGAGCCAGCCCATCACCCTGACGGTGGCCAGTGAGTGTGGGGGGCACTGCCTCCTCCCGCCATGCCCAGCCTCAAATTTAATTTGCAGTAAATCTCTTCGGAGGCTCTGACTTCTGCTGACTTAACATTTGGGCTGCCTCAGGATTTATTTAGGCGCTCGGGGCTGTGCTGCAGGCGCTGCTGTGTCACCGGCAGAGCTCTGTCAGGGGCATCCGGCCGTGCCCGGGGATGGGCTGCAGAACGGGGGGCACCCCATGGCCACCCTCCCTCGCTCCTGTCCATGTCCCCCTGTCACCTCCTGGCGCTCTGGAGCGGCCCCTGCCCCGGGGCCACCCCTGTAACTTTGTCCCTCCTGTCCCTTTGGACCCTGCAAGGCTCCCCCAGCCCATTTGGTGGTGACAGCCCATCCCATGGGAGGTGCCCTGCAGTGACATCAGTCCTGTCACACTGTCCCATCTCCTGTCCTGCTGCTCTGTAGGGTTAGGACAGGTTATCCCTGTCTGTGGCGGGCTCTGCCTGTCTCCCATCCCCATTAATCTGTTTTCCCGTCCCTCGGCGTCCTGGGGCGCCGTAAACATCCCGGAGCCCCTGTTTATGGATTCAGCTCTATCAGCAGCTTTCGAGCCGATCGCGTTTTTACAGCGCCTACACGAGGGTTTTTTATTGTTGCCATCATTTTTGCTTTATGGACTCCCTGCTCCCTCCTCCCTGCTGCCACCAGCCTGGTGGCCCTGCCCAGGGGTGCCGGGGCTCCCACGGGAGGACACGGCTTAGGGACAGCTGGGAAGGCACCCTGCCACCATCAGGATGGGCTGGACCTTTGGTCCCTGTCACCTTTGTCTCCTCCAAGGCAGCAGGCAGCGGTTTGGGTGGGCAGGGGGTGCTCACGGCTGTCCCTCTGGCCTCCTTCTCCCCAGACGTGGGTGGCCCGGCCGATCCCATCGCACCCACCATCATTGTCCCACCCAGGAACACCAGCGTGGTGGCCGGCACCTCGGAGGTGACCATGGAGTGCGTGGCCAATGCCAGGTGAGCCGTGGGGTGGGGATTGGGATGGGGATGGGGGATCTCCCTGTAGGATCCTCCTCCTCTTGACCCATCCCTGGACCCCCAGGCCGCTGATCAAGCTGCACATCATCTGGAAGAAGGACGGGATGCCCGTGTCCAGCGGGATCAGCGACTACAGCCGCCGGCTGACCGTCCTGCACCCCACCCTGAGCGACAGCGGCTTCTACGAGTGTGAGGCTGTGCTGCGCAGCAGCAGCGTCCCCGCCGTGACTGCCGGCGCCTATCTGTCTGTCCTGGGTGAGCTCTGACCCTTGGGCACCTCCCTGTCCGTCCTGGGTGAGCTCTGACCCTCGGGCACCTCCCTGTCCGTCCTGGGTGAGCTCTGACCCTCGGGCACCTCCCTGTCCATCCTGGGTGAACTCCAGACCACACGTGCCATGAGCTGGGGCAGGCTGAGTCCCGGGGTTGGGCTGGGAAGTGACCAGTAGGGCACTGGGGGTGTTCCTTGCTCAGTCCAAGGACCACGGCCGGGTTCCCTTGGCAGAGCCCCCGCAGTTCATCAAGGAGCCGGACAGACACATCACGGCCGAGATGGAGAAGGTGGTGGCCATCCCCTGCCAAGCCAAAGGTCAGCAGATCCCCGGCACCGTCCGTGCGCAGCCGTGACCCCGTGCCTGACGCGGCCGTGCCCCTGCAGGTGTCCCCCCTCCCGAGATGGCCTGGTACAAGGACGCTGCCCTCCTGCCCCTGGAGAAGCTGTCCCGTTTCCAGCTGCTGGAGGACGGCAGCCTGCAGATCAGCGGGCTGCTCCCCGACGACACCGGAATGTTCCAGTGCTTTGCCCGCAACGCGGCCGGCGAGGTGCAGACCACCACGTACCTGGCCGTGACCAGTAGGTGCCCTGGGGTGCCCTGTCCGGGTTGAGCCCCACAGCGGGCTCGGGGACCCCAAGAAACTCTTCTGGGTTAGGTCCAGGCGGGCACAGGGAGGGAATTCAGGCATCTCTGTGCCCCACAGGCATCGCCCCCAACATCACGCGGGGTCCCCAGGACAGCACGGTGATCGATGGCATGTCCGTCATCCTCAACTGCGAGACCTCGGGGGCTCCGCGCCCCGCCATCACCTGGCAGAAAGGTAAAGAGCCGGGGGCGAGCCTGCCAGCGGGCTCAGTGGCCACCACGCCGGTGGCCGTGGCGCTGACGGGGCTGCGCTGTGTCCCCAGGGGAGCGGGTCCTGGCCAGCGGCTCGGTGCAGCTGCCGCGGTTCACCCTGCTCGAGTCCGGCAGTCCTCCTGGTGAGCCCCGCGCAGCTGCCCGACGCCGGCACCTACACCTGCCTGGCCACCAACTCCCGCGGCGTGGACGAGGCCTCTGCCGACCTGGTGGTCTGGGGTAAGGGACTCTCGGCGGGTCCGTGTCACCCGCAGAGGGGAGGAGGGACCGCGCCCTGGGCGCTGCGGGATGGAGCTCTCCGGGCGTGCCAGGGGTGGGCGCTGGGTTTTGTGGGTGCAAACGGGGACTGTCCCTGCCCGTGTCACCCCACAGTGCTCGTTGTGTCCCCCCGCAGCACGCACACGCATCACTGACCCGCCACAGGACCAGAGTGTCATCAAAGGCACCAAGGCTGCCATGAGCTGCGGGGTCACCCACGACCCCAGCGTGGCCGTCAGGTGAGGGTGACAGGGAGGGCTGGGGATCCGGGCAGCTGGCTGCTGTCACCGCTGTCCTTTGCCTGGGGACGGAGGCGGGGGTCCTCCGCCGCAGCCCCGCGCCGCTGGTCCTGCAGTGCCACCTGGTGCCCTGCGACCGGGAGCCCCTGGTCCCCTCTCCTTGCTGGGGCTGCGGGGCACACGGGCACAGCTGAGCGGGTCCCCCCGGCACAGGTACGTCTGGGAGAAGGACGGGGCTCCGCTGGGCCCCGAGAGTGGCCCCCGGGTGCGCCTGGACGAGGCGGGCACCCTGCACATCTCCCAGACCTGGTCGGGCGACATCGGCACCTACACCTGCAAGGTGATCTCGGCCGGGGGCAACGACTCGCGCAGCGCCCACCTCCGTGTCCGGTGAGAGCCCCCTCATCCTGCTGGCACCCCTGCCCGGGGCCGTGCCCCCTCCCTCCCTGCCTAACCCCCCTGTCCAGGCAGCTCCCCCACGCCCCCGAGAGCCCCGTGGCCGCCCTGAGCCCGCAGGAAAAACGAGCCATCAACCTCACCTGGGCCAAGCCCTTCGACGGCAACAGCCCCCTGCTCCGCTACGTCGTGGAGGTCTCCGAGAACAGTAAGGGGCTGCTGCCACCCCCGGCCCTGCTGGCACCGGGAAAAGTCCCCAGTGCCACCCTGGTGCACCCTGGAGCTTGGGGACCCCAAGACTTGTCAACCAGGCGGGGGACCCCAACGTCCTGCAGGTCAGGTCCCCACCCCGCTGTCCCCTGTCCCCCCCAGACGCGCCCTGGACCGTGCTGCTGGCCAGCGTGGACCCCGAGGTGACATCGGTGACAGTGCGGGGCTTGGTCCCCGCTCGCTCCTACCAGTTCCGCCTGTGCGCTGTCAACGACGTGGGCAGGGGACAGTTCAGCAAGGACACGGAGAGGTCAGTGCCGGCTGGGGGTCCTCGGGGGGATGGTGGCACTGGGTGTTCACCCCCCCTGTTCCCGCAGGGTGTCCCTGCCCGAGGAGCCGCCCTCTGCGCCCCCTCAGAACGTCATCGCCAGCGGCCGCACCAACCAGTCCATCATGATCCAGTGGCAGCCGCCCCCCGAGAGCCACCAGAATGGCGTCCTCAAGGGCTACATCATCAGGTGGGTGCCACTGGGGCAGCCCGGGGGTCCCAAAGCTGGGCTGGGTGGGGACACTGCAGCTCTGACGGCTCCTGGTCACCAGGTACTGCCTGGCCGGGCTGCCCGTGGGCTACCAGTTCAAGAACATCACCAACGCCGAGGTCAACAACCTGCTCCTGGAGGACCTCATCATCTGGACCAACTACGAGATCGAGGTGGCCGCCTACAACAGCGCCGGCCTGGGGGTCTACAGCATGAAGGTGACCGAGTGGACCCTGCAGGGAGGTAGGGACGGACTGCAGGGACAATCAGGGGTGGGCAGGGGTGGTGGGACCCAAATCACAAGGGTGTGGGCAGAGGTGTGGGGATGGGGGGCATGTTCGGGGATCGGAATGGGCTGGGCAGGGATGAGCAGGGGGGTCCTGGGGGTGGCACCAGTTGATGGAGGGAGGGGACTCGTGGAGTGTCCCTGTCCTGTGAGCTGTCCCTCTGAGCTGTTCTGTCCCTGTGAGCTGTCCCTTCCTCCTGCAGTGCCCACGGTGCCTTCAGGGAATGTGCAGGCCGAGGCCACCAACTCCACCACCATCCGCTTCACCTGGAACCCCCCCAGCCCCCAATTTATCAACGGCATCAACCAGGGCTACAAGGTGAGGGTGATTCCCAAAAATGAGACAGCTTTTGGCGGAAACTCCCCAGTCAAACTTCACAATCTGTCTTGGCTCCTCCTTCCGAATCTCAGGTTTTAACTGGATCTCTCCTGACTGTTAAAATAATATTTACTGTTATTTAACACTTGCATAGGCTCGGAGTCTCCCATGCTCTGTAATTAATTCCAAATCGCAATTAATTCAAATTTACATTAATGAAATTGAATTAAAACATTAAACTTGTGTCTTAATCCACTCCAAAGAAGTTCGGCAATTTAATTGCCGCTGGATGAGATAACCAGCGTGAGTGGGATATTTAACACTCTTATTAAATGCCACTTAGTATTTTTGATTAGTATTTTTAGGGCCTAATTAGTGTTTAATTAAGTTGCTAGAGGCTATCTTGCACAATACCAATTAAATGCCCGGCCATCCTCCTGGATGCGGCCGAGGGGTGATCCCACGCTGCTATCGATGGCGTTAATCACAGCTCCGTAAACAGCGCTGGCAGAGGCACCGTTAATTGATCCTCAATCAGTGCCTGGTTAATCAGAGGTAGGTCGGATATGGTGTTTGTGGCCCGGTGAGGACACAGCACCACAAATCCTCATCTTAGAACCCTTCCTCGCTCAGCTCATCGCCTGGGAGCCGGAGCACGAGGACGAGGCCACGGTGGTGACGGTGCGGCCCAACTTCCAGGACAGCGTGCACGTGGGTTTCGTGGCGGGGCTGCGCAAATTCGCCGAGTACTTCACCTCGGTGCTGTGCTTCACCACGCCCGGGGACGGCCCGCGCAGCCCGCCCCAGCTGGTGCGCACCCACGAGGATGGTACGGGGGATGGACCCTGCCCGCCCCGGGGAGCCCCGCCCGAGGGGAGCCCCCTCCCTGCTGCTCCTCCCGCGCTCCCGGGTGCTGAGTCTGGGTGTTTTTGGGCAGTGCCGGGCCCCGTGGGACACCTCAGCTTCAGTGACATCCTGGATACGTCCCTGAAGGTCAGCTGGCAGGAGCCGCTGGAGAAGAATGGGATCCTGACAGGTGAGGGAGGGCCAGCAGGTACTGCTGGTCATCGGTGCCTTTTCCATCCCACAGCATCTCCCTCTTTCTCTATCCCATTCCCACCCCACAGCATTCCCCCAGTCCATTCCACCGGAGATCACCAGCCATGCTCTGTCATGCCGCCATCACCCCACAGCATCTCCGCCTTCCACGATCTCCTTTTTCCTGTCCATTCATACAACACTTCCCAACGGTCATATGGCCTTCCAGCACATCCTCAGTCCTTTGCCAGCATCCTCCTGCTTCCACCCTGAGCATGTCCTTTGTGCTGTTCTCACCCACAGAATCACCAAGTTCCTTTCCTACCCCAAGATTTCCCTCCCTTTCCTTTACCTTACGTTCCCGCCCTTCGCCCTCAGCCCCGGTGGGTGACACTGGGGTGGACGGGGTGCGTTCAGCACGGAATCTCGGGAGAGTACAACCGCACCAACACGCGGGTGACACACTACCTGCCCAACGTCACCCTGGAGTACCGCGTCACCGGCCTCACCCTCACCACCTACACCATCGAGGTGGCCGCCATGACCTCCAAGGGACAGGGACAGGTGTCCTCGTCCAACATCTCCTCGGGGGTGCCCCCAGGTGAGCCTGGTGGCGTTAGGGTGCCGGGGGCTGCAGGTGGTCCTTGGGACAAGCAGTCGGTGCCACCCGCCCTGCCCTGTCCCCACAGAGCTCCGGGCCCCAACCTGGGCATCTCCAACATCGGCCCCCGCTCCGTCACCATCCAGTTTCCCCCGGGTTACGACGGCAAAACCTCCATCTCCCGCTGGCAGGTGGAGGCACAGGTACAGGTGGCTCAGGCAGGGGCTCAGGGGGTTTTGGGGGCCAGCTCAGGTGTTTGGGGGCCACTCACGTGATCCCACAGGTGGGCCAGAACGGCGAGGCCGAGGAGTGGGGGCTGGTGCACCAGCTGGCCAACGAGCCCGACACCCGCTCCATGGAGGTGCCCAACCTGAAGCCCTACACCTACTACAGGCGAGTGCAGACGGTGCCACCCCCGGGGGAACGGAGCCCTCTTGTCCCCCACCATGACCCCTCCAACACTGTCCCCCTGGGGACTGGAGCCCTCCTGTGACCCCTCTCCTCTCCTGCTCAGTTCCGCATCGGGCAGGTGAATGTGGGCCAGCCCCCGCCCCTGCCCTCCGGAGAATCCGACCTCAGGCGCCGACATGGCCCTGAATGTTACTAGAGGGGCAGGAGACAGCTGTGGCTGCGGCTGGATGTGGGGGAGCCCACGATCGGGGGGGGGACCTTGCAGGGATGGAGCTGGGGGGGCTGTGGGACATCAGGGGTGACAATGCTGTCCGTGCCAGCCCCTGCTGGAGCAGGAGTACAACGGGAACCCCGACTCGGTGGGGTACAGGATCCGGTACGCGCGGGCGGACGGGCGGGGGCAGCCGGCGCTGCACATCATCCGGGACCGCGTGGAGAGGGAGTTCACCATCGAGGACCTGGAGGAGTGGACCGAGTACCGGGTGCAGGTCCAGGCCTTCAACGCCATCGGCGCGGGGCCCTGGAGCCCCTCGGTGCTGGGACGCACCCGGGAGTCAGGTACCGCTGCCCACCTGGGGAATGGGCACCCACCCCGGCCAGTCCGGCCAGTCCGGCCGCTGACCCCTCTGTCACCCCCCCTCCAGTCCCCTCCTCCGGCCCCAGCAATGTGTCGGCAGTGGCCACCTCCTCGAGCAGCCTGACGGTCCGATGGAATGACATTCCCGAGGCCGACCGCAACGGGCTCATCCTGGGCTACAAAGTGAGCTCCTGCCTGTGCCCTGCCCCTGCCTGGGGACAGCTTGCCCTCAGGGGGAGTCACCCTGCGGCCTGTGGGGTCCCCAGAGGAGCTGGTGCCCATCGGGGTCACACGGGCTGTGTCGCAGGTGCTGTACAAGGAGAAGGGCTCGGAGGGACGTGCCCAGTCCTGGCTGGCAGAGGGCAATGCCTCCCGCAGTGCCCAGCTCACCGGGCTGGCCAAGTACACCCTGTACGAGATCCGGGTGCTGGCCTTCACCAGGTGGGCGACGTGTCCCAGCCGCCCTGCTCGAGGAGCGCTGGTGAGGTGGGTGACAGCACCCGGCTGGGCTGGGCTGTCCCCTGGGTGCCCAATGCCATCTCTGCCCCTGCCATTCCCAGGGGACGGGATCCGGCGCTTTGCTTGCATCCCGGTGACCCATCTTCCCCGCAGTGCGCCGGGCCCCGTGGGGCTCCTCTTTCCCGAAGTCAGGACCACCCTGGTGCGTCTCGTCTGGCAGCCGCCAGCAGCTCCCAACGGCGTCATCCTGGGTAGGTGGGGACATCCCGGGGTGCCACGCTGCAGAGGGACGCGGGGGTCCTGTGTGGAAGCACAGTCAGCTCCCTGAGCGTCTCAGAGCCCTCAGGGCTGGAGCTCCCTGCTCGGAACTGGTCCCTGGCAGGGTGTGAACCCCTCTGGGTGGGATGGAGGGGGTGGCCCGGGTGATGTCCCCTCCCCATCGCCACCGCCCCGCTCCTTTCCCGCAGCCTACCAAGTCAGCCACCGCCTCAACACTCGGCGCTGACCGCGGCCGCCGTGGAGGTGCTGGAGGCCAGCGCCCGGCAGTTCACGGCCACCGGCCTCCAGCCCGAGGCCACCTACCTGTTCCGAGTGGCCGCGCAGACCCGCAAGGGCTGGGGCGAGGCGGCCGAAGCCCTGGTGGTCACCACCGAGAAAAGAGGTAACGACGGGGGGTCCGGGCGGCGGCGGAGAGCCGGGGGTGCCCCCGCAGTGCTCCCAGCCCCTCGTCTCCCGCAGCCCGGCCGCAGCCCCCCGGGAAGCCGCTGGCGCAGCAGGAGGAGGTGCGGGCCCGGAGCGTGCTGCTGTCCTGGGAGCCGGGCAGCGACGGCCTCTCCCCCGTGCGCTACTACACCGTGCAGAGCCGCGAGCTGCCCGACGGCCAGTGGGCCCTGCACTCCGCCCCGGTCAGCCACAACGCCACCGCCTTCGTGGTGGACAGGTGAGGGGCCCGGGACACCGGGGGTGGTGGCGGTTTGGGTGCTTTCCCCGTGCCTCGCTTTCCCCGTCCCGTGAGAAGCGCTGGTGAAAGGCTGTGAAGCGATGGCCCGGCGGGAGGGAGGGCGGCTCGGGGGTGACCCTCTGGCCACTCTGTCCCCATCCCACTCTGCTCCCCGCAGGCTGAAGCCCTTCACCTCCTACAAGTTCCGTGTGAAGGCGACGAACGACATCGGGGACAGCGAGTACAGTGAGGAGTCCGAGTCCCTCACCACCCTGCAGGCGGGTCAGCACCTCCTGGGGCAGGGACAGGGGTACCCCCCATGCCCAGGGAAATCCTCCTGTGCCCTGGGCATCCCTGCAGCCTCACCGCTCTCTTCTCTCCCGCAGCCCCCGAGGAGGCTCCCACCATCCTCTCCATCACCCCCCACACCACCACGTCGGTGCTCATCCGCTGGCAGGTACTGTCCCCTCTGCCCTGCCCTGAGGTGGCACCGAGGCAGTGACAGCCACCTCGGGGTTCCAGGGAGCGCTGGATCAGAACAGCTTTTGACTGCCTTCCTTCTCTCCCTCCCTCCTTCCCCTCGCAGCCCCCGGCTGAGGACAAGATCAACGGGATCCTGCTGGGATTCCGGCTGCGCTACCGGGAGCTGGTGTACGACAGCCTGCGTGGCTTCGCCCTGCGTGGCATCGGCCACCCCGGTGCCAGCTGGGCCGAGCTCCCCTGTGAGTGCCCACGGCCCTGCCAACCCTGAGGACAGGGGCTGGAGTGACCAGGGGTGGCAGGCGGGGATCTGGGCAGTGCAGAATCCTGTGCTCCGCAGCATCTGCCGGGTACCGGGGCCGGGCTGTGCCCTCTGGAACTGTCACTGGCCCCTTTGTGGCACCAGAAAGGGGAGCCCTGGTCCCCCGGGGTGGGGGCGGTGTTAGGGCGGGGGTTCAGTGGCCAGAGCCCACCCCTGCCCTGCACTGACCCCTGCCTGCTCTCCTGCCCAGCTGCCTACACCGTGCACAACCTCAGCGAGGTGTCCCTCACCCAGTACGAGCTGGACAGTAAGTCACAACCCCCTGTGTCCCTCCCTGCCCCCCGTGTCCCTGCCACTGCCACCCCTGTGTGTCCCTGCGCCGTGGGCTGAGCTGGAACCCCTCTGCCTGTCCCCTCCAGTTTCTCCTTGGGGACATCCCCTTCTTCCCAACAATGGGGGGCTCTGCCAGGTCCCTGTGAGGGTGGGAGTCCCACTCACCCTTTGCCCCCCAGACCTGAGCAAGCACCGGCGCTACGAGATCCGGATGAGTGTGTACAACGCGGTGGGCGAGGGGCCCCCCAGCCCCCCCCAGGAGGTGTTCGTGGGGGAAGCAGGTGAGTCCTGGTGGGGGCTGGGGGCTGTCCTGGAGCCCCACATCGTCCCCCGGGCGGTGACACTGTCCCCTCCCTCTGCACAGTGCCCACCGGCGCGCCTCAGAACGTGGCCGTGCAGGCGGCCACCGCCACCCAGCTGGATGTCACCTGGGAGCCACCCCCTGTCGAGAGCCAGAACGGCGACATCCAGGGCTACAAGGTACCTGCTGTCACCGGGACCTGGCAGGATTCCTGGGGGCACGGGGCGGGTGGCTGTGCACCCCTTTGGGAAGGGATTCCGGGAAGGTGCGGGGGTCTCGAGGCGATTCCGCTGTCCCATCCCGGTGCCGAGCGGCGGAGGGGCAGCAGATGGCGCCGTCGGCTTTGGGATGCGCCGGGAAGTACCGGGAAGCGCCGGGATGTACTGGGATGTACCGGGATGTGTCGGGATGCACCGGGATGTGGCCAGGATGTACCGGGATGCAGACGGGATGCGCCAGGATGCAGCCGGGATGTACCGGGATGTCTCGGGATATGGCCGGGATGTGGCTGTTGGGATGCATCGGGATGCACCGGGATGTGTGGTCCGGGATGCACCGGGATGCAGCCGGGATGCAGCCGGGATGCACCGGGTTGTGTCGGGATGTACCGGGATGTCTCGGGATATGGCCGGGATGTGGCTGTTGGGATGCATCGGGATGTACCGGGATGTGTCAGGATGCACCGGGATGGGGCCAGGACACTGTTGGGATGCATTAAAATGCAGTCGGGCTACCCAACCCCGTGCTCTGGACACCTCCTTGTCCCCATCCATTGCGATTCCTCCTGCGTGTCCCCATCCCTCGGGAATCAGGCACGGCTCGGAGGCGATCTCAGCACGCTCTGGTGATGCTGAGCCGTGTCCGATGGCCGGCACAGCCTGCAGCCCTCCTGGAGGAGAGGCCGTTCCTTTCAGGGACAGGGACAGGGGCTTGCGAGCCCTGGCAGGGATATTTGGGCACCGCGAGGGCTCGGGGAAGGCGAGCTGGGTGGGATCCACGCCTCGCCCCCTCCCGCAGATCCACTTCTGGGAGGAGCAGCGCCACAACGAGAGCGCTCGGGTCAAGACCCTTTTCCTGCCCGAGACCGGCGTGAAGCTCAAGAACCTGACGGGCTACACCTCGTACTGGGTCAGCGTGGCCGCCTTCAACGCCGCCGGGGACGGGCCCCGCAGCGCTCCCGTGCACGCTCGGACACAGCAGGCAGGTGGGGCCCGTGGCACGGCTCCCCCGGCACCGCGGGGTCCACGGGGAGGTATCTCCGTGAGTCCGGCTCCGAGGGTTCCCCTTCGTCCCGGCGATCCCGAGCAGAACATCCCAGGGCTCACCCCAGAGCGTTTGTAGGGTGGGGGCGCACGGAGATGAAGGTTTAAGCTGAGGTTTGAGAAGGATGAAAGTTTTGGGAGAAGAGATAAGGATCAGGGATCATTCCCCCATGAAATCTTTGCTGCAGAGGGAATGTGGGTTGATGGCCAGCGTTAGGATGGAGGCAGGGGGTGTCCCCTGGGAGCGCTGACCCACCCTGTCCCCTCACAGCCCCCAGCGCTCCCGGCTCCATCCGCTTCAGCGAGCTGACCACCACCTCTGTCAACGTGTCCTGGGAGCCACCGCCGCTGCCCAACGGCGTGCTCGAGGGCTACAGGCTGGTCTACGAGCCCTGCACGCCCGTGGATGGTGAGGCCATGGCCGGGGGGAGCGGGGAGGGCTCGGCGGGACCCGGCTCAGCCTCTGTCCCCGCAGGTGTCAGCAAGATCGTGACGGTGGACGTGAAGGGGAACAGCCCGCTGTGGATGAAGGTCAAGGACCTGGCCGAGGGTGTCACCTACCGCTTCCGAATCCGGGCCAAGACCTTCGCCTACGGGCCGGACGTTGAGGCCAACATCACCACGGGGCCCGGGGAGGGTACGGGGGACACGGGGGGGACAGGAGGGGTGAAGGAGGAGATGGGGTGGGGGCTGGCACGGCCCTGTGCCGCTCTGTACCCCCGGCCCCAGCCCTGCTCTGGTCCCCAGGTGCCCCCGGCCCCCCCGGAGAGCCCTTCATCTCCCGCTACGGCTCGGCCATCACCATCCACTGGACCAGCGGGGACCCGGGCCAAGGGCCCATCACCAGATACGTCATCGAGGCCCGGCCCTCAGGTACTGCAGCTGCTCTGCTCTCCAGCCACACCCCAGGGCTCTGGGAAGGGGAAACTGAGGCTGGCAGTGCTCAGCCGGGCTGGGGATTAGGAGCTGGTGCCTGTGGTGTTGTCCCTGTGCTGATCCACGAGGAAAGGGCAGCAGCTGGAGGTGCTGGGAGGGACAGCAGCCCTCGCCCTGCAGAACCAGCCCTCCCCTCCCATCCTGCTCGTCTCTCGCAGATGAGGGGCTCTGGGACATCCTCATCAAAGACATCCCCAAGGAGGTGACCTCCTACACCTTCAGCATGGACATCCTCAAGCAGGGGGTCAGCTACGACTTCCGTGTCATCGCCGTCAACGACTACGGCTACGGGACCCCCAGCACGCCCTCCCCGTCCGTGTCAGGTGTGTTCCCGGGGGATTCTGCCCCCTGTGCTGTCGCTCTGTTCTCATGGCCATCACTGACACCCTGTCCTGGCTCCTGCAGAGCCCCTGATCCCAAAATCCTTTGTTTTCCCCCTTTCCCGTGGGTCCAGCTCTCACAAAGCTCCCCCAGTGACCCCATACTCTGCAGAGGGGTGTCCCTATCCAGACTGGTTGCCCCCTGAGCCTGTTCCCATTCCCTTTCTGACCCTCCCTGCTGTGCCCCAGCCCAGAAAACCAACCCATTCTACGAGGAGTGGTGGTTCCTGGTGGTCATCGCCCTGGTGGGGCTCATCTTCATCCTCCTCCTCGTCTTTGTGCTCATCATCCGCGGCCAGAGCAAGAAATACTCCAAGAAGTCGGACTCAGGTGAGGGAGGGAGCGTAGTGGGTGGTGACAGGACCCTCCAGGTGCCAGCTCTGATCCCGTGGGAGCCTTTTGGGGGTCTGAGTGGAGCAGTGGGAGCTTCCCTTCCCCCTGCATTGGGAACCAGTGACACCCGCTAACGATGCCGGGGCTTCCCGGAGAGCTCAGGATGAAACGAAGGACTTGTCCCGCAGACAGCTGCGGAGGCAGGGCCGCCCCGGGAGCTCGCAGAGGTCGCTGGGATTAGCCAAACACAGCTCTGTTTTCTTAGCTCTGTCAAGGGCTCAGATTGTGGGGAAAATCCAGAGCTCCTCGTTAAACAAACAGCCCGGATGTCCCCAGGTCACTCTGGTGCCAGCACAGTTCCCCCGGGGCCATCCCCAGCCCCCCTCGCTGTGCTGAGCCCGCTGGGGAGGGGCTGGGGGAGACTGAGCATCCCATCCCCCAGGGAACAGCTCCAAGGCGGCCGCGCTGAGCCACGGCGAGATGGTGAGCCTGGATGAGGGCAGCTTCCCCGCCCTGGAGCTCAACAACCGCCGCCTCTCCGTCAAGAATTCCTTCTGCCGGAAGAACGGCATCTACACCCGGTACGGACCCCCGGCACAGCGCTCTCCCCGGGCAGGGGCAGCGTTCGGGGTCATCGTGGCCATCCCTGCTCCATCGGGGCACGGGGACGGCGTGGATCCGGGCCGGGGGTGACCCTGACCTGCCCAGTGTCCCCCTGAAAGGTTGGGGCTCCCTGACAGTGGGATCGGGGCTCTCGGGAGGGGTTGGCACGGCCGAGGGCGGTTCCTGAGCCATCCCCAGGGGTCCGCTGGGTCAGGCATAGAAAGAGAACATTTCTCTCCTAATACAGAAGCAGTCTCTGCAAAACAGAATTTTTCTTTCAGTGAGGACAATCATCAAGAAAGTCCAAGCATTAATTTCTTCATTGATCTGTCCAGATATTACCCACTGTATATGGAAAGAAGTGAGAATAAGAAGCAGAGGCAGTTTCATTGTATGATATAATAAGCAAGATTATTGGCTGAAGAAGTCTTTTATCAATGCAAAATTCGTGGAGGAAAAAATATCACAGAAATTATGTTATTGGCACATTGATAAATGACATGCCTACTTAACTGGGATCACTGCCAAGGGACAGATCCAGTTTCATGCAGGGTTTCAGTCCCCCTTAACAGCACCAGCTGATAAAGTGGCAAGCAGTTTATTTTGTGGTGCTTGCAGATCTCTCCATATGTGGAACGGTAGGATAAATGTCCTTTAGTCATGCCATTATTGATCATTCTGGCATTAGTCTTACCAAATCAAAGTCATCTAATATAGCAATTACACATCGTTGGAAATTGATTTAAGAAATTTTTAAAATTAATTTGCCTGGAAAAATGCTTAAAAAATAAGAATAATCTCACAGAAGAGGGAAATTATATGTCAACAGCAAATATTTTTAAGATGAAGGAACATTTCAAACAGCCAAATCTGCCACAATCGCTTTTACCCGTGTTAACAACAACCCAGACACACTGGTGTTTTAGCTGAACTTCCCACTAAAGCCCTGAACCTAAGACCACATTCTAATACTGGGAAGCTTCAACGACTCGGAAGAAACCCCACAAAATGTGGCTGTCTGCTGAGGTATTCTTCAATTTAGGAAGATTATTGATCCGGCTCTTCTCTAAACTATGCCATTTCCCCCGCTGTGCGAATCCCACGGACTCCTTCGCTTCCAAGAGCCCCATCGCTGGGTTTCCTCTTTCGTTTGATATTTAAACAGAAGAAAGAGGGAGAGGGGGGAGAATTAGGAAAAAGAAAAAAATAGTAAAAAAAAGGTTTCGGCAAGAGGCAGAAACCCCCCGGTGATGCTGCAGCCGTCCCAGACTTTAAATACTTCGGGGATGTGCTGGCCAGCATTCCCAAAAGGGCACCGGGAAATCACCGGGAAATCACCGGGAAATCACTGAAATCACAGGGTCGTTGAGGCTGGAAAAAACCTTTGAGATCACCGAGACCGAGCTGTGCCCGATTCCCACCCTGTCCCCCGCTCAGGGCACTCAGTGCCACCTCCAGCCCTTCCTTGGGCTCTCCAAACCTCCCTGGGCAGCCCCTGCCAAGGCCAGACCGCCCTTTCCATGGGGAAATAAATTCCTGCTGCTGTCCCGAACTCCCCTGGCGCAGCTTGGGGCCGTTCCTCTCGTCCTTTATGGGATAAAAACCCCACCCCGCTGAATTTTGGGGCTGCTGGGCGATGCCCCCTCCTCACCACCTTCCCCCCCGGTGTTTTTCAGGGCAGTGACAGCGAGTACGAGGTGGACCCGGCGCACCAGAAGGCGCATTCCTTCGTCAACCACTACATCAGCGACCCCACCTACTACAACTCGTGGCGGCGGCAGCAGAAGGGCATCTCCCGGGCGCAGGCTTACAGCTACACCGAGAGCGATTCGGGCGAGCCCGACCACACCCCGCTGTCCAACAGCACCTCCACGCAGCAGGGCAGCTTGTTCCGCCCCAAAGCCAGCAGGACTCCCACCCCCCAGACCCCCGGCAATGCCCCCAGCAGCCAGCCCGGGACCCTGTACCGCCCGCCCAGCAGCCTGGCCCCCGGCTCCAGAGCGTTGTCCCCAAGCGGCCCAGCCCCGAGGGGAGGGGACACACGCTGACCTCCCTCCCACCTGGCTGTCCCCGAGGTCCCCACCCCGGCCCAGCCCCGGCAGCCTGCACTACTCGGACGAGGACGTGACCAAGTACAACGATCTGATCCCCGCCGAGAGCAGCAGCCTGACCGAGAAACCCTCCGAGGTCTCCGACTCCCAGGTGACCCCCGGGGCTGCCCACGGGGACCTGGGGCGGGATGGAGGGTGCCGGGAGCCCTCCCTGAGCATCAGCCCCTTGCTCTGCCCGCCACGAGGGCCCGGTGCACATTTGGGAACGGCGCTGCTGCTCCTGCCCCGTCCCGCTGTGATTTGGTGGCACGGAGCCGGGGCGAAGCTGCACAGCCCCCAGCCCGTGTGCGGGGATGTGAACTGCGGGGGATGTGACACTGCGGGGGATGTGACACTGCGGGGGATGTGTGCAGCGCGGGGGGGACGGGGGGTCAGCGGGGTCTGAGGCTGTCCCGCTGCCCGGTCGCTGGTGGCAACATCCGCGCCTCTGCCAACTCCACAAAATGCCACTTTTGTCTTGTCCCGGGGCCGCGGGCAGCTGTGGCCGGGCAGGAGCGCGGAGCCCCGGGGAGGCCACGGGAGCATCACCCCGGGATGGATCCTGGGCGGCATCTGCGAGGCTGACGGGCAGAAAAAGGTCCCTGAAGCAGGAGGGGACCGTGCCCAGGGCTCCCCCCTTTTCTACCCGCACCGGCTGTTTCTCTATGTCTTCCTACGCCGCGGCGCCGAGCGGGGGCTCGAGTGGCTTTTGAGGAGCTGTGAAGAGCTGCGGGAGTGGCAGCTGCGCGGCGGAGCAGTTCCCCACCGCCCTTCAATTGAGGCCCTTTGTGCGCGCCGTGAGAAGCTGGAATATCCAATTTACCGGCAGAGTCCAAAAACACCCTCCCCGCCAGCCCGCGGGCATCGCGGCCTCGCAAGCGCTCGCGAACCTTTTGATACGAGGCTTTTTATTTTTTGGTTTTTCGGGGGGGGGCAAAAAAGGGAGGAGATTCTTTCCTCTTTTTTTTTTTTTTTCCCCCAACGCAATTGAGAGAAAAGGAAAAAGCAGCGAGGGGGAGAAGAGGAGGAGGAGGAGGAGGAAGGGGAGCAGCCCCAGCTCCGGGGGTTTTCTGCTTTCTCTCTGGAGATGGATGCCACACGCTGTCCCTGGAGCTGGGGAGCACACCCCGGTCCCCTCCTTGGCCAAAGCTTCTGTGTCCCGGACTCCTCGGACCAGGTGGGGCAGGGGGCACTGACACCGCCCTTGGCACCCTCGGGGGCCGCCCCGGATCTGCTGCGGTGACACGGAGACCCTGGACTGCGGAGGGCGAGAAGAGCTCTGCTGATCTTAAAACCTCTGGATGTGACCCCCCCCACTCTGGACCCCACAACCTTTGGGAGAAGGGGGAAGGATCCCAGGGGATGATTTACCCCTCCCCTCGTTTGTGCCTGGCCCAGCACAGCTCCCCAGGAGAAGCCAGGACTGAAACCCCAGGAGAGCCCCGGCGGGGTGCACGTGGTGCTCAATCCCCCCTCATTTTGCACCTCGGGGGCTCTGGTGAGGACTCGCATGGGGCGATTGGAGCCTCCCCTTGGTTTTTCTGGTGGTTTGGGACTTTAACGGGGTTTTGTGCAGAGGCCTGAGCGCATTCGGAGGGTGTTGATGCCCTGGGGGTCCGTGGCTTTGGCTGTTTTGGGGTCTCTGCACAGCCAGGCCCCTGCAGTGCCTATGGGTGAGGCAGCACCAGCCCGGCTGAGCCGAGGGAGATGCCAATAAACAGCCTGAGGATCTGCGTGTCCCTCTCTGTCACCTTGCTCTGCCCGAGAAAGGGCCAGGGGAAAGTGTCCGTGTGTCCTGCTGCCCCACTGGGCTTGTGTCAGCCCTATGGCACCCAGGAGGGACCTGGGCAAGGCGTGCCAAAGGTGCTGGAAGAGCACCAGAAGGGTGCAGGGGCTGGGGTGGCCGTGTCCCGCGTGTTCCCATCCCAGTGGGGTCTGGAGCTGCCGGGAAATGGGGTGGAGGGACGGGAAGAAGGGAGGTGGCCCCACTGTGCCGTCACTCGGGGCACTGCCAGCAGCAGCCCTGGCACTGGTGATGGCTCCTGGGCTGGTTCCCAGCCGCCCTCTCTCGTTCTGCCCTTCAGGCCTGGCAGGAAAATCCAGGTGAGGCATTCAGGTTTCATCACCTGTCCCCCCCGGGGGCTGAGGGTGGGGATGGCTCCGCTGCCCATGGCGCTGGCAGAGCACCGGCTCCGTGCCAGGGGCTGCCAGGGCTCTGCACTGTCCCTGTCACTGCAGCTGGGACTCGTGTGACCTACGGGGAGCTGGAGCCCAAGGCAGCACAGGGACCCCGACACCCTGCTCGTGGTGACAGTGACACGGGACAGAGAGGGGTCTGCGTCCAGCTGGACAAATCCAGCCCCAGGCTTGTGCAAGAGGGACCTTCCTCCCACCGGGCTGGGACACGGAGCCACGGGATAGAGCAGGTCCGGGGAGTCGAGCAGCACAGGGGAGTTCCCTGTGCAAGGAATGCTCCTCGTGCTCCTCGTCCGGGGGTTTCTCCGTGTTCAAGGCGCTCCTGGCATCGGGGATGATCCCCGGGTGAGCCATGGTCCCTCCTGCCAGGGAGAGTGAGCCCCGAGTTCTCCAAACAAGTGTCTCTTTGGGGGAACAGTGGGACCGGTGTGGGATCCCCGCTCTGGGGCGGAGCAGAGCCCAGGCCCCGCTCACCTGGCCTGACCCCTCTCGTTCCTAGCTGCGAGGAGCCGGAGGGCACGGCCGCACCTGGGGCGGGTTTGGGGCTGGCACCGTGCCCGAGGGTGGCAGGGCCGGTGGGTTTGGGAGGCTGGCACCGAGCTGTGAAGGGTGGCAGGGATGGCAGTTTGGGTGGCTGGCAACCCGTGTGGAGGAGTGCAGGGTTTGCAGGTTTTGGGCTGCCACCTGTGCCCGAGTGCAGGTGCTGGTGTGGTCTGCTGGCACGGGCGTTGGCCAGGGCGGAGCAAGCCCTTGGTGCCCGTGGCTTCCCACGGCCAAGGGAAGAGGTGCCCGAGGAAGCGCGGGCAAGATCCCACATCCCACCCGCGCAGGGGAGCTCTCTGCTCCCCGGCATGAGTGCCAGCTGACACCACGTAGAGCTCCGGCCTCACCTGGGTTTGACACTCAGTTTCCCCGTGGAACAGAGGGATTGGGACCAGGCAGGCTCGACACCGAGCATGGCCACCTCTGTCCCATCTCTGCTTTCCAGTTCTTTCCAGTATCCCTTCCCACCATCCCAGCCCCTCCAGGCAGGCGTGGGCTGCCTGCTCCCATCCCCAGGGCTCTCCAGGCTGCTCCGAGCTGCAGCAGGGCAGGGCGAGCTGTCAGCACCCATCAGTCCTCACCGACCAATATTGGCCTTGACGGTTTCTCCGGTACCCAAGCGCTGCTCCCTGGCCTGTGTTTTTCCCAAGGCAGAGTCAGCCCTGGCTGTCAGGGCTGGGAGAGCCAATAGGGGGGCACAGGGATGTCTGCACCCCAGACTATGCTGGGTCCATGGATGAGCAGTGATGGAGCAGAAGCTTTCTCCCTGCTTCAGATTTGTGATGGTGGAGATGCTGATGTGCCAGAATGAGGTTTGTGACTGATATAAGCCGGGCTGAAATCTCGATTGTTTTAATTTCCTTTATTTTACAAGCGAGCCTGCAGCCTGGCTCTCCCTGTCCTCCGGATATCTCCGGCTCCCGCCAGCTCTGGGGACACAGCCAAGCATGTGTCGTTGGTCCCACTCTTTCCCTCGCCGTTGCCTTCGGGACAGGGACAGCCCCTGCTGCCACCCCGGGGGCCAGACGGGACTCGGCGCATCCTCAGATGGGGGTGGCAGGAGAGGAGAGCGGCGGAGAGGACAGACCCGGCTCTGTGCCCCCTGTCCCTGTCCCTGTGCCAGGACAGGGCTCTCCACGCAGAAGCCACGCTCCAGGTGGGATCACGGAATGGTTTGGGTTGGAAAGGACCTTAAATGGCACCTTGTTGCAGCCTGGAAAGCTAGCTGTCCTGGGAGAGGCTGAGGGGGCTGCGGCGCATCCATGTGAGGGTTCCTGGGGGGCTCTGGGTTTTGGGGAGCCCGGGAGGGTGTTCCGGCCGGGAAAGGAGGGAGGCTGCGCACAGAACCAGCCTAAGGCCGGCTCCCCCGGCACCCAGCTCATCCCGGTGTCCACCCGGACACTCCTGGGTGCCAGCAGGGAGCGGTCAGAGGGTCCTAGGCCAGGCTTTGCTGGGTAACTGCTCGCCCCTGGGAGAACGGTGTGGGAATGGGACCAACCCCCGGCTGTGGGTGGGGGTCTGGGGGGTTACGGGAGGTTTCTGGCAGCAGCCAGCGCTGAGGGGCTGGAGGGATTCGGGGGAGGCTGCGAGGGCACCGCTTTGTTGCGGCACCCTGGGGTGTCCGACAGTGATCCCCAGCACTGGGGCTCAGGGAAAGCTCCCCGCAGCTCGGCAGACAAAGCTGGCAGGCGCTGGCAGCAGGAGGAGGGGATGGGGCTGCCGGGAACTCGGGCGCTTCTCCCTGCCCTGCTTTTCAAAGTGCTTTTCAACCTTTTCTTTTCTTCTTCTCTGCTTTCAAAAGCTGCTGAGAAGCAGCGAAAGGAGCCGGCGATGGCTGAGGAAGGGCGGGAGCGATCGGTGCTCCGGAGCCGCCCCGGCTCCCCGACCTCGCCTCCCCCGGGCCGGCGGCAGCCCCGCGGCTCGGCGGGGAGAGGGAAAAGGGGAGGGGGCGCGTCTCTCCCAGGCAGTTTTTCAAGTCGAGTGGGTGCCTGCTCTTCCCAGCCGCAGCCAGGCCAGCCCGCGGGAGCCTTCCCGGCGGCTCCCACCAGCAGGCTGATGTTAATCCCTCCTGACTGCGCTGTCTCAGCCATCTCCACGCTCCCATGACAGCGTCAGGTGAGGCGTCCCACCAGCCTTCGAACACACACTTTGTCTCCACGTGAGTGGGTCGAGCTGCCGGTGGGGGCTGTGGTAAACCTTCCTCCTCTTCTTCCTTATCCACTAAACCCCAGCGATGGATCCCAGGAGCCCCCTGCTCAACTACGGGCCGGGGGCTTTGCCTCTGGCCTCAGTTTCCCTCTATGGAAAGCAAGAAAATAAAATTTGCCAGTAAAGTGGGCTGTGAAAACGGCACTGGAGGAGCAGCAGAGCCCAGGATGGAGACACAGGCATGAGCAGGATGGTTCTGGACAGAGGTGGACAATGTTTTCCACAGTCTGGGGACAGAGGCTGTGCCCTGGGTGCCAATGCGCATCTCCAAGTGCCACGCTGGCCCTCTGCCCGCCGAGGGTGCCAGTTCCGTGGTTACACCACTTCCCTTCCACACAGAGGGAAGTGCCAGCAGTGTCAGTCCCCAGATGGCCATCCCAGTGCCCGGTGACTGCCCACCCCGTGCTGTCACAACCAGTGACATGAAAACCTCAGGACATCACAGCGCCGTTGTTCCCAGCACCCGACAAGCCGCAAGGGGATGGCATGGCAGAGCATCCCCCACTCGCCGCCTCCCTGCATCCCACCCTGCCTCCCTCCAAGAGAACGCCCAGAATGCTCCGGAATAACCAAAAAACCTGTGCATTAGGCAGTTCGCGATTAAATCTCGGCTCTCCCCCCCTTTCTCCCACATAAGGTCTTGTCTTAATCCCCGCTCTGCGGTTCTTGCAGCCCACAATCACTCTCCCTTTCAGCCATGTCAGTGAGGTGGGAATTGATCATGGAATATATCGCCAGGGCCAGGGTGGCCCGTGATATCCACACCCTTGGGCTGAGGGCTCGAACCAACACCAAGCGCTGGAGTGGGAGTTGTGCCACGGGTCTCCGGCCATCGCGTCCCTGGACCACCGCCACTCCAAGCCAGCACGGCCTGGAGGACCCCCTGCCCCCCAAAAGGGATCGAGCAGTGGGGCTGGCTGGGGACAGGAGGGATGTGGGTGCAGCCTCGTGGGTGGTCACGGTCACCAAGGGAACGAGGACATCGCTGCCGCTCTGGGGATGATGCGGCCTCTCCTGGAGTGTAAGCGCGGTTCTTAATTCCCTTAATTAATTAGAGTCGGTCACCCACCAGCACCTCAACCCCGCTGCTCTGCCAGGGGTGCGGCCAGCTCCGTGCTCTGCCTCCGGGGACCCCACCCGTGCCCCCCCAGAGGGAAGACCGGTGAATCCCCATCCCCGCCCCCGCCGACCCCCATCCCCGGAGGTGCCGATCCCACGCTCGTGACCCCTCTGGTGTCCCCCATCCCCGGGAACCCCACGGGTGTGGACAAGGGTCCACCCACCCACCACGCACTCGCGTTTAAACGGAGGGCGTCGGAACCGCCCCGTGAACGTGCGGCGCGTATGTTGCCATGGCCCGTGCGGATGCATGAATGTATCGTCCGGGACGGGGGGGGCGCTCCGTTCCGCGCGAGCGCGCCATGGACCGCGCGGCGGCGCGGGCCGGTGGCGGCAGTACGAGGAGGGGACGCGGGGGTCCGGGGGTCGCGGGGCGCCGTGGACCCAGCTTCCCGCTGCCGGCTCCGGCCCGCTCGTCCCAGAGTGTGGTGAGAGCCTCCGCCCGGCTCGGCCTAATTGTCCGGGGGGCGGGCAGGGTCCCCGGCGCGCTGCCCGACGCCCGGGTACCGGGCAGAGCGGCGGACCCCCCGCCTCATTCCCCCGGATCCGGCGTCGGTGCGTGGCTCGGGGGCAAGGGTTAACAGGATTGCCGGAGCGCTTTTGCCGCGCCGGGCACCGGGCCGCCTCACTACCGCCCCAGCGGCGATCGCGATCGGGTGCGCCGCGCTCCGCCGAGCCCCGCGCGGGGTTGGCGGGTGGCCGAGCGGTGCCGGGGCGGTGACTGCCCGCGGCCCGTTTCGGGAAGGTGGATCCTCGCCGCGCTGGAGCGGGTCCAGCGCACCCGGGCTTGGCCGGACTGGGCCGCGGCGGGTGCTGAGTCGATCCGCCGAAATCCCCGTCCCGTTCATCACCCCGGCTGGCCCGGACAGGGCTCGGGGTCCGGCTGAGCGCTGCCCGCCCTCCGCCCTGCTCCCGTCTTCCTGGCGCACACGCCGCTCCCACGGCGCCCCGGACAGGGACCCGCCCGGCTCTGCCCAGCTCCGGGCACGGGACTGGCTCCAGACCCGCTCCGGTGCCCGTGGAACCGGGGGTCGGTGGGCAGCGACGCTCGTGGAGCGCTGACTCGTCCCACGCGCCCCGGTTTGACCCCGGCGGCAGCAGCAGCGTGAAGTATGGAGTTTCCAAGCGCCGAATCTATGGATCAGGAAGGCTGTCAAGGAGTTGGATCTATAGAGCAGGAAGCTGTCTAAAGGGATCGTTAATCTCTGGGGGAAACTAGGCACAGCGTGCGACTCTGCACCAGGACAGGGCTCGCTCGCCAGCCGGGCACGCAGTAAAACAAATCTGTTTGGACGCAGCTCCCTCGGAAACCGTGGAGCGACTCAGGGGCGGTTTAGCGCCGAGAAGACTCGCTGTGTGTGGGTCTGGGGGTGGCAGAGCGAGCCCGGCCGAGCCCCCACCCCCGGGGCAGCCTCCCCCGCTCAGCTGAGCGGCCGCGGGGCTCCCTCCCCGGCCCCCAGCGCCAGCCCCGCTGCCGCCGGCGTTGTGCTGACCGTGCCGGTCTCTCCTTTGTTCGCTGGTTTTGTCCTGAGCGCACACAGCCGCCGTGGGCCCCCGAGCGGGCCGGCTGCGGGCTGCGGGCCCCCGGCAGGTAGCGAGCCGCGGCCGCGCTGTGGGAAGTCTGCCTGTTTACTTCCCGTCCACCCCAGCGAAACCGCAGGAATTCGGAGCCCGGCGCAGGTCGGGAGCTCTTGGCCCCTCGCCCCGGCATCCGTGTATGTAGAGACAGGCCATAAACCAGGAGTAGATAACCTTTCCCCCCCGGAAAGGTCCCCTCGTGGCCCTGCAGAGCCGCGGGCCGGTTCGTGGCCCCGGAGCTGGAGGATTTATGGTCCTGTGCGTGTTCTGGCGTGTCCTGCCAATAGTTCCTTGCTGAACTCTGGCTACCTCCCGCCTGTTGGCAGTCCCTCGGGGAGCGCTTCTCTGCTTTTGGCACTGGCGGTGAGTTCCCAGCCCGGTGCTGATCTCCGTGCCGAGAGCCCTGGCGAGAGCCGAGCTTCTCCTCCCGCCCCGTGTGCCATCTCTCCATCCCCGGCTCTGGTGCTCGCTGGCAGCGGCTTTCCCCTTCCAGAGGCTGCTCCGTGCATCCCAGCGGCGTCCCGATGCCAGGGACAGGACCAACCTCACCGCGCCGGTGGAGGCGGTCACCGGGGCGCCGACAGGACCGTCTGCCCCAGGCCCTGGGAAGACTCGCTGGGGAGCCCGAGCGAGGGTGTGACAGCGGCTGGGTCCCCTCCTGGGCCGGCGGTGGCAGGGTGTGATCCGTGCCCTGTCTCCAGCTGCTGTCTGCCGGGCTCCAACATCAAAGGATCAAAGGATCCCCGAGGGGCTGATCCCAAAAGCGGGGCTGGGGTGGCCTCCCTGTCCCGTGTGTGGGCTCTCCCTGGCCCTGGGCAGCGTGGGGGACCCGACCGGTTCCGGCACAGCCCGGCCCCAGCAGCGGCAGGGCGGGGAGAGCATCCTGTGATCTCGGGGTGCTGCCTGGGGGGCTCTGCACGGCAAAGCTGGGGAGCTCGTTTGGAGCCGGCATTGGGCCGGCCAGGAGGCTTTCCCAGCTTGGCTTTCCCAGCTTGGCTTTTCCAGCTTGTCTTTCCCAGGCTGTGAGTGGGACGAGCTGGGGCAGGATGCCCGTGAACTCATTCAGTGGCCTCCTTCTCTGAGCCACTTTCACTCCGGGCCCCACGGGTGCCTGAAGCTGAGCAGGATGGGATGAAGAGGATGGAGCGGGGGTCCCGTGGGAAGGCTGCACCATCAGGGCACGTGGGCCTGGCCAGGGCTGTCCCAGTTCTGCTCAGGTTGCCCTGTCCTACAGCAGACATTCATTTATGGGACAGTTGTGTCCCTGGGCACCTCAGGGTCCCGCTCCTCGGGGGCTGTGACCCCAAAAGGCTCAGAGGGCAGCTGGGCAGCAGCACAGGGCCGTCAGTACCAGTTACCCCTCTTGTCCTCGAGCTGTGAGTGCAGGTCCTGTCCCCTCCCCTCGCCCCAAAGCCCTGCTGGGGCTCGCTGTGCTCTGGGCTCACTGCCCCGGGATGGGCAGCGCTGCCAGGTGCCTGCGCAGTCTCTTGGGTTACCAGCAGCTCCCCCTGCTAGGTGCCTGGAAAGGCAGCGCCGCCGATGCCTCCCTGGCCTGGTTTCCTTTGTGAAAGCGCCGGGAATGTCACAGGATCTGCTCTCCCCGAGCGAGAGGAGGAGAAAAGGGCTCTGTGTCCAGCTCCCCTGGGCCGGGCTGTGTGGGCAGCACGGGCAGCAGCGTCCCTCTGTGCTGCCATCGCCTCTCGGGGCGAGCCGGGAGGGAGACTGAGGAATGGGGGCAGATTGTGGCTGCTGTGAGCAGCTCCGTGGGCTGGAGCACTGAGGGGAGGGGGCCACGGTGCTGGCTCGGGGGCTGTGACGGTGATGGAGCGCTGCTGGCCCGGCCGGTCCCGCTCCAACCTCCTCGGCGGCCCCTCTGCCGCGGCTCGCAAAGTATCTCACAAATGCTGAACTTGGCCCCGAAATCTAAATACAAGGGAGGGACAGTCCCCAGATGGCCTAAATCAGCAGCACGGTTGCCTGGCCCAGCTGGGGAGCTCGCCGGGAGTGTTTGTTTTATGGGAAACCAAAGGCTGCAGGAATGCCGGCCTGGAAGGAGACGCTGGAAGGGGGAAGCGTTGGTGCCATGCACACAGAGCCGGCCGGGAGATCCCGGACAGGGAGCGGGGTCCAGCGAGCTGCTGGGATGGGCTGAGGGGGAAGGAATTGCCGCAGCTCCCGGTCTGATATGCAGGGAAGGGGGTGTGGCTCCTCGGTGGCTTCCCCGAGCTGCTGGGGGCGAGCTGAGGGCTCCTCCAGCCCGGCCCCCATGTGCCAGCGCAGCCCCGGGTGTTTGTCCCGCCGAGGGGGCTCCGTGGTGGGTGGGATCCTGCTCAGGGCTGGGCAGGGAGGTGGCCATGTGCCACCAGTGCCGTGCCACGGGCATTCCTGCCCTGCCTGGCCGGGCCCATCCGGGAGCCGTGCACGGAAGGGTTGGGCAGCGGGACTTTGCCCCAGCGTGGGGTCAGAGTCCATCCTGCCCGGACAGGGCCTGCCTGACGTCCCGTGGGGGACAGCGGGGTGTCACAGCGTGGCTTTGGGGAGGGAAGGGGGCTGGAGCCGCGCCCTCGCCATGCTGGGAGCTGTGGGGTGGGTGCTGTGGCTCCTGCTGGTGTCCAGCCGGGCAGGACTGGGCTGTGCTGGGACCATCGCTGGGAGCTGTGGGACTGTCCAGCTGCACCCTGGGGCTGGGTGGGCAGCGGGGGGACGCGGACCCGCCCCGAGGCTCGCCCCGAGGACACGTCCGTCCCTTCCCCGTGTGTCCGTCCCTTCCCCGTGCGTGTGACGGGGCGCGGCGGGAGGAAGGGGGTGGCCACCGGCCCTTCCTCCCCGGCAGCCTCTCCCGGGACCACCTGGGGCTGCCTGGCGCCACGGGATGCGGGGACATTGTCGCCGTCCGTGTCCCCTCCTGCCTGGCTGCGGGCGCCGGGCTGCACAGGTCGGTTGGTGGCCCCGAGGTGGCCGAGGGAAGGAGTAACGTGACCGTTCCCGTTTTGGTCAGCCACAGTCTGGTCATTTCTGTCACCTCTGAGTCACAGCAGTGACGATGGCCCGGCCGGGGAGGGTGGGGGTGGTCTCGCATGGATTCAGCTCCGGGAAGGGCTCTGGGGGGCTCCAGGGTGGCAGCAAAGCTTTGTCCCCGTGTCCCCAACCCGCCAAGCACGAAGGGGTCCCCATCGTGGTCCCCCCGTCCCCCTGCTCGGCTGGCGGTGCCTCCCGGGGGCTCTACGCCCTCCTCGCACACTTCCTGCCGTCTGTTTCCAATTCCTCCTGGCGTCTGCTCCTCCCCGCTTTCTTCCAATTAAAAAAAGAAAAAAAAAAAAATCCCAGGCACCTCTCAGCGTGCGGTTCGCGGAGGCTGGAGCTGCCGTGCCCCGCTCCGGAGGGCTGGGGCTGCAGCAGGAGGGGACGGTGGGTGCCCGTGGTGCCCATTCACGTGGGGCACGGGGTCAGGGATCACCCTGAAGGATTTCTGTGCCCAGATGTTTCTCCTGCAGTTCTCTTTGTTCCGGGGATGGGTCTGGGACCGGCTCGGGGGGTTTGAGAGGGATGCCCTGCATGGAGCCCATTCCCAGCATAGCCGAGCAGCTGGCGGGCACAGGGGCACATTTTGCCGCTTGGCAAGCTGAAATCTGGTGCCCAGCCACGTTCTTGAAGCCTGACCGATGTCCCTCCCTGCTGTCCCCTAGGAGTGACCCATCCGTGACGCCGGCGGGACCCCGTCCGTGGAGCCGCAGGTGTGAGTGAGCGCCCAGAGCGGCTCATCCTCCCCCGGCCGCCACCATGCCCATCCTCAAGCAGCTCGTGTCCAACTCTGCGCACTCCAAGCGCCGCTCCAGGGCCGATCTGACGGCCGAGATGATCAGCGCGCCCCTGGGGGACTTCCGCCACACCATGCACGTGGGGCGCGCCGGGGACGCCTTCGGGGACACCTCGTTCCTCACCAGCAAGGCCGGGGAGCCGGTGCCGGAGGTGGGAGAGGAGCCGGGCGCCTCCAAGCCCGGGCTGCTGTCCCGCCGCTTCCGCAGCAGCAAGCGCTCGCAGTCGGTGACGCGCGGGGACCGGCGGGACATGCTGGGCTCGCTGCGGGATTCGGCGCTCTTCGTCAAGAACGCCGTGTCCCTGCCCCAGCTCAACGAGAAGGACGTGGACAGGAGCGCGGGGCAGCTGCCCAAGAGCCTCTCCTCCAGCCCCGTGAAGAAGCTGCCCGAGGAGATGAGCCCCGAAGAGCAGCAGCGCCCGAACGGGGCGGCCGCGGGGCCGCTGAGCCCCGGCTTGGACGAGCGCGACTTCGGGGACATCACGGACCTGCCCGTGGTGGTGGCCAAGGGCGGGGCGGGCTTGAAGCACGCCGAGTCCATCATGTCCTTCCACATCGACCTGGGGCCCTCCATGCTCGGCGACGTGCTGAGCATCATGGATAAGGATCAGTGGGAGCAGGACGAGGACCCCGACGCGGAGGAGAGCCGCGAGGAGGAGGAGGAGGAGGGCGAGCCCGCCCCCGCCGGTCCCCGCTGGTGGCCCCGCCGGCCAGAGCCCGGCCCGCGGCGCCGGGCCGCAGCCCCAGGGACAGCAGTCCCGCCTCCAGCACCTCGGGGCCCGAGGAACGCAGCCCCGTGCCCAGGCCCCCGAGCCAGCGCGGGGCGCCCCCCAAACGCCCCGACAAGGAGTTCTCGTTCGCCGACGAAGACGATGACGAGATCCGGGTATAAAGGCGGGCGGCCGAGCCCAGGCTCTGGATCTCGCTGTGGCTGCTCGGACACGGGGCTGAACACCCCGATGGTGGCACTGGGGAAGACTCCACTGCTCCCTCGTTCCCCCTCCCCTGCTGCAGCAGGACAGCGCTCTGCTCTCGGGGCTGGGGGTGCTCCTCACACCTCTCGGCCCCCGGAGAGCTCCAGCACTTCCTGGGAGGGGGAAGCAGACTCGATTTCAGTTCTTTCTGTTGGACTTTGGATATTAGCTCCTTTCTCCTGCCCCCTGCCCGTGTAAAGCGATTTAGGACCTGACAAGACGAGCCTTTGGAGTTCTAGCCCCTTTAGTAATATATATCTATTTTCCACCATGCAGTTTTTACTGTTTTCTGATTTGTACTTACCTTTCTCTACTCTCTTTTGGTTTTAACTGAGGGAAGATTTCCCACGAGGAAGAGCTTGGCTCTGGAGCTCAGAGGTGGCCCAGGACTGTGGGCAGCTGCAGCCTCCTGGGTTTTTTGGGGACTTTTTGCAGACCAAGATCCTCCACCCCCAGTGCCATGGCGGGTGCTCACTCCCCATCCCTCAGATGGATGAAAGGATGGATCCATCCCACATTCCTGACCCTCCAACCAGCCTGGGGGTCGCAGGGAAGCCCACAGCCAGCCCTGGGGATGGTGATGGACGTGTGGCTCTGTCCCCTGTGGGAGGAGCCCCTGGAAGCCCCCAGAGCCGGGAATTCCTGTGTTCTGTGGGGCCGGGCGGTGCCGGGAGCAGGCGGCTGGAGCAGGAGGTTTTATACCGTGTATGTAAAATGCAAGGAATAAAGGAACTGGTAGTGACCGCGGTGGCCTGAGTTCCTGTGGGGTGACACCAGGGGGACCTGCTGCCCACGCAGGACCAGTAGCCCCGTGCTGCTGCCAGCCCCAGCCCCGTCCTGCTGCCTCCACCTCGGCTGTCTGTCCCTGGCGCTGCTCCTGGCCGCGGGCTGGGCACCTGCGGTGGCTGAGCTTTCTCTGCCCGTGTCCTGAGGAAGCGGGAGAGCTCCTGCTGGCCGGATCTGGCTCGGGGCTGGGACCCTCTGGCCAGGCGGCTCCTGCCAAGGGACGGCTGTGCCAGCACTGCCCTGTCCTCCCCCAGCCCTGCTCGTGGCCAGGGGGAGGAGGGGACGGCGCTGGGGGCAGGACTGGCTGTCCCTGCTCCCACGGGTTTGGGGCCAAGGGCTGCCCTGGGGGTTCCCGGCCCTGTGGGGCTGCTGTGGCCCCGGGTGATCCCATCCCATCCCACAGCCAGCTTCCCACAGCTCAGCCATGCTGAAATGGGGCTCTGCCAGTGCTGGGAGCGACTGCCCGCTCCAGGCCCGCAGATGGACTGGGCTGAGAGGGGCAAAGTGCCAGGAACGGCCCCACAGCCCTTCCCTGAGCGGGTGGAGAGCGTGGAGCGCTGGCCAGGCTCTGCTCACTGGACAGAGGGAATGATTTATCCCCCTCAACATGTCCCAGCCCTGGGAGGGGCTGGATGCCCCTGTCCTCCCAAATGGATCTCCCTGGAGAAGCCAGGGGAGCGGGCAAAGGCTGTGCCACAGTGGGGACACAATGGGGTCCTGTCCTGTCACCCCGGGCAGGGGACATTGGGCCATTGTCTGGGACAGGAGAACAACAGCAGCTGCAGCTGGAGCCTGTGAGCTCACCAGGCTGCCTCTGCCCCGGTCACCGTGCCCCTCTGCCCTCTGCCAGGGTCCCGTGTCCACCCCCTGATCCTGCTGCTGTCACCCGGAGGTCACCAGGCTGTGGGGGACACCTGGGTCCTACTGTCCCTTAGGGATGCTGTGGAGGGTGAGGCTCTGTCCCTGGGCTTTGTCCCCCTCGCTCCCCGGGGCTGTGGGGCGGGGAGCAGCCCTGGGCTGACCCTTCACGGGCCGCCTGCCACCGTCACTCGGCCGCCCTGATCTTTGTGACGCCTGTCGGCTCCGGGCTCGGGCTCGGCAGCGCCGCGGTGCCGCGAGCTGATGGGGCAGAAAGAGTGTGCGGGGCTGTGCTGGGCTCAGCTGGGACACGGCCTCGCTCCTCGGGACAGGGGGTGGCCCTGGAACACCGGGAGGGAGCGGGGACAGGGACAGCCACTGTCCTGAGCTAGCGGGGAGTGACACCAGCACCGCCAGTGCCGGCTGCACCCAAACATCCCCAAACCCTCCATGGGCACGGTGACACCTTTGGCAGATCCCCGGGGTGGCACACGGCTGCCGGGTGGGTGGAGGGTGCCCAGCACCCTGCAGCACCCACGGGCAGCGCTCTGGCCCTGCTGGTCCAGTGGTTTGATGCCGAGTGACAGAATGGGAGCAGGGCTCCATCGGCCGTGTCAGCCCACGGCGCCCCGGGCGCTGAGCGTGGCCGCGGGAGCCGCGTGACGGAGGGGATGGAGCGTTGGGATAAATCCAGGGGCTCTCTGGGATGGGATCGTGGTCATGCCCAGAATGTGCCACTGCAGCCTGGCACCTGGGAAAGCCCAAAATCAGGGATGGGAGCGGCCTCTGGGCAGCCCAGTGGAAATGTCCCTGCGCGTGGATGGAACAAGGTGGGCTTTAAGGACCCTTCCAGCAAAAACCATTCCATGATTTTATGATTTATCGGGATGCAAGGTGTGACCTGTTCCAGGAGCTCAGGGCTGGGGTCTGTCCTGCTCTGACCCTTCCAGGAGCCCAGGGCTGGGGTCTGTCCTGCTCTGACCCTTCCAGGAGCCCAGGGTTGGGGTCTGTCCTGCTGTGACCCTTCCAGGAGCTCGGGGCTGGGGTCTGTCCTGCTGTGACCCTTCCAGGAGCTCGGGGCTGGGGTCTGTCCTGCTGTGACCCTTCCAGGAGCCCAGGGCTGGGGTCTGTCCTGCTGTGACCCTTCCAGGAGCCCAGGGCTGGGGTCTGTCCTGTGACCCTTCCAGGAGCCCAGGGTTGGGGTCTGTCCTGCTGTGACCGGAGCGATGCTCAAAGCACCCAGAGCACGCCAAATCACACCCAGGATCCACCCCATGCTATCGGAATGCTCAATCCCAGCATTTTAAATGCATTTGGCTCCATTTAAGGCCCTGAAATGAGGGGTTAACCCAGCTCACAGCAGCCCCAGCTGCTTTTCCTGGAGGAGAAGCAGATGTGGGAGCGGGGAGGCTGAGAGGGGCTGGCTGGGGCCCGGGGCTGAGCTCCTCAGCTGCGGCACCAGGCAATGGGGGCTGCAAATTGGGATCAGATGTGGGCAGCTCCCCTCTCTAAATGCAGCACTCCGGGGCTGCCTGAGGAGCAGCAGGAGGAATAGGAGGGGTTTTTTTGTGCTGCTGGGGCCCAGGGTGGCTGCAGGGACCTCCAGAGCGTGGTGCTCCCCTGGGAGAGCTGTGTTTTCCTTGGGGAGTGTCCCTACCAGCCCCTGGGAGCTGAGCTTTCCTGCTGCTTTCCCTGCTTCTTTCCTCGCTTCTTTCCCTGCCGGTGCCGGGCGGAGCGGGCTCTTCCCGGAGCAGGGACCATGCAGGAGCTGGTGGCTGGTGTGGAGAAGATCAGCTTTGACTCGGAGGCTGAGGCGGAGCAGCAGCGAGGAGCTCGGCCCCTTCCCTTGGCGGGGGTGGACGGTGAGTCGGGGACAGGGCTGTGGCATTTTGGGAGGGGGACAGGGCTGTGGCATTTTGGGAGGGGGACAGGGCTGCGGGAGCTCTTGGGGTTCTTTCTTTGCACCCACCGCCACCCCTGGGTGGTTCGGGGCGCTGCTCCCTCAGGGGGTGTCAGTGTCCCCAGTGTCGGTGGCAGTGAAGCTGTCTCCAGGTTGCTGCGGGGACAGGCCGGCTGTGACACGCGTGTCCCCAGGAGCGCAGGGTCCGGCCGGGCGCGGTGGGGCCAAGCCCGCGGTGTGCAAGCACTGGCTGCGAGGGCTCTGCAGGCGAGGCGACAGCTGCGACTTTCTGCACGACCACGACACCGCCAGGGTGCCCGAGTGCTATTTCTACTCGCGGTTCGGTAGGTGCGGGGCCGGGGAGCTCGGGGAGCCTCTGCCCGCTCCTCCGGGAGCCGCTGCCATTCCTCGGGTCTGGCCTGGAGCAAGGGGCTGATGCCACCTCCCGACTGCGGGAAGAAGTGTCACTGTCACCCAGCGGGGTCGGTGTCGCGGGCGCTCCCGTTTGTCCCCTCCTGCCCCTCCTCGAGCGATTCCCGTTGCGCTTGGGTGCGCGGGCGCTGTCCCCGATGTCCCCCCGTCCTCCCGCAGGCGAGTGCAGCAACAAGGACTGTCCCTTCCTGCACGTCGATGGCACCGCCAGCGCCGTGGGCTGTCCCTGGTACGACCGCGGCTTCTGCAGGCGCGGTGAGCTGGGACAGGGACAGGGACGGGGCTGGGAGGGCGGGGGGACCCCACGAACCCGGTGGGGATTTGGGCTCGGGGCTGCCGGGAAGGCAGAACAATCCCGATGCGATGCCGTGTCCCTATAAATGTCCCCTGTGCCTGGCAGGTCCCCTGTGCAAGTACAAGCACACGAGGAGGGTGATGTGCTCCAACTACCTGGTGGGCTTTTGCCCTGAGGGACCCAAGTGCAAATTCGTGCAGTACGTACCGGGCAGGGCTTGGGACGGGGCTGGGGACCGGGGCAATGTCCCCTCTCTGAGGTGGCTGTGGCCTTGCAGAGTCAGGGACAAGGACCCCAAGGGTTTGAATTCACCAAACCTCAGAGCCGGGGGTCAGAGGTGGGTGGGCAGGGGACAGCCTGGTCCCCACGGAGACGGCTGTGGGACATCCCTGAGGGGCTGTGGGAGCTCCAGGACATCCCTGAGGGGCTGTGGGATCCTCGGGAGGATCTGGGGGCACCCCAGCGGATAACTGCGTGTCCTGTGTGTCCCTTCCAGCCTCAAGGCCGGGCTGATGACCAGCAGCACGGACCCAGCCAAGGTGAAGCCGTTTTCTCTGTACCCACGGGGGTGCTGCCCCAGCTGCCCCCCAGCTCCTGTGGGACAGCAGCTGCCAATGCCCCCTTTCCTGCCCCATTTCTGCCCCACAGGAAGCTGGGTGTCCATGGGGGCTGCTACAGCGGGATCTGGCTGCTGGAGAGGAGAGGGGAGGTGAGGATGTGCCACCCAAAGAACCACCCACACGTGTCACCCAGCAGCTGGCAGCTCCCCTGTGGGACACCGAGGGCTGCCCCCCCGAGCACGCAGAGCCTGCTGGAAGGAGGAACCTGCTCCAAGGTGAGAGATTTTGGGAATGGGAGGGCTGGGAGCAGCGATCTCACGTTGGAGAGGTGGTGTGGGGATTCCCAGTGATCCCAGAACAGCCTCCTGGACTGGAAATGTGCATTTTCCCCGTGTTAACATGGCATGCCCCTGGAGCTGGGGTGGGAAGGAGGGATATTGTGGGATTGAAACAACCTGACCACAGGGGAAAGGATTTGAGTGATAATAACCAGTGGGAGAACCCTGGGAACAACAAATCCCTCCGGGTCAGAGGTTTGGTGCAGTTGGAGGTCTCGGGTTGCTGTTTCCATGATCCCACTCCATCGGACTTGGGGTCAAAATGAGCGTGTGGGGCTGTGGCAGTGCCTGATCCCATTCCCTCTGCCTCCAGAGCGGATCAGTCAGTCCCTGTGCCGGTGAGAGCGGGAGGACTCGGCTGGAAATGCTGCTGGGACAGTGACTCCAGAGCTCCCACACGGATCAGGGATGGGGAACGGCACTTTCCTGGCCTAGAAAAGCCAGCGGGGATGGCCCAGCACCACTCACAGCTCACACAGGCAGCACAGAAATCACTTCATGCAATGAAAACGGGGATTTTCCACAGCTGGCTGCTCCCCCTGGCACAGCAGCAGCGTTCCTGAGGGGTGGAGGGGGCAGGACTGGCTCGTGCCAGGATCCTGGGCACAAGGGGGACACAAAGCACCACGTCTGACATCACAACCCAAGCAGGAAAGGAAAACCCACACAGGTTTTTTATTGCTGGTACGAGAGTTTTTGGTGCGGCACCTCTGTCACGGCACTACTGCACTGTGCAGAATAAAGAGCTCAGACTTTTAATTCTTGGCTTTTCTTTTTGCCCTCGGTGCCTGCAGCATGACCAACCCTTTCCCAGACATGTTTGCGAATGGCAGGCTCTGACTAGCACTCCTGACTGTCCTGGTTTGTCTGCTGCAGACACAGCTTTGCCCTTTGGGCACAACAGCTCATCCCGTGGAGTTTTGTTTTTTTTTTTCCCTGGAATTAGGGCGCTGTGGTCTGAGCTGCTGCTCCCATGCCTTCACACAGGTCCTGACCAGTCCCACCAGTACAAGGGGTGAGAACAAACTGGGCTGGGCCAGGCACAGCTCTGTGATTTAGAGAATGGTTGTTGGGATTGAAGCCCACCCTGCCAGGACCCTCAGTGGCAACACTCACCTACAGAATTGTCAAATAATCTCTAAAGACAGCTCAGGGTAAGGTGCTGTCCCATGATCCCTGTGCCCAAAGCAGGGATTTGGGACTCCGCAGCCCCCAGGAGCTCTACTGCCCACACAGACCTCTCTGGGTGCCTCTAATGCTTTCTTATTTCACCACTAAAAGCTGCCTGGCGCACGGAGGGGTGACCACAGGCTGTCCCTGTCACCTCTCTGCTACACGAGGGGACCTGCCAAGCTGCCCCTCACAGCTCCAGCCCCAAGCAGGGCTCTGCTGCTGGCAATCCCTGCTGGGATCCTGCTCCTGGGTGCTTCTGCTGCCTCCCAAAGAGCTGTGGCTGTTCCTTGGCTGCTGCTCCAGCTCCTTCAGTGGTATTTACGCCAGCGGTGCCGCTCTGGAAAAAAACAGGGACAAAACCATTGCAGTGTGAGCACAGGGATCTGTTTGAGGGCTCCAGCTGGGAGGGTGAGCCCAACTGCAGCTCCTCTGCTCATGTGCTGCAAGGGGAAACCACCCAAACAGCAGCAAATCCCTCGTGATTTGTCAGGAAATCCAGGGAATGGGAGCTCCTGTTGGAACATCTCCCTGTGCTTTGTGCAGGCTTTTCAAAATGCTCCTGACAATCCAGGGAGAAGCTGTGAGTCAGGAACTGTTATCAGCACTTTTATTAAGCAAATTCCCCTGCCCACCTAGAGAATCCTGCTCTCTCAGCTCTGGTATTACTCTTAAATGGGGAGGATTTAAATTATTCCAGAGCTTTAATTAACAGGAATGCTAAAATAAGACTTTGCAGCAGTTGGAAAAGGAAGAATTCCCGAAATAGGAGAGCCCAAGGAAGTCTTACTGAAGTGCTGATAGTTCCAGCCATAGCTGAGCAGGCAATAACCAGCCAGGAGCATGGAGATGCCAGCAGGTCCCCCCTGCCTCACGTGGATGTATTTGGCACAGTAACTGCTCCAGGCTGTGGGGAGAGAAAGCAAAGGGATAAATCATCAATTCAGTGTTCCTGTGCAGCTTTCCAAAGCTGAGATGTTGGGGCTATTTATTCCCACGGGCAGAGGGCAGGGTGGGATGTGGGAAAGGGATTGTAGTTAACCATAGCCCGTATGTATGTGACAGAAGCGGTTGCTCGCAGCGATATTAGCACTTTTTGAAAGAGCCCTTTGCCCTTGTTCCCCACGCCTTAGCGCTTGCAGGCAAGCGATATAGAAGGCCAAATAGATAGAGTGTTTTCATACAAAAATTCTCGTGGGAATTTTTGGTGCAAGGTGCTTCCACTGGGTGCTGCCTTTCGGTATTTGTAGCGTGCAGAAGCGGTTGTTTGTAGTGAGATAAGCACTTTTGAAAAAGAGCGTTTGCCTTTGTTCCCCACGCTGGAGCGCTTGCAGGCAAGCGAGATAGAGCAAAATCTAGAGTGTTTGCAAAACAAAAATTTCTCGTGGGAATACTCGGTGCAAGGTGCTGCCACGGTCTGCTTCCTTTCGCAGTACATAGCGTTGCAGAAGCGGTTGCTCGCAGCAGATAAGCACTTTTTGAAAAAACCTTTGCCCTTGTTCCCCACAAGTGACCGCTTGCAGGCAAGCGAGAAGAGCAAAAATTAGAGTGTTTTGCAAACAAAAATTTCTCGTGGGAAAACTCGTTGCAAGGTGCTGCCACGGTGTGCTCCCTTTCGGAGTACATAGCGTGCAGAAGCGGTTGCTCGCGCGAGATAAGCACTTTTTGAAGAGGCCTTTTGCCCTTGTTCCCCACGCTTGATCGCTTGCAGGCAAGCGAGAATAGAGCAAATTAGAGTGTTAGCAAACAAAAATTCCGTCGGGGAATACTTGGTGCAAGTGCTGCCACGGTGTTGCTGCCTTTCGCAGTACCATAGCGTGCAGAAAGCGGTTGCTCGCAGCGAGATTAAAGCCACTTTTTGAAAGGAGGCCTTTGCCCTTGTTCCCACGAGAACTACGTGCGTGAGCGCTTGCAGCCAAGCGAGATAGAGCAAATTTAGAGTGTTTGCAAACAAAAATTCTCGTGGGGATACTTGGTGCAAGGTGCTGCCACGGAGTGCTGCCTTTCGCAGTACCATAGCGTGCAGAAGCGGTTTGCTCGCAGCGAGAGATATAGCACTTTTTGAAAGAGCCTTTGCCCTTGTTCCCACGCGTGAGCGCTTGCAGGCAAGCGAGAGATAGAGCAAAGTAGAGTGTTTGCAACAAAAATTCTCGAGGGAATACTCGGTGCAAGGTACTGCCACGGTGTGGTTGTGCTGCCTTGCAGTATAGCAGAGCGTGCAGAAGCGGTTGCTCCGCAGCGAGATAAGCAACTTTTTTGAAAGAGCCTTTGCCCTTGTTCCCCAGACGTGAGCGCTTGCAGGCAAGCGTGAGATAGAGCAAATTAGAGTGTTTGCAAAACAAAAATTCTCGTGGGAATACCTGGTGCAAGGGTTGCTTCCACGTTGTGCTGCCTTTCGCAGTACCATAGCGTGCAGAAAGCGGTTGCTCGCAGGCGAGATAAGCACTTTTGGAAAGAGCCTTTGCCCTTGTTCCCCACGCCTGAGCGCTTGCAAGGCATGCGAGATAGAGCAAAATAGAGTGTTGCAAACAAAAATTCTCGTGGGGAATACTTTGGTGCAAGGTGCTGCCACGTGTGCTGCCTTTCGCAGTACATAGCGTGGCAGAAGCGGTTGCTCGCAGCGAGATAAGGACTTTTAGAAAGAGCCTTTGACCTTGTTACCCACGCGTGAGCGCTTGCAGGTGAGCGAGATAGAGCAAATTATGGTGTTTGCAAACAAAAAATTCTCGTGGGAATACTCGGTTCAAGGTGCTTCCACGGTGTGCTGCCCTTTCGCAGTACATAGCGTTGCAGAAGCGGTTGCTCGCAGCGAGATCAGCACTTTTTGAAAGAGCCTTCCCCCTTGATCCCCACGTGTGAGCGCTTGCAGCAAGACAGAGATAGAGCAAATTAGAGTGTTGCAAACAAAAATTCTCGTAAGAATACTCGGTGCAAGGTGCAGCCACGGTGTGGCTGCCTTTCGCCAGTACATAGCGTGCAGAAGCGGTTTGCTCGCAGCTAAGATAAGCACTTTTTGAAAGATCCTTTGCCCTTGTTCCCCACGCATGACCGCTTGCAGGCAAGCGAGATAGAGCAAATTAGAGTGTTTGCAAAACAAAAATTCTCGTGGAATACTCGGTGCAAGGTGATGCCACGGTGTGCTGCCACGGTGTGCTGCTTTTTGCAGTACATAGCGTGCAGAAAGCGGTTGCTCGCAGCGAGATAAGAGCACTTTTTGAAAGAGCCTTTGCTCCTTGTTCCCCACGCGTGAGCGCTATGCAGGCAAGCGAGGGGATAGAGCAAATCTATTTTTTGAGTGTTTGCAAACAAAAATTCTCGTGGAATACTCGGTGCAAGGTGCTTGCCACGGTGTGGCTGCCTTTCGCAGTACATAGCCGTGCAGAAGCGGTTGCTCGCAGCGAGATACGCACTTTTTGAAAGAGCCTTTGCCCTTTGTTTCCCCACCGCGTGAGCGCTTGCATGCAAGCGAGATAGAGCAAATTAGAGTGTTTTGCAAACAAAAATTCTCGTGGAATACTCGGTGCAAGGTGCTGCCACAGTGTGCTGCCTTTCGCAGTACCATAGCGTTCAGAAGCGGTTGCTCGCAGCGAGATAAGCACTTTTTGAAAAAGCCTTTGCCCTTGTTCCCCACGCGTGAGGCTTGCAGGCAAGCGAGATTAGAGGAAATTAGAGTGTTTTGCAAACAAAAATTCTCGTGGGAATACTCGTGCAAGGTGCCTGAGGTGCTACCAAGGTGTGCTGCCTTTCGCAGTACAATAGCGTGCAGAAGCGTTTGCTCGAAGCGAGATAAGCACTTTTTGAAAGAGCCCTTTGCCCTTGTTTCCCCACGCTTGTGAGCGCTTGCAGGCAAGCGAGATAGAGCAAAGTAGAATGTTTGAAAACAAAAATTCTCGTGGAATACTCGGTGCTGGCAAGTTGAGGTGCTGCCACGTGTGCTGCCTTTCGCAAGTACATAGCGTGCAGAAGAGGATGCTCGCCAGCCGAGGCATAAGCACTTTTTGAAAGAAGCCTTTGCCCTATTGTTCCCCAGCCGTGAGCGCTTGCAGGCAAGCGGAGATAGAGCAAATTAGAGTATTTGCAAACAAAAATTCTCGTCGGAATACTTGGTGCAAGGTGGCTGCCAACGGTGTGCTGCCTTTCGCAAGTACATAGCGTGCAGAAGCGGGCTCGGCAGCAGGATAAGCACTTTTTGAAAGAAGCCTTTGCCTTGTTCCCCACGCGTGAGCGCTTGAAGGCAAACGAGATAGAGCAAATTAGATGGTTTGCAAACAAAAATTCTCGAGGGAATACTTGGTGCAGGGTGCTGCCACGGTGTGCTGCCTTCGCAGTACATAGCGTGGAAAGCGGTTGCTCGCAGCGAATAAGGCACTCTTTTGGAAAGAGCCTTTGCCCTTGTCCCCACGCGTGAGCGCTTGAAGACAAGCGAGATAGAGCAAATTAGCACCGCAGCTACGCACCTGGTGTTTGCAAACAAAAAATTCTCGTGGAATACTCGGTGCAGTGCTTGGCCACGCGCGGTGTGCTGGCCTGTTCGCAGACAATAGCGTGCAGAAGCGGTTGCTCATTGAGAGATAAGCACTTTTTGAAAGAGCCTTTTGCCCTTGTTCCCCACGATCCGCCGGTCATGGTAGAAGACTGCGTGAGCGGCTTGCAGGCACGGAGACTTCAGGAGCAAGATAGATGTTTGCAACAAAACATTGCTGTCGTGGGATTACTCGGTGCAAGGTGCTGCCATTGTGTGCTGCCTTTCGCAGTAATAGCGTGCAGAAGAAAGCGGTTGCTCGCAGCGAATAAGCACTTTTTGAAAAGAGCCTTTGCCCTTGCTACCCACGCGTGAGCGCTTGCGGTCAAGCGAGATAGAGCAAATTTAGAGTGTTTGCAAACAAAAATTCTCCGTGCGTGCCCAAGCCCAAGCAGGGCTCTGCTGCTGGCAATCCCTGCTGGGATCCTGCTCCTGTGGGTGCTTCGCTGCCTCCCAAAGAGCTGGTGGCTGTTCCTTGACTGCTGCTCCAGGCTTTTTCAGTGGTATTTTACGCCAGCGGTGGCCGCTCTGGAAAAAAAAACAGGGACAAACCATTCGGGAAGATGTTGAGCACCTCTGGGAGGGTATCGGCTAGATAGTTGAGGCTCGCCTGTCTCGCGAAGCGGTGAGTCGCTCGACTGACTGCCATTCTCGCTCCTGTTTCATGTGCTGCGAAGGGGAAACCACACCAGAATCAACCAATAGTCGCTCTACGTGGTGAATTGTGGTACAAGGGAACGGTGCGAGGGAACGTGTGGGCTCGACGTCGTCTCGTAGGAGACATTCTCCCCTCTTGTGTGTAATAGTTGGACAGACGCTCTTTTGCACATCCCATTGCTTCGCTTGTTACCATCACAGCGGAGAAGCCTGTGAGTCAGGAACTGTATCAGCATGTTGTAGCGTCAAGATTGGTCTCCAGGCACCTGGCGACCCCACCTAAGTGAAATGAGCAACTGTCTCTCGTTCTCGTAGCGTGCTGCGAATATATAACTCACAATTAAATGGAGAATGCGTCAGTGGGAATTACATATTGTGTCCAGATGCAATTTAGATGTCTGAAGACACACACGGAGGTGCTTGTCTATATAGCTTAATGCAGCCTTTGCTAGCAGTCATTGAGGAACGTATTGGCAGAGAAGATCTCCGCCGATTAATGGAGCAGCGAGAGCCTCAAGGCACAGTTCTTTCTGAGATGAAACTGACTTGTTGCCGCGCTATGTAGTCTTCGAGCAGCGCACCACGATCAAAGTCTGACCTTAGAGCGAGGCAAAGGCCAGATGGAGAGATTTCCTACGAAGCACAGTCCCTCCCAGTGCAGTCGTTATTGGCACAACCAATGAGATGTAATTCTGGCGTACGGAATACTCGGTGTCAACTTGCTCCAGGCTGTGTGGCTGCAGAGAAAGCAAAGGGATAAATCATCAATTCAGTGTTCCTGTGCAGCTTTCCAAAGCTGAGATGTTGGGGCTATTTATTCCCACAGGCAGAGGGGCCTAGGTGCGGATGCTCGGGATGACGAGGTTGTTCCCTGTTGAGGAGGTAGTGGGCGAGGTCACAGATAGGCGATGCTCGAGGAAATCAGCTCTGGTGCGCTTTCGTCCACGCCTGCCATGGAGATAGCACTTTTGAGATTCAGGAAGAACGTGGCACTCAGTTGCCTTGGGTTTTCTGGCGCAAGCGCCTTGGAGATCAGAGCGCTTTGCAGGCAAGCGAGATAGAAGAAATGGGAGGTGTCACCTGCGCCAAGCATGCTTATTGCGAAGATAGCCACAAATGGATAGTGCTTCTTACTTGTGGTCGGCCTCCCAACCCAAAACCATTTGTGTAGATTCTCTCAGCGTTTGTGCATTTGGGACGCCAAAAGCGTGTGCTGCCAACAGTGCGTTAAGAGCAGGGGAAGGGGGATGAACTTCCTGTGCCCACCAAAAGCCAGGAATTCCACCTTCTGCAGCGCTCCCATGCAGCCCCTGGGGAGAGGAAGCTGCAGTGTTGAGTGCAGGTCGCGTGGCAGCTCCTCTCCTCGAGCACTGCTACCTCACCATATGAGGCTCTCTCTGCTAGAGAAGGGAAGCCTGGGTGTGCTCGCACGAGAGATTGAACACAGGAGATCAAGGCGATAGCTGTTGTGAGAAAGTCTAGGCCTACTACTCGGCGCATTAGGTCGTTACCGGAAAAGGAGAGGGAATCACCTCTGCCACAAAGTCGGGGCTCCACCAGCCCCAACATGCACGAGCCTGATTCCAACCCCATAAAACCATCAACCATCGGCTCTGCAGCTGCAAGGCTTCTCCTGGATCCTTTCCTGGATCCTTTCCTGGATCGCAGCAGCGGCATGGCGGGAGGCATCCTTGATCTCGGTGATCCTAGAACTCTCGGGAGAACCGGGAATCGTTTGGGCCGCCGATGGCTTCAGCGGTTTAGCTGGCCTTTCCCAGCTTGTCTCCCAGGCTGTGATGGGACGAGCTGGGGCAGACCCCCGTGCGCCGGCGTTCTCACGAACTCATTCATGGCCTCCTCTTCTGAGCCACTTTCATCCGGGCCCAGCGGTGCTGAAGCGAGCAGAGGATGAAGAAGGATGGAGCGGGGTCCCGCGGAGGCGCACCATCAGGGCACGTGGCCTGCCAGGCTCCCAGTTCTGCTCAAGTTGCCGCTGTCCTACACAGACATTCATTAGGGGAACGTTTGTCCCTGGCACCAGGGTCCCGCTCTCGGGGGCTGTGACGCAAAGGCTCAGGGGCAGCTGGGAGCGCCAGTGGCCGTAGTACCAGTCACCCCTCTTGCGTCCCGACTGTGAGTGCAGGTCCTGTCCCTCCCCTCGCCACAAGCCACTGCTGGGCCGCTGTGCTCTGGGCTCACTGCCCGGATGGGCAGCGCTGCAGGTGCCTGCGCAGTCTCTGGTTACCACAGCTCCCCCTGTAGTGCCTGGAAAGGCAGCGCGCCGATGCCTCCTGGCCTGGTTCCTTTTGTGAAAGCGCGGAATGTCACAGGATCTGCTCTCCCGAGCGAGGAGGAGGAGAAAAGGGCTCTGTTCAGCTCCCCTGGCCGGGCTGTGGTGCAGCACGGGCGACAGCGTCCCTCTGTGTGCCATCGCTCTCGGGGCGAGCTTCGAGAGGGACGACTGAGGAATGGGGGCAGATTTGGCTGCTGTGAGCACTCCGTGGGCTGGGCACTTGAGGGAGGGGGCCACGGTGCTGCTACGGGGGCTGTGACGAGTTGATGGAGCGCTGCTGCCCGGCCGGTCCCGCTCCCAACCTCTGGCGCCCCTCTGCCGCGGCTCGCCCAAAGTTATCTCACAAATGCTGAACTGGCCCGAAACTTAAATACAAGGAGGACAGTCCCCAGATGGCGCTAACACAGCAGGTGCCTGGCCCAGCTGGGACTCGCCGGGAGTGTTGTTTATGGGAAACCAGCGCAGGAATTGCCGGCTGGAAGGAGCGACTGGAAGCGGGAAGGTTGGCGCATGCACCACAGAGCCGCGCGGAGATCCGGAACAGGAAGCGGGGTCCAGCGAGCTGCTGGATGGTGAGGGGAAGTGACATTGCCCGCAGCTCCGGTTCTGATATCAGGGAAGGGTGTGGCTTTCCCGGTGCTTCCCGAGCTGCGTGGGGCGAGCTGGGGCGCTCCTCCACCCCCCCCTGTCGAACAAGCCCCGGGTTTGTCCCGCGAGGGGGCTCCGGGTCGGGGGATCCTGCTCAGGCTGGGCAAGGGATGGCCATAGATGCCACCAGTAGCCGTGCCACGGGCATTACCTGCCCGCTGGCGGGCCCATCCGGGAAGCGTGCACGGAAGAGGTTGGGCAGCGGGACTTGCCCCAGCGTGGGTCAGAGTCCATCCTCCGACAGGGCCTGCTGACGATCCCCTGGGGACAGCGGGGTCACAGCGTGGCTTTGGAGGAAGGGGCTGGAAGCCGCGCCCTCGCCATGCTGGGAGCTTGGGGTGGTGCTGTGGCTCCTTGCTGGTGTCCAGCGCGCCCCCAGGAGACTGGGCTGTGCTGGACCATCGCTGGGAGCTGTGGGACTGTCCAGCTGCACCCTGGGCTGGGGTGGGCAGCTGGGGCACGCGGACCCGCCCGCAGCTCGCTCTCGAGGACACGTCCGTCCCCTTCCCCGTGCCGTCTCCGTGCGTAGACGGGGCGCGGCGGAGGAAGGGGTGGCCACCGCCCTTCTCCCGCAGCCTCTCCCGGACACCTGGGGCTGCCTGGCGCCACGGATAGCGGGCATGTCGCCGTCCTTGTCCCCTCCTGCCTGGCTGCGGGCGCCGGCGCTGCACAGTCGCGTTCGTGGCCCGAGGTGGCCGAGGGAAGGAGTAACGTGACCGTCCCGTTTGGTCAGCCACAGTCTGGTCATTTCTGTCACCTCTGAGTTCACAGCAAGTGACGATGCCCGGCGGGAGGTTGGGGTGGTCTCGCAGGATTCAGCTCCGGGAAGGGCTCTGGGGGCCTCCAGGTGGCAGCAAGCTTGTCCCCCGTGTCCCCAACCCGCCAAGCACGAAGGGGTCCCATCGTGGTTCCCCCGTCCCCTGCTCGGCTGGCGGGCCTCCCGGGCGTCTACGCCCTCCTCGCACACTTCCTGCCGTTCTTGTTCCAATTCCTCTGGGCGTCTGCTCCTCCCGCTTCTTCCAATTAAAAAAGAAAAAAAAAAAAAAAATCCAGCATCTCTCAGCGTGCGGTTCGCGAGGCTGGAGCTTGCCGTGCCCCGTCCGGGAGGCTGGGGGTGCAGCAGGAGGGAACGGTGGTGCCGTTGTCTTGTGGCCATTCACTGGGGCACGGGGTCAAGGGATCACCCTGAAGGATTTTGTGCCCAGATGTTTCTCCTGCAGTTCTCTTTGTTCGGGGTGGGTTCTGGGACCGAGGCGTGAACGGGCGGTTTTGAGAGGGATATGCCCTGCATGGAGCCCATTCCCAAGCAAAGCTGACAAGTGGCGGCACAGGGGCACATTTTGCCGTGGCAAGCTGAAATCTGGTTGCCCAGCCACATCTCGAAGCCTGACCATTCCTCCCCTGTCCCCTAGGAGTGGCCCATCCGTGACGCCGCGGGACCCCGTCCCGTGGAGCCGCAGGGTGATCGAGGCCCAGAGCGGCTCATCCTCCCCCCGAGCCGACCAATGCCATCCTCAAGCAGCTCGTGTCCAACTCTGCGGCACTCAAGCGCCGCTCCGGCCGATCTGACGCCGAACGATGGCAGCGCGCCCCTGGGGACTCCCACACCATGCACGGGGCGCGCCGGGGGACGCCTTCGGGACACCTCGTTCGCCTCAACTCAGCAAGCCGGGGAGCCGGTGGCCGGAGGTGGGAGAGGAGCCGGCGCTCCAAGCCCGGGCTGCTTGTTCCCGCCCGGGCTTCGGCCGCACAAGCGCGCAGTCGGTGACGCGCGGGACCGCGGACATTGCTGGGCTCGCTGCGGATCGGCGCCTTCGTCAAAGACGCGTTCCCTCACTGTCAACGAGAAAGACGTGAACAGGGAGCGGGGGCAGCTGCCCAAGAGCTCTCTCCAGCCCCGTGAAGAAGCTGGTCCAGAGGAGATAAGCCCCGAAGAGCAGCAGCGCCCGAACGGGCTTGGCCGCGGGGCCGCTGAACCCGGCTGGACGAGCGCGACTTCGTGGGACAGTCACGACCGCCTGGGGTGGCAAGGCGGGGCGGGGCTTGAAGCACGCCGAGTCCATCAGTCCTTACCACATCGACCTGGGCCCTCATGCTCGGCGAGCGTGCTGAGCACATGAGATAAGGATCAGTGGAGCAGGACGAGACCCCGAACGCTGAAGGCAGAGACCGCAGAGAGGAGAGGAGGAGGATGGCGCAGCGCCGCCCGCCGGTCCCCGCTGGTGGCCCCGCCGGCCGGTACCCCGGCCCGCGCGCCGGTGGCGAGCCCCAGGACGCATTCCGGCCTCCAGCTGCCACCTCGGGCCGAGGAGCGCAGGTCCCCGTGCCCAGGCCCCCGACCAGCGCGGGGCGCCCCCCAAAAGCCCCGACAAGAGTTCTCGTTTCGCCGACGAAAAACGATGCAGAGATCCGGTATAGCGGGCGCCAAGCCAGGCTCTGGATCTCGCGTAGCTGCTCGGACACGAGGCTGAACAGCACGGATGGTGCACTGGGGAAGACTCCACTGCTCCCCCCGTCCCTGCTGCAGCGGACACGCGCTCTGCTCTCGGGCTGGGTGCCTACCACCTCTCGCCCCTGCGGAGCTCCAGCACTTCCTGGAGGGGGAAGCAGACTCGATTTCAGTTTCTTTCTGGTTGGACTTTGATATTAGCTCCTTTCTCCTCCCCCTGCCCGTGTTTAAAGCGATTTAGGAGCCTGACAAACAGCCCTTTGGAGTCTAACAACCCTTAGTAATATATATCTATTTCCACCATCAGTTTTACTGTTTCTGATTTATACCTTTCTCTACTCTCTTTTGGTTTAAACTGCAGGGAAGATTTCCCACGAGGAAAGAGCTTGCTCTGGAGCTCAGTACGTGGCCCAGGACTCGTGCAGCTCAGCCCCGGTTTTGGGACTTTTGCATGACAAGATCTCCACCCCCAGTGCCAGCGCGTGCTCCACTCCCCATCCTTCAGATGGATAAGGATGGATTCCATCCCACATTTCCTGCGACCCTCCAACAGCCTGGGGTCGCAGGGAAGCCACAGCCAGCCCTGGGGATAGTGGGATTGGGGGGGACGTGGCTCTGTCCCCTGTGGGAGGAGCCCTGGAAGCCCCAGAGCCGGGAAATTCTGGTTTCTGTGGGGCCGGGCGGTGCCGGAAAGCAGCGGCGGAGGAGGAGGTTTTAAACCGTGTATAAAATGCAAGGAATAAAGAACTGGTTAGTGACCCGGCTGGCCTGAGTTCCGTGGGTGACCACCAGGGACCTGCTGCGCACGCAGGACAGTAGCCCGTGCTGCTGCACCCCACCCCGTCCTGCTGCCTCTCACCTCGGCTGTCTGTCCCTGGCGCTGCTCCGGCCGCGGGCGGGCCATCTGCGGTGCTGAGCTTCTCTGCCCAGTCCTTCGAGAAGCGGGAGGAGGCTCCTGCTGGCCGGAATCTGGCTCGGGGCTGGGACCCTCTGGCAGGCGCTCCTCCAAGGGACGGCTGTGCCAGCACTGCCCTGTCCTCCCCCAGGCCTGCTCGTGGCCAGGGGGAGAGGGACGGGCTGGGGCAGGACTGGCTGTCCTGCTCCCACGGTTTGGGCCAAGGCTGCCCTGGGGGTTCCCGGCCGCGTGTGGGCTGCTGGGCCGCCGGGTGATTCCATCACCATCCCACAGGCCAGCTTCCACAGCTCAGCATGCTGAAATGGGGCTCTGCCAGTGCTGGGAGCGACCTGCCCGCTCCAGGCGCAATGGACTGGGGCTGAAGTGGGCAAGTGCAGAACGGCCCCACAGCCCTCTGAGCGGGTGGAGAGCGTGGAGCGCTGCCACTTGCTCACTGGAACAGGGATGATTTATCCCCTCCAAACATGTCCAGCCCTGGGAGGGCTGGATGCCCCTGTCTCCCAAATGGATCTCCCTGGAGAAGCCAGGGGAGGGCAAAGGCTGTGCCACAGTGGGGACACAATGGGGTCCTGTCCTGTCACCCCGGGCAGGGACATGGGCCATTGTTGGGACAGGAGAACAGACAGCAGCTGCAGCTGAGCCGTGAGCTCACCACGTGCCTCTTGCCCCGGTCACCGTGCCCCTCTTGCCCTCTTGCCAGGGTCCCTGTCCACCCCTGATCCTGCTGACTGTCACCCGTGGAGGTCACCAGGCATGTTGGGGACACCTGGTCCACTGTCCCTTAGGGATTGCTGTGGGAGGGTGACGCTCGTGTCCCTGAGCTTTGTCCCGCCTCGCTCCCCGGGGCTGTGGGCGGGGAGCAGCCCTGGCTGACCCTTTCACGGCCGCTTGGCCACCCGTCACCTCGGCCCGCCCTGATCTTTTGTGACGCTGTCGCTCCGGGCTCGGGCGTCAGGCAGCCAGCCCGCGGTGCCGCGAGCTGATGGGGCAGAAAGAGTGTGCGGGGCTGTGCTGGGCTCAGCTGGGACACGGCCACCGCTCCTCGGGACAGGGGTGCCCTGGACAACACCGGGAGGCGGGGGACAGGGACAGCCACTGTCGCCTGAGCTAGCGGGGGAGTGACACCAGCACCGCCAGGCCGCTGCACCAACACCCCAAACCTCCATGGGCCACGGTGACACCTTGGCAGATGGGGTGCCCCGGTGCCGTGTGGAGGCCCAGCACCTGCCAGCACCCACGGGCACGCTCTGGCCCTGCTGGTCCCAGTGGGTTTGATGCCGAGTGACAGAATGAGCAGGGCTCCATCGGCCGTGTGCAGCCCACGCGCCCCGGGCGCTGAGCGCGGCGCGCGGAGCCCGCGGACGGAGGGTGGCAGCGTGGGATAAATCCAGGGCATCCTGGGATGGGATCGTGCATGCCCAGAATGTGCCACTGCAGCCTGGCACCTGGGAAAGCCCAAATCAGGATGGAGCGGCCTCTGGGCCAGCCAGTGGGAAATGTCCCTGTCGTTGGAACAAGGTGGCTTAAGGACCTTCGAACATTCCAATGATCTAGGGAAAGTTGATTCCAGGGCTCAGTTGCGCTTAATCCGACGCTGGTCTCCTGTCACCTTAAGACCAGTTTTGGATCCAGGACGCTGGCTTTCTTACCCAGGAGCTCGGCTGTCCCGTTGGACCCACGCCGGTCGCGTCCTGCATGTAGAGCCCAGGGCCTGGGGTCTGTTCGCTGCCAGTGTGACGCCTTCAGAGAGCCAGGGCTGGGGTCTGTTCCTCTGTGACCTTCCAGGAGCCCAGGTGTTGGGTCTGTCCTGCTGTGACCCTTCCAGAGAGCCCAGGCTGGGGTCTCGTCTGGCCAGGCATTGGAGAGCTGGTGCGCTGTGCACGGAGCGTGCCAAGCACCCAGAGCCATGCCAAATCACACCAGGATCCACCCGTGCTATTCGGAACGCTCAATCCAGCATTTTAAATGCATTTGGCCCATTTAAGGCCCCTGAAATGAGGGGTATAACCCGCTCACAGCAGCCCCAGCCTGCTTTTTCCTGGGAGGAAGACAGCAGATGTGGGAGCGGGAGCTCTGAGAGGGGCTGGCTGGGGCCAGGCTGAGCTTCCTCAGCTGGCGCAACCAGGCAATGGGGGCTGCAATTGGGATCAGATGTGGGCGCTCCCCTCCTCTAAATGCAGCACTCCGGGCTGCCTGAGGAGCAGCAGGGAGATTAGGAGGTTTTTGTGCTGCTGGGGCCAGGGGTGGTCTGCAGCGACCTCCAGAGCGTGGTGACTCCCCTGGGAGGCTGTGTTTCTTGGGGAGGTCCCTACCAGCCTGGGAGCTGAGCTCCTCACTGCTTCCCTGCTTCCTTCCTCGGCTTCTTTCCCTGCGGTGCCGGCGGAGCGGGCTCTTCCGGAGCAGGACCATGCAGGAGCATGGTGGCTGGTGTGGAGAAGATCAGCTTTACTCGGAGGCTGAGGTCGGAGCAGAACGAGGAGCTCGCCCCTCCTGCGCGGGGTGGACGCATGAGTTCCGGACGGCGGCATGGGAGACAGGGCTGTGGCATTTGGGGAGGGGACAGGGCTGCGGGAGCTCTTGGGGTTCTTTCTTTGCCACCCACCGCCACCCCTGGGGGTTCGGGGCGCTGCTCCCTCAGGGGTGTCAGTTGTCCCCAGTGTCGCGTGGCAGTGAAGCTGTCTCCAGGTTGCTGCGGGGACAGGGCCGCGCTTGACACGCGTGTCCCCAGGAGCGCAGGGTCCGGCCGGGCGCGGTAGGGGCCAAGCCCGCGGTGTGCAAGCACTGGCTGCGAGGGCTCTGCAGCGAGAGCGACAGCTGCGACTTTCTGCACGACCACGACCACGCGGCGTGCCCGAGTGCTATTTCTACTCGCGTTCGTAGGTGGCGGGCCGGGGACGTCGGGAGCCTCTGCCCGCTCCCTCCGGGAGCGCTGCCATCCTCGGGTCTGGCCTGGAGGCAAGGGGCTGATGCACCATCCCGACTGCGGAAAGAAGTGTCACTGTCACCCGCATTCAGGGGGTGGTGTCGCGGGCCGTCCCGTTTGCCCTCCGCCCTCCTCTTTGAGCGTTCCCGTTGCGCTTGGGGTGCGCGGGCGCTGTCCCCGATGTTCCCGCTCCTCCCGCAGGCGAGTGCAGCACAAGGACTGCTCCCTTCTGCACGTCGATGGCACCGCCAGCAGCCGTGGGCTGTCCCATGGTACGTACGCGCTTCTGCTCAGGCGCCGGTGACTGGGACAGGGACAGGGACGCGCGCGGAGCGGAGGGACCCCACGAACCGCGTGGGATTTGGGCTCGGGCTGCGGAAGCAGACAATCCCGATGCGATGCCGTGTTCCTCTAAATGTCCCTGTGCCTGGCAGGTCCCCTGTTGCATTCAAAGCACACGAGGGGTGATGGTGCTCCAACTACCTGGTGGGCTTTTGCCCTGGGACCAAGTGCGAAAATTCGTGCAGTCGTACCGGGCAGGGCTTGGTGACGGGGTGGACCGGGGCAATGTCCCCTCTCTGAGGTGGCTGTGGCCTTGCAGAGTCGGGACAAGAGACCCAATGGTGAATTCACCAAACCTCAGAGCCGGGGGGTCAGAGGTGGGTGGGCAGGGACAGCCTGGTCCCCACGGAACGGCTGTGGGACATCCTGAGGGCTGTGGGAGCTCCAGGGACATCCCGAGGGGTGTAGATCCTCGGAGGATCTGGGGGCACCCCAGCGGATAACTGCGTGTCCTGTGTGTCCCTTCCAGCCTCAAGCCGGGCTGATGACCAGCAGCACGGACCCAGCCAAGGTTGAAGCCGTTTTCTCTGTACCCACGGGCTGTGTGCTGCCCAGCTGCCCCCCAGCTCCTGTGGGACAGCAGCTGCCAATTGCCCCCTTTCCTGCCCCATTTCTGCCCCACAGGAAGTTGGGTGTCCATGGGCTGCTACAGCGCGGATCTGGCTGCTGGAGAGGAGAGGGGAGGTGAGGATGTGCCACCAAGACCACCACAGGGGCGTGTCCACCCAGCAGCTGGCACTCCCCTGTGGGAACACGAGGGCTGCCCCCCGAGCGACGGCAGAGCCTGCTGGAAGGGTGAAACCTGCTCCAAGGTAGAGTTTTGGAGTGGGAGGGCTGGAGAGGCGATCTCACCTGGAGAGTGTGGGGGAATCCCAGTATCCCAGAACAGCCTCCTGACTGGAAATGTGCTTTTTCCCTGTTACATGGCATGCCCCTGGAAGGCTGGGTGGGAAGGAGGGATTTGTGGGATTGAAACAACCTGACACAGGGAGAGGATTTTGAGTGATAAATAAACCAGTGGAGAACCCTGGAGACAATCAAATCCCTCCGGGTCATAGGCTTTGGTGGCAAGTTGGAGGTCTCGGGTTGCTGTTTCCATGATCCACTCCATCGGATTGGGTTCAAAATGAGCGTGTGGGGCGTGGGCAAGTGCCTGATCCCATTCCCTTGCCTCCAGAGCGGATTCAGGTCAGTCCCTGTGCCGGTGAGAGCGGGAGGACGCGCCTGGAAATGCTGCTGGACAGGTGACTCCAGAGCTCCCACACCGGATCAGGGAGGGACGGACTTTCCTGGCCTAGAAAAGCCAGCGGGGATGGCCCAAGCACACTCACAGCTCAACAGGCAGCCACGAAAATCACTTCATGCAATGAAAACGGGATTTTCCACAGCTGGCTGCTCCCCCTGGCACAGCAGCAGCGTCCTGAGGGGTGGAGGGGGCAGGACTGGCTCGTGCCAGGATCCGGGCACAAGGGGGACACAAAGCACCACGTCTGACATCACAACCCAAGCAGGAAAGGAAACCCCACAGGTTTTTATTGCTGGTACGAGAGTTTTTGGTTGCGGCACCCTCTGTCACGGCACTACTGCACTGTGCAGAATAAAGAGCTCAGACTTTAATTCTTGGCTTTTTTCTTTTGCCCTCGGTGCCTGCAGCATGGACCAACCCTTTCCCAGACATGTTTGCCGAATGGCAGCTCTGACTAGCACTCCTGACTGTACTGGTTTTCTGCTGCAGACACACTTTGCCTTTGGGCACAAACAGCTCATCCCGTGGAGTTTTGTTTTTTTTTTTTCCCTGGAATTAGGGCTGTGGTCTGAGCTGCTCGCTCCGTGCCTTCACACAGGTCCTGACCAGTCCCACCAGTACAAGGGGTGGAGACAAACTGGGCTGGGCCAGCACAGCTCTGTGATTTAGAGAATGGTTGTTGGGATTGAAGCCCACCCTGCCAGGACCCTCAGTGCAACACTTCACTACAGAATTGTCAAATAATCTCTAAGACAGCTCAGGTAAGGTGCTGTCCCATGATCCCTGTGCCCAAGCAGGGATTGGGACTCTGGCAGCCCCCAGAAGCTCTACTGCCCACACAGACCTCTGGATGGCCTCTCAAATGCTTCTTATTTCACCACTAAAAGCTGCCTGGCGCACGGAGGGGTGACCACAGGCTTGTCCCTGTCACCTCTTCTGCTACACGAGGGGACCTGCCAAGCCCCTCCGCGCCTCTCTCGCACCATTTCTGCTCGCACGCCCCAAGGGGCATCGTGTGTGACTGTGCTGGCGAATGCCTGTCTGGGATCTGCTCCTGGGTGCTTCTGCTGCCTCCCAAGAGCTGTGGCTGTTCTTGACTGCTGCTCCAGCTCCTTCAGTGGTATTTACGCCAGCGGCTGCCGCTCTGGAAAACAAAACAGCGGCACCAAACCATTGCAGTGTGAGGCAGGGATCTGTTTGAGGGCTCCGCTGGGAGGGTGAGGCCCAACTGCAGCTCCTCTGTCATGTGCTGCAGGGGAAACCACCCAAAACAGCAGCAAATCCCTCGTGATTTGTCAGGAAATCCAGGGAGATGGAGCTCTGTTAGGAACATCTCCCTGTGCTTTGTGCAGCTTTTAAAATGCTCCTGACAATCCAGGGAGAAGCTGTGAGTCAGGAACTGTTATCAGCACTTTTATTAAGCAAATTCCCTGCCCACCTAGAGAATCCTGCTCTCTCAGCTCTGGTATTACTCTTAAAGGGAGGATTTAAATTATTCAGAGCTTTAATAACAGGAATGCTAAATATAGACTTTTGCAGCAGTTTGGAAAAGGAAGAATTCCCGAAATAGGAGAGCCCAAGGAAGTCTTACTGAAGTGCTGTAGTTCCAGCCATAGCTGAGCAGGCAATAACCACAGGAGCATGGAGATCAGCAGAGTCCCCCTGCCTCACGTGGATGTATTTGGCAACAGTAACTGCTCCGGCTGTGGGGAGAGAAAGCAAAGGGATAAATCATCAATTCAGTGTTCCTGTGCAGCTTTCCAAAGCTGAGATGTTTGGGGCTATTTATTCCCACGGGCAGAGGGCAGGGTGGATGTGGGAAAGGGATTGCTCCCTGTGAGGGTGG
>VKON01000152.1:243053-293219 GCA_009741485.1 Malurus cyaneus samueli
GAGGTTGTTCCCTGTGAGGGTGGGGAGGTCAAGGGATGGAATTCCTGCATGTCCCATCCCTGGAAGTGTCAGGCTGGACAGGGTTTGGGGCAGCCTGGGACAGGTGGAGGTGTCCCTGCCCACAGCAGGGGTGGCACTGGATGGGCTTTATGGTCCCTTCCAACCCAAACCATTGTGGATTCCACGATTTGTGCATTTTTGACCCACTGGAACAGCAGTGTAAAGCAGGGAAGGGGGATGAATCTGCCCAAAGTCACTTCTTGATCCCTTAGCCTCCTGGGAGAGAAGCTGCAGGTGCTGATCCAGGCGTGCAGCTCCCCCAGCCTCACCTCCATGAGGGGCCTCTCTGAGAGGGGACCTGGGGGGTGACAATCACAGGGCTGGGATCTGACACGGGATTAGGGCACGGAAAAGGAGAGGGAATCACCTCTGCCACAAAGTCGGGGCTCCACCAGCCCCAACATGCACGAGCCTGATTCCAACCCCCATAAAACCATCAACCATCGGCTCTGCAGCTGCAACGGCTTCTCCTGGATCCTTTCCTGGATCCTTTCCTGGAGCAAGAGCCTCAGCCTTTCCTGGATCCTTTCCTGGATCCTTTCCTGGAGCAGCTCAGCAGCTCAGCATTCCATTGTCCCATTCCCAGCTGCCATCCCAGCACTTTTGTTACCTTGCTGGGGCTGTGAGAAACCACCCGTGGGTGTCTCTGCTGCGATCCTCACATCCTTCTGGAATGAATGCATCCCTGGAAAAATCCTCAGCCCTTCACGATCAGGATACAGGTCTGGAATCCACTCCAAGCCCGTGGCAGTGGCCCTGGAGTTCCTGCCAGAGGCCCGGGATGAGCAGGTGGGCTGGGTTTTGGGGCTGTGGAGCAGAGCCAGCTCCGGGGCTCCCCCCAGGCTCACGATGGGCTCACGATGGGCTCTGTCCATCTGCTCCCCGCTGTCCCGCAGCCCCTGCAGCCTGCTCAGCTCATTTTTGGATGTCCCCTGGCCTCTGAACGCCTTCGTCAGTGACAGATGGAGGTTCTTGGGGCGCAGAGCTGACACGGGGGCTTCAGATCCCACCCCGACTTCCAGGTGCACCTGCTCCTCTCCTGCCGTGGATTTGTCTCTTTTCTCCTGCTGGATGAGCTCACCGAGGCTATTTCTGCTCTCAGAGGAATCCTGAAGTACCTTTGTTGCTTTTAAAGTGTTTTTTTCTCCCTTGGAGCTCGCAGTCCCGTTCCCCACGGCTCCCTGGCTCCGAGTCTCCTTGCGCTTGGATTTTGGAGCAGATTTTTTTCTGGGAGCAGGGGCGGGCTCCGTCCCTTCCTCAGCCGTTCCCGCTGCTCCCGCGCTGCCGCCGGGCTCCTTCTCCCGGACCACCCTGGCTCGGTGCTTCTCGATCACCACCTTCACTCCCTTCTGCAGCTTCTTGGGGATCTCCTCCACCTCCTCGGGGTGCAGATCCAGGCTCCTGGCCACGTCCTGCACCGCGGGCTCCCGCGCTCCCCTCAGACGCTCCCGGGGCGCGGCGGGACCGGGAGTTGGGGTGGGCGCCGGGACGGTGCCGGTGGCGGGGGAGGGCCGGGGGCTCGTTGCTGGCAGCGGTGGCGGTCGCGGCGCGGCTTTGCAGTGCGGGAGGTGCGCGCGGAGCCGCTTGAAGGGCGGTGGCAGTGCGGGCACAGCTCCGGGCCCCGGCGCCGCCCGGCCGCCATCACCGTCCCGGTCCCGGTCCCGGTCCCGTCACGCGCCGGCTGTGACGTCACAATGGCGCGGCCCCCGCCCGCCGCCGGCCCCCGCGGCCGCGTTGTGACGTCACAATGCGCGCAGCCCCGCCGGCGCGGGCGCACGCAGTGACGTCACGGGGCGAGGCGGCGGCGGAAGCGGCGGTCGGGGCCGGTGCAGGGCCCGCTGCCGCCCCTCACCGCGGCCTGGGCCCTCACCGGGGCCACCTCCGCCCCTCACCGCGGCCTCCGACCCCTCACCGCGGCCTGGGCCCTCACCGGGGCCACCTCCGCCCCTCACCGCGGCCTCCGACCCCTCACCGCGGCCTGGGCCCTCACCGGGGCCACCTCCGCCCCTCACCGCGGCCTCCGACCCCTCACCGCGGCCTGGGCCCTCACCGGGGCCACCTCCGCCCCTCACCGCGGCCTGGGCCCTCACCGGGGCCACCTCCGCCCCTCACCGCGGCCTCGACCTCACCGCGGCCGGCCCTCACCGGGGCCACCTCCGCCCCTCACCGCGGCCTCCGACCCCCACCGCGCCTGGGCCCTCCCGGGCGCCACCTCCGCCCCTCCCGCGGCCTCCGACCCGCCCGCGGCCACCGACCCCTCAGCGCGGCCTCCCGTCCGCTCCGCCATGAGCTGCCGGCAGCCGCTGCCGAGCGAGCGGGGAGCGAGACAGAGGTGAGCGAGGGCAGCGCGGTCTGGGCGGCGGGGGGGAAGGAGGGTGGGCTGAGGGGAGGGGGCTCGGCCGCCTGAGCAGCCCCGGGGGTACCGCGGGGAGAGGGTTGAGGAGGCCTGGAGCGTTCGCTTCAGGGATGGGGTAATGGAGAGAGGCCCCCGAGGGGTTAAGGGGTCTGAGGGGTTCAAGGTTTTGGGGGGGAGGCTGGGTGCGTTCGAGAGGTCGAAGGGACGCAGCGGATGCAGAGGATTCGGGGGAGGTTCTCGGTGTGGTGGGGGAGGAACCAGAGGAACCGTGGGGCTGGTGTTGTGAGGCAGTGAGGGATCGTGGAGTCAGGAAATGGGGTGGAAGGGATTTTAAAGCTGTTCCCAGGGGCAGGGCCACCTTCCATAGCCCAGAGTGCTCCCAGCCCTGTCCGGGCCGGGCTGGAGGTGTTGAGGTCACTGCAGGTGTTGGGGAAAGGAAGGATCCACGGACAGCACAGACATTGGGTGAGGGAGGAATGTCCCTTCCCCAGAGAGAGTTCCAGGATGGGGAGAAGCCGATGGACAGTGTTTGGTGCCTGTGATCCCAGGGATGGGGAGTGGGGAGGCAGCTCGGGGCTGTAGGCGTGGGCCAAATCCTGGCAGCTGAGCTGGCTGGAAGAAAAGAGCCGCTTATAAATACCTCCCCCGAATCTGTTTTGACTCATCCGAGCACAGATTAATTTTAGGCACCAAAACAGCTCCATCCCGTGTTTTGGAGGGTGCTGAGATCCTGGCTGACTTGTCATGTTTGTACGGTGGGGGAAATCGTTTGATGTTTGTGCTGAAATCCTGTGGATGGGAATTCTGGGATGCTGCTGGTGATCAGCTGCTGTGTTGATGACACAGAATCCCAGAGTGGTTTGGGTTGGAAGGATCCTAAATCCCATCCAGGGCCACCCCTGCCATGGCAGGGACACTTCCCACTGTCCCAGGCTGCTCCAGGTCCTGTCTAGCCTGGCCTTTGAGTTTTTCCCTTTATCTCCTCTAATCTGGGAATACTGGCACCACCCCCACCCCATTATCCCCCTCCTTTGCTTTGATGCCTGCAAAGATTTGGATAAAAATTAGGTTAAAACTTGTACTTAGTGAGCCAGACAAGATGTCACGAGAGGGTGGCAAATGCATCAAAAACAGAGAAGATTTTGTTTTCCATGAGGTGTTTCCTGACAAAACCTTATTTCCACGTGGGAAATATGATTATTTTGGAATGTAACCTGACTCCAAACAGAGTGGGGGAACTAAAGAAAGTCCTTGTGGGGTCGTGTGAGCAGGTGAATAATTGGGTGTTCATGGAAGATGTGGTCACTGCCACTCAGTGTTAGGTGTCACTCTGAGCCCAAGGATTATTTTTAGGTGTGCAAGGCTGACAATTGTTCAGTGAGTTTATTTAGAAAAGTGGTTTTAATGTGAGTCTGTGTCCCTTAAACTGGTATAAAGCATCTTGTGAGAAACAGGATCCTTTGCTCTGTGCCCTTAGGCAGCAGCTAAAAGGAGAGTGTGAGAGTCCACAGCACCTCAGGGGTCTGGACACATCCTGCGTTAATTTGTTAAGTATTCCTGCTTTTTTGGGTGCCTTCAGAGAACAAAGCAGAAGGTAGATGAGTAAGCTGATAATTTATTTTCTCCCTGAATTTCCTGCAGGAAGAGGAGAAGGAATGGCAATGAAGATGATGGTCATGTTCCCCAGACAAAACGTAGCACCAGGAATACTGTCCTCCAGGACTCGTGGGACACTGAGGTGAGAGCCTTCTCAGGCAAATCCACTTTCCTTCAGTGCTGAATTTCAACAGCAGTTGGAATATCCTGTGTATTTTTTTAATTTTTATTTCTTAGCTTTGTGTTTGAGGTCTGACTTGGTGTGAGGTTTGACTTGGTGACATCAGAGATTGAAATCTGTAAAAGGCAGTTTGGAAATCAGCATTTCTGGTGAAGCCGGTTATCCCTGGCCTGAATATTTCTGGGAATAAGCTTCAAATCCTCCTTTGCAGCACCCAAGGGAATAATTTGCTGCTGTGTCTGTTTTTGCTGTGTGCAGAGCAGAGGAGATGATGAGGGTGGATGTGTCCATTGCTCCCTTGGCCTGACCATCAACTTTGCCTTTACTTACAGTGAGGTGATTATTTGTGCTGGGAAGACAAAACACATTCCAGCCAGGCCTTATCTGATGTGGAAAAAATGCTCTGATAGAACTGCTCAGTTCACAGCTAAAACACTCAAATTCCAACCATTTGCTTTTAACTCTTATTTTCCGTTATTTTTTGTTGGATGTGAGATAAACTTGTTTTGTTACCCCTCACCAGACAGGTGTTCTCTTGGTGCAATTTGCAAGCTGTGAGATTTCTTTTTAAAAAATATGCTGATTTCCCAACTGCTGCCGGATTTCCTGTGTGAATCACCTGAAAGTTCACTGTGAGCAACGTCCTTGTGTTGCAAAACATTCATGGAAAGGAGGGTGCAGAGCAGAGGCTTCCTCCTGCTCTGCATCCCTGGAAGTTAATGAAATTAATTTCTTTCAAGGTTTTAGAAATACCCTTGGTTTTTTAGAGCCTTCTCACTTTGAAGGTGGACTGTAATGAGCAATTATAGTATGAATTATTATAGAATTAACTCAATTATTCAGCTCTTAATTGTCCTTTGCAGAAAATATTTAGTTGCTGTGTAACTTTGAGCTCTTTTATAATCTCTAAATGGTTTCTAATGTGTATTTATACATTCCTATTGTGAGGGAGACTCTCTCTTAACCTGTTCAAGTAGATTATGTGATAGGACACTGCTGGAAAATGCTTTAAGAGCTGCTGTCCATCATGAAGGAATTCTCTGGGATTAAAACTGCCCTGGTTGCTGTGTTGCTGTTTTTCCAGGACAGCAGGGAGTCTTGGCATTTTGGGGTGTGATGGGGAGAAGCAGCCCTGCTTTGTTGCCATCTGACACTGAATCACTTGTCCAACAGGTCAAACCCCTCCGTGTGTGTAGAGTAGTTAAAGGCTAAAGCAGCTTTGTGGCGGGAGGAGGACGGATTTAGTGTGGAACAAGGGATTGAAGTAGGAGTAATGAAATTAAGGAAATGAGGAAAACCCCTGATGGTGAGTGGCAGAAGCACCTTTGCTTGTCGTGTAAACACCTGGTGTTTGGGCAGAGCCACTAAAAGCAGGACTGGCACTGGGTTTGTGGCCACACACCAGGGGTGACCTTCACCCTGGCCTGGTTTTTGGGTGCCGCGAGGGAACAGCACGGGCATGACTGACCCGGGGCAAGGTCACTGCTCAGCCTAACAGAGACTCTGCTTCTTGCATGCACTTGCCTGGTAAAAGTCTGGTTTTAACACATTAAACCCTGGTGTGAGGCAAGGAGAAGCTCTCACTGCTGAGGAACGTGGACGAAGCTTCCCAAACACCACCGGCCTCATTCTCAGAGGAACAGAATTCCCAATGTTGTCTCCTGATGAATAGAGCTTTTTCTCTCTCTCTCTCCTTTTTTTTTTTTTTTYTTGGATCCCTGAACTGAGCATGCCCAGAAATTCAAGCCCCGAGATTAAATCTGTATTATTCCAACGTTTGGTTAAGGACTTCCTGTGCCAAAGGGAGAAATCCTTGTGCTCATTGTGCACAAGTGCTTCCGATTGGTGTCGCCTGGAAAGTCTCAGCCAGCTGTAACACTTGTATTTACTTCCCTCATACTTGGTTCTGTGGAGACACCTCTTGCTGACTAAAAATCCCCGCTGGTTTTGGGATATTGAGTGAGAAAGGGGGTGTGGGAGCAATTTGTGACTTCCAAGAGCACGTGAGGGTTGCTTTTCATCGCAGGGCGTTGCACACCTGCTTTTTGTGAAACATTACCCAAAGTCCTGATTCCTCTGGCCCATTTCAGTTAAAAGTTGACTGTTCCCTCTTTCAAAGTGAGACCATGGCCTCAGGATGGCAAGCAGGCAGCTGCATTTTTAAACAGGACTTGGCTTTTGGCAGGATCTCTTCTTATTTTTTTTTTAAGTCTTGCATGTTTTTTGCTCTGGAGAAGGAGGTGAAAGGAAGTTTTCTCTTTAGTGGCAGTTCAAACGTGGACTGTTCTGTGATGTCACCCCTCAGTCCCTCACTTTGAATCCCACTGCTCACCCCAACCAGATCCAGTTCCAAAAGATTTGCTGTCTTCTCCCTTTGGATTGTCCTTTCACCAGGACAGGCAGCACTCCTGACTTCCAATTTTCACAGATTCTCTCTCAGTGCTGCTTTTTGACAAATTGCTGTAAGGATGTGCCATTCCTGCTGCTCCTGGAGAAGCTGTTCCCAGGTTAGAGCCACCCTGAGCGTGACAGAAACCTCTGCTCTGGGGTTCAGTCCTTGAGCAGGCACAGACACGGGGCTGGAGCTACAGCAAACGTTAAACATTAGCGAGGCAGAGCCTTTGCCATGGAATTTCGCTTCCTGTTCAGCCTTGTTCTCCCTTTTCCAGGAGGTCAGCTGCGTTGTTTTCCCTGTATTTGGTTAGAAATCCATTGCTTGCCCCTAAATCAAGTCAGGAGAAATTGTAATGGATCCTCTGAGGGGCTCCCACTCGTGGGAATGCTGAGACTCCCCAGTTGTGCTCTGCACCCGGGGCAATCACCAATGAAAACCCTTTGCTCTTATTTTCCCTGGGAAGGAAGCGAAGTCTCAGTGTTCTGGCTGACCCTTTCCTTCCTGAACAACTTCTGCAAACCCGAATTTCTTGTAGTTCCTCTTTGTTCTGGCTGATGCCAGGATTTCCCAGAGTTCAGAAACACCTCTGGGTGTTCTTGGCAGAGATTAAATCAAAGTTCTTGTCCCCCTCTGTTGAGGGTAGGGCTGGTTCTTCAGTTGTGACTAAAACCAGATCGTGGCTCTGTTAAACTCATCTTGGGAGATGTTGAGAGCAGCAGGGGCTCAGTGGCTTTCTCCAGTTCCTGTCACGAGGGGTTGTCACAGATCTGCACGTTGATACATTGAACAGGATGCTTTTTCTAAAACAGTGTGATGTTATGGGTTAATGAGCCCAGCAAACCTTGAAGATGCCCTTTTGATAATTAAAAGTATTCATAAATGTCACTGGGCTGCTTTCCTTTGCCCTGTAAAGCTTTGTTGATGCCTGTCTGCTGATTTGATAACTTTAAGGATTCTTTTCTTGTCTAATTGTAGTCCAAAAGCGTTACAGAATGTGCACCACAGCCTGGGGACATGGTAGGTGTTCCATGTGATTCGGGCAATGCTTAAGGGGTTCCAGTGCTAGTGAATCTTTGCATTAGAGAACTGGAAATAAAGAGGGTCTGACAAACCACGGCTGTCACCAGCCTGAGGTGTCAGAAACACGTCCCAGGACACAGTGCCAGCTTTGAGAACCTCTGAGATGCACAAAATAACTGCTACTAACAGCTGGAAATGTTTGTTGAGATGTGAAATGTGAGCAGCAAGCGAGGCCAGGTTCTCATTTGGATTTTTACCTTGATTTGCAGAAGGTGGCTGTAACGAAGCTCAGTAAGGAGCGCAGACTAAAAGGAAACAAAGTGTCCTGTGCGGTGGGTTTCTTTCAAGGCTGCTGTGACCCCCTCCAGCATCGCGTGTGACTCTTTGTGCTGCTCTGCAACAGTAGCTGCCGGCTCCCCCCTGTCCTTCCGGGGCTCTCTCTAGATTTTGGAAGAGGATTTGGGTTTAGGTTGCTCCTGTGGTTCCATCTGTGCTCCCTGGGGAATGACCCCGCTGCTGCGTTTCTCTCTCCTCGCAGCCTGGGGCCCTTGGCTTGGCTTGCTGTGCTCCCACAGAGCTGAAGCATTTTTGGTGCTTAGCAAAACAAAGGAATTTGTTAGGGTTGGATGGTCAGGATCGATGGTGGATCAGTGCTGGGGGGGTTGTGTTCTATTCCAAACAACCACAGTGCCTCCCTGGGCCTTGGACACACTGCTGGGTGCAGTTTGCACTATTCCTGATTTATTGCAAATACACTGCTGGGTGCAGTTTGCACCATTCCTGATTTACTCCAATCGAGGCCCTTCTGAATGTGGTAAATCCCTGGGGACTTCTTGAAATTTGTCTTCTTCTGCTGTGGCCACAAAGCTTTGAGTTCTGTGGCTTAATCCTTAAAAAAATGTAGGGTTTTTTTAGCTGCTGTCACTTACTCTGGCTGCTTTTATCAATTCTTTTATGGGATGGCAGAGTAGCCCCTCGCTGATTGACTCCCCCAAATATTTGCAGGTCCTGACCAGCAAATCACACAGAACTAAAATATTCCAGCTGGAACTAATGGCATCTCTTCTTAGCAGCCCTTAAAACGGTGTGAGCCAAGCAGTTTTATGTCTTTGAATCCCTTATGATGATGGCAAATGCTCTTCCAGCCATTCCCAGAAACGAGGTTATCCTAAATGCTGACAAATGAGCCCTGGCCTTTCATTCCAGTCAAATGCTGAGTTCTCTTTGCTGCTTGTGGAATTCTTGGGTGCCTGTCGCTCTCTCACTGTCATCTCAAGGAAATTGGTATGGAATTGCTCTGGAACACTTCCAGTTAAGTGCCATGGAGTACTTAACTGGGAGAAGAGTTGATGTCAGGGTGTTCAAAGGTTTAAAATGGGTGTTGTGTGCATTTAACAGCCTCTTGCTTTGGATGCTTCAGATCTCACTTTAGGATTGCCTTGTAGGAAAACGCTTTGCATGGTGCTTCCCTCAAACCTCTGCTAGAGCAGAAGTGCCAGAGCTGCCCTCCCTGCCTGGGAATGTTCTTTATTTTCCAATTCTCGGATGACTCCAGCAAACTTCACTAGTGCTAACGTGGGGTTGGGGGCAGAGCTGAGGGTTTAACTGGGAAGGATTGAAATCCAACATCCCAGAGGTCAGTGAACCCTGGGTGAAGGCTTGTCCCTTCAGCTCTGTGACATTGGTGTGGGTAACAACAACCTCTCCATGCCAAGGTGGATTTATTCACTCCATCAGGCTGGAAATGTGGGAGGGAGGGATTTATCCTAAAGGTTTGCTTCCATGGGGTGAGGAAGAAGTGTCTGATGTTGCTGTTCACCCTCTGTGTCCCAGTCCTCCAGCAGTGACAGCGGGAGCAGCAGCAGCAGCAGCAGCTGTAGCAGCAGCAGCATCAACAGCCCCGACAGAGCAGAGTCCAGCCTCAACCCCAGGATTGCAGGATCCAGCCCTGTCTCCTCCCAGCCCTTCCATGAGCAGTCTGCACTAAGCCAAGGTCCTTACTTCCACATCAACCAGATCCTGAAGGAAGCCCACTTCCACAGCCTACAGAGCCGGGGACGCCTCCCTACATGATGACCCAGCAGCTCCCTGCCTTCTGTGAAGGGACAGCACTGTGTAGATTTGATATTTCAACTTCAAAGTTTGTTAAAATGGAATTGCACAAAATTGCCTGTTGCCTTTTCAGTCTATATTTGAAATAACAGGTTAACAGGAGATTGTTTACTTGTGGTTTGCTGCACTATTGCAATGCAAAAGGGGCTTTGAAGCAATTTTTATAGGATTCTTTTTGGGGTGGTTCTAAAGTACATGGCAAGAGGAGACTGAGGAGTCCACGTGTGTTATAGGATTGCAAACTGTCCAATTCCAATCGACTGCCTAATCTGTTTGTTAGCAAGTTGTTGCTTTCTGTAAAGTTCTCTTAAGCGTTCCTCTTCAGTTTTATAAGTCTTTTTTTAATTTCAATAAACTAGTTAAAAAATAATTTGGCAACATAATTTTTTGAGCATTTAGAGTTAGTGAGAATAGGAGCAGTGAGTGCAGGTCCTTAGGCCTGGCCAGCTGTGAGCTCCCACCCAGCTCAGGGTGATGAATCTCTTATGAGCTTCACTGCTGCAGGGCTGGAAGGACGATGTGAAATTAGAGCCAGGACAGGTCGGGCAGGTGCTGCAGGGACCACTCAGAGCAGGGTGGTGGTGCCTGGAGGAGTCTTAACCCTGCTCCAGCACCCCTTTCCAGCTGTGAAATGTTTTGTTTTCTGTCAGCGTGTAGGTTGTTTTGGCATTTTTTCCTTTAATTTGACTTTAATGTAAGGATAGGAGGTGAAAGAGCAGCTCCAGCTCTGTTCCAGCAGCCAGGGGACAAGGACAATCCAAGCTGTGCCTGGTTCCAGAGCCACACCCTGCTGTGGCTGAGGATGGGAAGTACTGACAATCCCAGAGGTGTCACCGTCCTGCCACGGGGACAGAGAGATCTCAGTGAAGACAAACAGCCAGAGCAGAGTTTTATTGGTTGCTGCCTCACTTGGTCATGCCTGAGAGCCAGCCCAGCTTGAAGAGGGACGGTGCCACCGCGTCCTCGTCCTCGGTGACGAGCTGCCGGAACAGGGAGCCCGGGCGCGCCGCCTCGTCCTCTCTGGGCAGCACTGGAGCTGCAGCCTGCTCCTTGGGAAAGACAAAAGTGACTCTGACTATCACAGCACCCCCGGGGCTCCCTCCCTACCCTCCCTCATCAACAGGAGCTGCAAGGTGGAACCACGGCACAAGCGCTCCTCCCGTGCAGCCGGAGCCACCCGGAGCCACCCAGAGCGGTGTCACTGCTGGGTTGGTGACAGAAACACCCGGGCCAGCAGTGCAGCACCTCACTGCCATTAGCAACAGGCACGTGACAGATGGCACTCAATGCTCTAAAACCCCCAACACTCATCAGAACACTCTGAGCAGCAGGGCAGGGGCTGGTACTCTCGGAGCAAGGGATCGCAGCGTGGTAGAAGCACAGCTGATGCCCTTGCAGGAGCTGTTCTTGGAGAAATACGGATTTTAACCTCTCCAGCCGTGTTTTAACATTGAAGAAGGAGCAAGCATCTGTGAGGGATCCTGGGAAGTGTGGCTAGCACAGGACACAGGTGTGCTGAGCACAGCACAGCAGCTGAGGGGAGTGACAGGACGAGCCAGACATCACTGCACACTGCTACTGTCTACTGCAGCTGAGCTGGGAGAGGTAAGGAATACCTTTACTGGGAATTCTGGGCTTTCAAACACCCCTTCTGCTGAGTCTGGTCCTCCATTCCCAGTTATGGAGAAGGAGAGTTGCAAATTGAACATCATTTCAAGTGACACTGGTAAAACCAGACCTTGAACTCTTGTTTTGGCTCTTGTCAAGACTCAGCAACTTGTCCCAGTTGCCAAGACCACCGCAGATGGTTTGGGTTGGTAATGACTAAAGGAAACATTAATTGCTGCTTCCCACAGCAGTGAGGTATTCCTTGGCTCTCACTCAGCACACAGAGCTCCATCCAAGCAGACGTTTTAAACTGGGGGAAATGGAGCAACAGAAAGATTGGCTGCTACAACTCAGCACCAGGAGAGCAGCAGGACACTCCTCACACAGCTGGGGTACCTGGCCAGGCCTCCTCAGGGGTTACAGGGCAGCATCCCACTGGAAAGGAGTTGAAACATTAGCTACTGTCCTTCAGCTTTCCTTGCAGCCCTATTTAATGAGTTGTCTTTGATGCATTCCCCTCCTCCATGTAAACCCTCACTGCCTCTGCAGGGTGGGTATTGCCTGCTCTGCCACAAAGCAGTGACCCCAAAAACACTGGGGCAAAGGGTGGGGTTTTGGAGGGTCCTGAAGAAATCCACCCCATCTCCTGCTGTGCTGCCGTAATGATTCATTTTACTGAAAATAAAAATCAGGTGAAATCATCTTTGGCTACTTTCTTCTTTTCCCCACAAACTCGAGTGTTGGGGGGGGACAATAAATAGGGGAAATATTCCTAGTTTTTACAGTCAGTTGCACCAACCTGGACTCTTTCTGTGCTCCTGGCAGTGGATTTGCTCTTCCGGGAGCTGGACATGCTCAGTGGCAGAAGTCCAAACCTTAAGAGATGGAAGGAAGAAATGTAGGAAGCAGCAATTCCAGAGCAGCTTCCCAGAGGCAGGAGAGTGCCTGGAAGAGCCGGGTACCTCACCTGATCTGGCTGGATGCTAAGGGCAGGATGTTGTGGAGCTCCTGAGAGCTCAGTGCACCACCTCGGCTTGTGTACTGGTGCTCTGTGCCAGTCAGCAGGCCAAAGAGAACCTGGAAGGCACAAGGAGCTGTTTGGATTGTGGAAGAGAGTTTGGAAGGCACAAGGAGCTGCTTGGATTTGGGGTTCCTACAGAGCTGACCCCGCAGTACATGGTGAGTCCACTCAGTGCCCCACCACTGAGTTTGAACGTGAAGTGCGTCCCTTCCCCTCTTAACTCTTGGGTTTCATTATTCCCACAGTTGAGTCCCAGACCTGTTTCAGCACTACTTAACTCAATTAGTGTTGCACAGGCTGCAGTGAATCCTGTTAGATAAAGTTCAGCCAGCCCCACACACAGGGCTCAGCCAGCTCCTCTTATCTTCAGCTGGCACTGCACACTCTTCCCCTTTCCAGGGAAGTGCCAGTGCTTATCTGGAGGCATTAAGCAGTTGAAAGCCCTGCAGGAGGTGTTTGCAGCCCTGTCCCCCTCCAGCCCTGCTCCCTACCGAGGTTCTCTGCACCAGGCGGTTCAGGTTGCTGGTCAGGTGTGGGGTGAACACATCCAGGTCGAAGGGATCGATGTGTCCCTCCAGGAAGTCGATGACCTTCTCAAGCCTGCAAGCAGAGCACAGGGCTCCTGTCAGGGCTGACCCCTGGTGATGCCAGCTCTGAAGCAGCCAGGGATTTCCTGTCTGAGGTGACTGAGCAGAGCAGCAATTACTCAGCACAACAGCAGCTGCTCCAAGGGTTTGCAGCCCTTACACAACCCCCAGCAGCAGAACTTTCTCCCTGTGTTACCCCCTGGGAGAGAAGCCTCAGTGCTCCAGGCTGGAGCTTGCACAAGGCTTTAACTCTTGGCTGGAACCTCAGTTCTCTCCAGGGACATCCCTATGACACAGGGACAGGGGGACAGCCCAGTCCCTCAGCCCTTGGCCACAGAATCCCAACCCTCCTCTGTTTTGAGGATGAGCTCGGTGCTGATGTAGTGGCAGAGCTTGGAGCCTGCACCGTTTTAGGGCTCTCCAAACTGCACCTGAAGGATGTGAACCCCAGAACGTGCCATACCTGGAGTCCTTGATCCTGCTGGGTTTTGTGTCCTCGCTCTTGGCTGTCAGGATGATGCTGAGGTACCTCAGGTCGTAGAGTAGCTGCAGAGCCCTGCTCTGGGTCAGGGGGAAGCTGTCTGGCCTCTGCAAAGGGACAGGCAGGAATGGGGCTCCTCCCTGGCACAGGGCATGCTGCCCAAGGGGCAGTGTTTGAGAACAGCCCCAGCACAACCAGAGTGTGAAATCTGGTGTCTTTCCCCATTCTGCCTCAATTTTGGGGGAGGCAGGGTGAGTCTAAGTGTCCCCTTTCCATGTGTCCCTGCATTCCCAGCCACCCTCTCATCCCCACACCCACGTACCTTCTCCTGCTTCTGCTCCACCAGCTTTTCATAGGCAGCGAGCACCTCTGCCATGCAGCTCCTCAGCAGCTCCTGCAGGGTCACCTTGGGCACCGTGTGGCCGCCGACCCTGTTCACCTCCTGGCACAGGCTGAACAGCAGGCACTGCACGTGCCACGAGGGCTGGGGACAAGAACAGGGTTTATCTGCACATGGGTTGGAAGCTCCGTTTCCTTCCCCGTCCCTTCACATGGGTGGTTGTAGTGTCCTGCTTCCTCAGCAGCCACAAAGCTCTGCCCCACAGAGGCATCTCACAGGGTCTGATTTACTGACACCCCAGATTTTGGGTTACAGCAGCTCTCAAAGTCCCAAAAAGGCTTTACCAGAGGTGTTCACTGAGTGCCCTGAGAAGAGAATTGTTTGTTGTGCCTCTTCTGTCACCACAGACCCTGCTCTGCCCCTGCCTCCCTGGAGCTGTTATCCCCTCACCCTTCTCCTGGGCCTCCCGAGTTCTGATCCAGCTGCTTTTTCCCTCAGAATCCACAGAATTCACAGGCTAAGGTTCACTACATTTCCCTGTCCAGCCCCTCCTGTGCTGTGCAAACACAGAATTCATTCCAGGCCCTCCTCCCCCACACCACTGCCACCTGCTCTGTCCCTGTCAGGTCCTTCCTGTGCCACCACCACACCCATGGGAAGCCACACGCCTCAGTTCCCTTAGGATTCCACAGTCCCACTGCTGCAGCCCTGCCCTTCAGTGCATCCAACTTCCAAGAAATCTCTCTCCTGGGACCTCTGTTTAAATCAGGCCTAAGTCCTTCTCTGGCTCAGTTTTACAGGATCTGGGCCAACCTTACTCACAGAGATAAACAGTGACAATGACCCATTTCCTTCCTCTGACCTCTGTCCTCGAGAGGTGAGTATCTCAAAGAGCACCAGAGAGTGTTTATCCTCTGCTCGTGACACCAACAACCTCCCCAGCAGCTCAGGGAGTGTTTCTGGCAGGCAGTGCCTGCTCCTCCCCGGGCTGTTCCTCATACCTGCACAGGCAGCCGGATCTTTGACGTCACGCTGCTCCCAGACTCGGTTTCCTCCTGGATTTCGATCTCATCCCAGCTGGTGGCTGTGGCCAAGACAGCCCCAGCCGTGTCGAGCAGCAGCGTGTGGGTGAAGCACTGAACCAGCCCCTGGAGGGTGAAAGCCCCGGTCACAGGACAGTTCTAACAGGGCCACAACAGCCAGCCCACCGTGCCTGTGGCCCCTGCATCCTCCACAAACTGAAGGATTCCCAAAGTGAATCCTCTGGAGACCATCCCACCCCTCTCCAACTGGGCAGCAGCATATAGAGCTCTTGGCAGCCAGTGCTGACCCCAGGGAGGGAAACCCTCCCCAAAAATCATCTCTGAGGAGAGGGAAACAGCTCCTTACTTTGGTGACAGCTGAGCTCCAGATCTGATAAGCCAACAGGCTCTGCTGCAGGAGCTCTGCCTTCACCCCCTGCCACTTGGCCAGCTCGGGGGACACCTCCTGGGCTTTGTTCTTGCCCAGTTTCTTGGCAGAGCGTGGTTCCTTGGGTGCCAACTCCGCCCCGCCCGCCCTGCCCAGGACACAGCGCTGCAGGTGAGGGCACAGCTCGGGCAGGGCCTGGCACAGCCTGGCCATGAAGAGCACAGCGTTGAGCTTGGCATCTCCAGGGGTGTCCAGCTGGCTCTGGGCGCTCTGGAGCTGCTCCCTGACACAGCCCAGGAGGTGCTGGACGCAGGTGACGCAGTGGTCACGGAGCAGCCCCTGCACGGTGCCGGCGTCGGCGAAGCGGTCGAAGGCAGAGCGCGGTGGCACCGCGGGCTCCTTGGGGACAGAGTCATCCGTGGGCAGGTAGCACAGGACATCCTCCAGCCTGGCCTTCAGCTTGGAGTCCAGTGTGGAGCAGAAGCTCTGCACGCACGGAGTAAGTGCCTGCGCCTTCATGGCCAGCCCGCTCCTGGCGAAGGGCCCGCGCTGGCCCACGCTGACCCACGCCGCGTCCCCGGGCAGGTCCCCGGAGCTCTCTGACCACAGGAACAGGGCCACGTTGTGTTCCAGCTGGATCTGCTTGTTCAGGGCACAGCTGCCGCCTTTCACTTCCAATTCCTGCAAGGCTACAGCCAGCAGCTGCTTGGAGCTGCTCGAGATGGAGTCGAAGCCTTCTTTGGTCAGAGTCTGCAACAGAATCAGGAGGGAAAAAATAACTTTAACACACTTAAACACCCTGGGTGCACTGTGGGCTGGTTGAGACAATAAAGGGGTGCACAGAGCGCTCCCCAGAGCACAGCACCCACCTGCAGCCTGTCCAGGAAGAGCTGCTGCAGCAGCTCCTCCCAGAAGGACACGGGTCTGTCCAGCAGCCGACGGCACACGGCCTCCCAGTTGTGGCTGCTGGAGTCACTGGAGAGCAGCTCCCACACGGCGTCACGGATCCCTGCCAGCCCCTTCATGCTCTTCACGTACACCAGCAGTGTCCTGACCCCTGCCCTGATGTCATCGCTGCACCTGCAGGTAAAGGTTCACCTGTGTGAACCACAGGGTGCCTGGCTGCTGAACTGAGGGTGCAGGATGAGGGGATGAGGAGGATGATGAGGATGAATTCAGCCAGGCTAGGATTTTGCCTTGACCCTAAGACCACGCGGTGCCCTGTCCCACTCACATGCTGATCCACTGCTGCAGGGTCTCCCGGAGGTACTCCTGGCTGATGGGGTGTGCCAGGGTCCGCAGGGCCGGCTGGAATTCCACCACGGATTCTGGCAGGTACTTGAACCAGCTGCTCAGCTTCAAATCCTCCTCCAGCACCCCTCCTCTCCCTGCAATCACAGCCAGGCATCAGCCAAGCACGGGGCACCCTCCTGCCCGCACGGCTGGGTGGGTGCAGGGCTCACCTGCAGGGTTCTGACCCGTGGTGCTCTCCAGGGTGGAGAAGAGCAATCCGCAGGGCAGGGCTGGATCCGGGGCCACCCCCTCGGGCACGGTGTAGAACAGAGCGTGGGCCTGGTACAGGGTGGTGGTGAGCAGCTCCATCAGGGAACACACCTGAGCTTTGATACCTGCACCTGCACAGAGATGACTTTGAGCCAAGGCAGCCCTTCAGCAGAGGTGAGTGGGACTGTGTTCCGAGCCCCATGGTCCCTTCCAGGGAAGGGCTGGAGGGCAAAGGATTCAGCCTTGTGTCCCCCTGCTTCCCCAGTACAGCTGGGCTTGGTTTAAACCCCTAAGAACTGTTAATTTTTGTGCTCTTTTGCAGCATCCCCATCACCATGAGATTTATGCAATCACCCATCCCTACTTTGGGGGCACGAGGAGGTGACAGAAGGCTCCCCCTGCCCTCTCCAAGGAGCAGCCCCTGGCTCTCACTGACCGTGGTGTGGCTGGTTGAGCAGCTGCTGGATGGCCAGTTTCCTGGCCAGCAGGAAGTCAGCCAGGGCCTGCCGTGGGGAGCTGTCCTCCAGCAGCATGATGGCACACAGGGCTTCTGCCACCGCCTGGTCCGAGCCCGTCCGGCAGCGCAGCAGGGCTTTGCTCTCCTGCAGGATGGTGGATCTGCCACGGGAATGAGATGGGAGTCACTGCCTGAGCCACACAGGCACCTGGGGTGGGTGCTGGCTGCCAAGGCACCGTGATGCTTTCCCCAGACTGTCCCATTGATATCTGGATATTACAGGACTGTTCTCTGTCCCAGGCTCATGGAGTGGTTTGGGTTGGAAAGCATCTCCCTGAATCCCTGTTAGTCCTGTCCCGTTAGCTGATAAAGCCCACTGGTCCCTGTCAGCTGCAGTCCCCCAGGATATTCCCTCAGATCCCTCTTTCCCTGGATAAAACCCTGCTGGCTTTCCAGGGGCATTCCTGGAGCACTGTGCTCCCAGCTTTGACACCTTCCACGGGCTTTCCTGTGGGATCCAGCTGCAGCCTCTGAGGGCAGGTTAAGAATTCTCCCACCGTTCTGCAGCCTTTTTATGTCCTGCCTTCCCTGGGCTGTGCCGGAGCAAATCACACTGAGATGAATCAAGGAATGGTTTGGGTTGGGAAAGAATTTAAGGATCAAACCCCTTTTTCTAGACCAGGTTGCTCCAAGCCCTATAGAGCTTCCAGGACAGGACACTGGGACATTTCCAGGGATGGGCACTGGGACATTTCCAGGGATGGGCACGGGGACATTTCCAGGATGGGGCACTGGGACATTTCCAGGAATGGGCACGGGGACATTTCCAGGAATGGGCACGGGGACATTTCCAGGGATGGGGCATGGGACATTTCCAGGGATGGGCACTGGGACATTTCCAGGGATGGGCACGGGGACATTTCCAGGGATGGGACAGCCACAACTCTGAATCAGGGAATGGTTTGGGTTGGGAGAGAATTTAAGGATCAAACCCCTTTTTCTAGACCAGGTTGCTCCAAGCCCTATTCAGCTTCCAGGACAGGGCACTGGGACATTTCCAGGGATGAGCATGGGACATTTCCAGGGATGGGCACTGGGACATTTCCAGGATGGGGCACTGGGACATTTCCAGGATGGGGCATGGGGACATTTCCAGGATGGGGCATGGGGACATTTCCAGGGATGGGCACGGGGACATTTCCAGGAATGGGACAGCCACAACTCCGGGTACCCTGGGTGCCAGCCCCTCACCCTGCCCTTGCCGTGCCCCGTTCCTGGCACACCTGAGGTGGCTGGCAGCCGCCACCTGCCGCAGCAGGATGGGGAACCGGGCGAGGATGGGGCTGGAGCGGGCTCGGGGGGTGTCCAGCTGCAGCTGCCGGCGCAGGTGAGCCCCGAGCAGGTGGAGCCGAGCCGCGGGCAGGTAGCGACCCCCTTCCACCGCCCCCCAAACCTGCTCGGGAACCTCCAGCAGCAGCTTCAGCTGCGCCGCCGCACCGTAGAAACTCTGCTGGGCCGGTGGGCGAACCTGGAGAGGGGACACAGCGGTCAGGGGAGAAAAAGGGGATGAGAGAGAAAAGAGGGGAAGAGAAAGAGAGGAAGGAGGGATGAGAATAGGGGATGAGTGCAGAGAAGGGGAAGAAGCGGGAAGACGGAGTGGGAACGGGGAAAAGGGGCTGAGAGGGGGAAAGGGAGCCACGGAAGGGGATGGAGCGGGGGTAAAAGAACGCGTGGAAAGGGGAAAGAGGACACGAGGGACTGTGCGGCCGCCCCGCAGCCCCTCACGCGCTGACAGGGCCGGGCGGGCCGCGCCGCCCCGTGCAGCCCCCGCACGGCGCCCAGCAGGCGCTCGGCGCTCCGCCGCATCTCGGCGATGGTGTCGGCCCCTCGATCAGGTCGCGGTAGCGCTCGCCCACCATCTGCCGCAGCTCCTCCCGTTTCTGCTCGATGCCGGCGCGCAGCCCGCCGCTCCACCGCCCGCAGCTCGGCCGCCGTGTGCGCCCTCGAACAGCGCCTCGGCCTCGGCACCGCGCAGCGCCATCGCTGCCACTCCACCGGCACCGCTCCCGGACCCGCTCCCGGTCCCGGCCCGCACCGGCGGAGCCGCCGCCGCCATCTCGGGCACGGGAAGGGGATGGCGCTTCCGGCGTCACTGCCAGGCGGCGCCGCCATCTTTGTACCGGGCAGAACCGCGCCCGAATTCCGTTGCCATGACAGCGCCTCCGCCATCTTTGTGTCTGTCATAACCACACCCGAGTGCCGTTGCCATGACAGCGCTTCCGCCATCTTTGTGTCTGGCATAACCACACCCGAATTCCGTTGCCATTACAGCCCTTCCGCCATCTTTGTGTCTGGCATAACCACACCCGAGTGTCGTTGCCATGACAGCGCCGCCGCCATCTTTGTGTCGGGCAGAACGGCGTTGCCATGACAGCGCCGCCCACGGGAGAAAACACGGCGTTATTTTGTTTTATTAGTTATTTATTTAATTGCCTTTTTTTTTTTTTTGTTTTTTTTTTTTTTTTTTTTCCTGTTTCCCGGGGAAACGGGTCGGGCTCCGCGGCCTGCGGGTGCCGCTGTCATTCCACACACCCCAGCAGGTCTGGTCCTGGGGGCTCGTTGGGTTGGGGAGGTTTGGGAGTTTTTGTCCATCTCCCATTCCTAAAAGGGGCAGGACAAGAGGGAACAGCCTCAAACAGTGCCAGGGGAGGTTCAGGCTGGACATCAGGAGGAATTTCTTCATGGAAAGGGCTGTGGAGTCCCCATTCCTGGAGGGATTTAAAGCCATGGGGACATGGTCATGGTGTGGGGTCATGGCGGTGGCCTTGGCAGTGTCAAGGTGGGTAGTTGACCTTGATCTTTTTGGGGTTTTCCGACCTGAATAATTCTGGGATGCTCTCCTAGGGCAATGGCCAAGCCTGGGTCGCATCCCACTGCTCCCCACCAGCTCCAACACACACAAACACAAACTGTAGGAAAACTCTTTTATTTCCCCCCTGTGGCACCCACAGCCCCGTCCCCGTGGCACAGGGGGAGCCTTGGCTGCGGGAAGGCTCAGTCCCACACCGAGGAGTGATTGCTGGGGAGGAGAACAGGACTGGGAGCAGGGACACGCTCTTGCCATGTCCATTGGCACTGACAGAGCACAGTATGGACACGGGGGGATGGACAGTGCTGCCAGGGGAGCCTGGGTGCCTGCAGGGAGCAGGGACAGCCAGCCTTGCCTCCCTCACCCCACACAAGTCACCTGTGTGTCCTCCATGGTCCCTCCCGGCTCATGCACGGTGCCACCAATGCCTCGGCACACCCACGGGGAGGGTGAGGGGGAGCCAAAGCCTCCCGAGGGGCTGTGACAGTGAACAGAAAACCCTCTGGGCAAAGCCAGTATGTACAGAATATTTACAGTCAGCCACCCCATCCCTCCTCCCAGCCCGGGGTGGGATGGATGGATGGATGGATGGATGGATGGATGGATGGATGGATGGATGGAGGGATGGATGGATGGATGGATAAATGGATGGATAAATGGATGGATAAATGGATAAACGGATGGGGAATGGAGGGATAGAGCGATGGAGTGTCCAGGTTTTGCATTTCTCATCATCTCCTCTTGCAGACACAGCTCAGGGCAGGATTCCCCCACTCTGCCTCTCCTCCTGCCCTGGCTTTTTGCAGTCCAGGTCCTGGAGCGAGCAGGGAGTGGAGCTGGAATCCCTCAGGATGTGCAGGGCTGTGTGTCCGAGGCTGGCAGGGAAGGGCAGAGCTGTCCTGGGGCTGGAAGGCATCAGTCCCATCCCAGACTCGCAGAGGGAGGCAAATTTGGGATCTGCTGTGTCCTTTCCTTGTGCTTTGACGATGATTCCCCCTCGGGGAGGGGATGGAGCTTCTCCCTGAGCAATTTGGAATCGGCTCCTTCTCAGTGAGGGCTGGAAGAACTCCAAAGCACGGCACAGCCCCGAGCCTGGGGGCTCTCCCTGCTGCGAATGGAGCTGGATGGACCCTGGGCAGCTCTGGGAGGGAAGGAACCTCCCCTGGTGGAGTCTCCAACAAAAACAAAACTCTCCAGGCACCCCGGAGAGCTGATGAAACACCCAAATCCGTGTTTGCCATCCCCTGGGATCGGTGACAGCGCCGTTCCTGCTGCTCCTTCCGCTCCTGTCCTCATCCTGCCTGCCCAGGGCTGGTCCGTGTGAGGGATTTGCTCGCAGGCTCTGCAATCACCGGCAGAGATTCCTCATCCCGCCACCAGCAGCCCTGCGAGGCTTTGCAGAGCAGATCCAATCCGAGGTCAAGCTCCCACTAAAATCAAGTGGCTGGGAAGGAAAACTTCGTTACTGGCAGCAGCAGCGGCGGTGCTGGTGTTTATTAGTCAGCAATGAACAGCAGAAGGTTTTATTTTGCTGGTTTTACTGCCAATGTCGGGCTGAGCCTGCAGCTCCCTCCCAGAGCTCGGAGGCAGAACGTTCTGCTTCCCTGCCCCTTTCTCCCAGATGAGCTGTGGAAAGGCGGCCAAGGAGAGCCCTGGCAGCCCTCAGGAGCCACCTCGTGCCTGCTGCATCTCATCTTGGTGACCTTTGGGATATCGGTGGCAGCGCCCCACTCCCTCATTCCTCACCTGCAGCCCCATTGTCCCCATCCCAGCAGAGCCCCAGGAACATTTTCTGACACAGCTCTGGGCAGCCAGAAGTGGCAGTGCCTGGGGGTTTGCCAGGACAAAGCTGAACCTGGGCACGGGTCCTTCTCAGGGCTGGAATTCCCAATTTTTCCATATTTCCACATCAAACCGACACAGTGAGGGGGTGCTCCCAGCTGGGGGTTTTGTGGGGGTACAGCTGGGAACTGGAGTCCCCCCCACCATCCGTCGGGATTTTGGCAGCAGGGCTTGCACGGGCACGACTGGGATGAAGTCAGAAAACGGCAAACCGGGGTTTGGCGTGGCTGCAGGTGAACACCGAGGGCTCCACGCCTCCCCCTCCCCATTCCACGCAGACACCTCCTCCACGGAGTGCCCACGGCTCCACTGACGCATCACTGCGGCTGTGACACGGAGCCTCATCCCAGCGCTGCTGCCGGCCCTCTCCAGGCGGCGTTTCACCGTGTCCTGACCCGCTGCTGCAATTCCTGCAGCATCAGCACCGAGCCTGCCCTGCTCGCAGCCCGGGGTCAGCCTCGCTCCTCACCGGGGCTGGGCTGTGCTCGGTGCCCAGAGAGGGGACAGGAAGGTGCCACACGGTGCCCACCCGCACCTGAATGCAGTCACTGCTCCTCGAGGAGGAGGGAAAGGGTTAAAAGCAAACAATTGCTGACAACACTCTGCTTTGTCTTGCAGAAAATGCCTGAGCCGTGTCCAACAGAGCCAGGAGCGGGTACCCAGCCCGGCACGGAGCCCTTTTTGGGGGGCTGGCAGGGTGGGATGCCCAGGCTGGGATTTGCTGCAGGAGCTGGGCAGAGCCACGGGAAAACTTCTGCCAGAGCTGGTGCCCTCAGAGCATCGCCTGGGGGTACGGGGCTGAGCAAGGAGGGACCCCCAAGGCAGGGGGCACCTCGTGGGCAGCGCTCAGCCTCACCTCCCACACTGTCCTTGGTGCCAGGTGAAGGCTCCGTGGGCTGGTGATGGCACAGCAGGGTGGGCTGGCACAGGGGAGGGTGCCCGAGCCCCGGCTGCTTTCTGCACCTCGCCCCCCGCGTTCCCACGGCTCCGCTCTGTGAACAGATCCGGCCTCTGACGCGGCAGCTGCTCCGGGGGCTCCGGCAGGAAATCGCCACTTCTCCCTCTCCCCTGGGCTTTCCCTGGAGCTCCCGCTGAGCCGGCCAAGGAGGGGCTGAACTGGGGGATCGGGGTTTGTGCTGAGCTGGGAGGGCAGGCAGGGACAGGGACCGGGACAGGGACAGGGACAGGGACACAGGGACAGGCAGGGACAGGGACAGGGACAGGGACAGGGACAGGGACAGGGACAGGGACAGGGACAGAGCCGAGCGCTCCGGGACGGTCTTGAGAAGCTAAACACAGCAGATGTGGGGCCAGCCCTGCCACCCGGGAATGGATCCGTGCTGCCCTGTTCTTCCCCATTCCCAGCTCTGGGAGCCGTGTTTCTGCTCTGCCCGGTCCCTTCGGCTCGGACAGGGGTGGGGACCGAATCCCCAGCACCCCCTTCCCCTCCCCATCCTCTCATCACCCCTGCCTCCAGCGTGACTTGCCTGGAAGGAGCAGGGAGCTGTCACCCAGCGATCCTCGGAGCCGCGGCCGGACAAACCCCGATCTCAGCCAGGTGCAGGAGCCCGAGCCAGGCTTCTCCAAACCCTGCCATGTGTCACCGCTGCCTAAACACTCCCAAGCATTTCCCAGCAGGGAGCGGAGCCCGGCGCCGTGCCGCGGGTGCTCGGGGCAGCGTGGGACCGACCGCCAGCAGATGCGGGCGCTGGGAGGGGCAGCGGGAACCGCGGGGGGAAAACGGGGAAATTCTCCATCCCAGGAGAAAATGTGCGGGCAGGTGACGCCACGGCGGGGGCAGGGAAAGGGCTCTCCGGCAGCGGGACGTGGCAGGGCTGGAGGAGGGAGCGGAGGGGCTGCTGCGGGGGCAGAGCTGCTTCCCGTGGGGAAGTCGCCTCCATGGTGGCGTGTCCCCTCCGGGCAGGGCTGCGGCAGTCGCACAGCTCGGGGAGGCTGCAGGGCAGGCGATGGAGTAAGGAATAACCCCGGGAGAATGCAATCGCGAACATCCTGATCTCCTGGGGAGGGCGGCAGCACGTTGGGACTCGCCGGGAGCTCCCTGCAGCTCGGAGCATCCCCTGCTGTCACACACCTGTGGCCTCGGCTCCTCCTGAGGTCCCTCTGTGTGTCCAGGAGCACCCACCCTTTGTGGGGCGGAGCCCCAAAGCCATCCGGCCCCGGGGGTGGCACGGGGACCCAGCAGAGCCACCCCGGCCATACTTGTGCCCGCGGTGGCACTTTGGTGTTGAAATGCGCTGCGTCGCCGCGAGTTGTCTTTGTTTTCCTGGCGAGGCAGCTCCTCCTGATCCATTTCGTTCCCAGCACTCGAAAGCCATCCCAGCAGAGAGGAGCCCAGCAGAGGAGCCCCGCGCCCATCGTGTGCTCACAGCCGTCCCCTCGGGTGACATTCCTGCCCTGACTCCGCAGTGCCACCCCCAGCGGGGACAGGAGAGCGCGGGACGGACCAGCCCCGCCGTCCCCTCAGATGCTCGTCTGCAGGTCACCGTTGAGCAGGGTCCTCTGCGTTTCCGTGGTCTCGTTGAGCCGGGATTTGTCCTGCTTGCTGTCGCTGCGGTCGGCCTCGTCCATGCCGCTGACCTTCACCAGGCACAGCACGTTCTGAAAGCTCTTCTTGAAGTTGTCGGACAGGAAGGCGTAGAGGATGGGGTTGGCGCAGCTGTTGGCGTAGCTGAGGACCACCACGAAATCAAACATGCCCTTGAGGACAGGCGTGGGCACGATCATGACAGACACGGAGGAGACGTTGAAGATGTAGAAAGGGAGCCAGCAGAAGATGAAGACGGCGACCACGATGGACACCATCCTGGTGACTTTCTTCTCGGACTTTTTCCTCTTGGAGGAGCCCACCCTGATGCCCGAGGACTTGACTTTGATGATGATGAACAGGTAGCAAAGGCAGATGATGGTGAGAGGCACCAGGAAGCCGAGGATGAAGGCGTAGATGATGAATCCCGTGTACCAGGCGCCCGACTCTCCCGGCCAGATGATGGTGCAGCTACTCCTGCCGTGGTTGTGCTGCACCCCGGCGTAAATCATGATGGGCATGATCACCAGCAGGGAAACGCCCCAAACGGCCATGTTGATCATTTTGGCTGTCCTGGGCCGCCTCCACTTGGCAGATTTGATGGGATGGACGACAGCCAGGTACCGATCGACGCTCATAACCGTCAGGCAGAAGATGCTGGTGAACTGGTTGATGCCATCCACCGTCATGACAATCCTGCAGAGAGCTTTGCCGAAGGGCCAGTGCACCAGGGCCACCTGCATGGCCAGGAAGGGCAGCCCGAGCATGAAGAGCTCGTCTGCGATGGCCAGGTTGAGGATGTAGATGTTGGTGATGGTTTTCATCTTGGCGTAGCGGAGGATGACGTAGATGACCAGCGTGTTGCCGCACAGCCCGATGATGCACACCACGAAGTAGATGAAGGTGAGGATGGCGTTGCTGGTCAGGTCGAAGTGCTGGCCCGTGGCGTTCTGGGAGGCATTGGTGGGCGCCTCCAGGGAGAAGTTGTCGAAGGGGGAAGCCGGGGAGAACCAGAAGGCAGTGGCATTGGGCAGCTCGTACTCCATGGCTCTGCCGCTCCCCGGGCACTGCCAGCTCAGAGGAGCCGAGATGTCATCTTCCCTTGCTCTGGGGAGAGAGGAGAAGATTCTAGAAATCAGAGAGTAGATAGAAATGAGGGGATTCCCGAGGAGGATCTGTCCATCCTGCTGCCAAGCTCAGCGGGAGAGAGATCCCTGAAGAGGGGGTCTTAAGCCACCTCCCCATGTCCCCTGCTCGAGCAGCCTCCCGGACACGCCACAGCTCCTCCTGGCTCTGGCGATCCCGGAGCCTTTACGGCTCCACAAATCCGATCGGTGCGTTCCGGTGGGTGCGCCTGATGCGACTGATGGGAGCACCGAGCGCAGGGGGAAAGCCTCCTCCTCTCCCGGCCGTTCGGCGAGTGCAGCCCCGTCTCTCCGAGCCGGCAGCGGCACCCGAGCCCGGGCGGCTCCGGTGGGCGATGAACTCGCGGCGGGAGCCCCCCACCCCCGTCCCGGTCTCTCCGCTGCAGAGGGCACCGGGCGGTGCTGCCCCGCCGCTCACCTGCTCCCTCCGCCCGGCCCGACCCGGCCCAGCCCGGCCCGGGGCACCGGGAGGCGCCGCAGCGCCCCGTGCCGTCGGCCCGTCGTCCGCTGGTTCGCACCGCACAGCTCGCACGGTCCGCACGGCTCCGCGCACCGCTCCCCGCGGCTCCGCGTGGACCAGCGCACCGGGCTGCGCCCGCCCGCACGGGGCGGCTCTGCGGGGCCGGCGGGACACCCGCGCTCCCGCGCTGCCCACCCTGCACCTGCCACCCCTGCCGTGCCCCCTGCCGCCCCCTGCCCTGCCCACCTGTGTGCCACCCTGCCACCCTGCCACCCCTGTCCACCCCTGCATTGCCACCCTGCCATGCCTACTGCACCCTCCTGCCACCCCCCTACCACCTGCCCTGCCCCACCTGCCCTCATCTCCCTACACTGCCTGTCTACCCACCGCCCCTGCCCCTGCCCCCCCCTGCCCACCTCCTGCCCACCCTGCTCTGCCCACCCTGCCACTCACCTTCCCCCCTGCCCACCGCTCTACCCACTCTGTGCTGCCCATCCTGCCTTGCCCGCTGTGCCCGCACTACCCACCCTGCGGTGCCCATCCTACGCTGCCCACCCTTCCCACACTGCCCGCCCTGCCTGCGTTCCCTCTCCTGCTCTGCCCACCCTGCCTCCAGCCCTTCCACCCCACTGCCCAGCGACGTTTTGGTTCCAGCACCTCGCGCTGTCTCCAGGGCCGCCAGGAGATGGACAGGGAGATGGCAGAGCGATGGCCGCGCTGTCACCCCATGCAGGGTGACCCAAGAGTTGCCTGAGAGTCTCAAAATCTCCCCGAAATGCTGGAAATGCCTCGACCCCAGGATTTTGCACCTTGCCTCCAAAGGCAAGCCCAGGCGGGTCCTTGCTGGTCCTTCCATCTGGGAGATGTTGGAAGGCGACACCAAAATATTTGGGGCCTCTGGGGACTTGTAGAGTACAGGTGGCTCTTGCCACAGCCTCTCCCTGGAGGAAAAAGATCAAAAAGGAGAGGTTCGGGGCAGGAAACCTCTGCTCGGGGTTGCCTGTGATCTTGAGAGCAATTAAATAATCTCTGCTCCTGCCCCTCTTTCCATCGCTTGTCCAGGAGACAATAGAAAGCAGGAAATTAAGAGTGACTGTGAACAAAGAGCCCCGCGCCGAGGCTGCTGAGTGCAGCCGGGAGCTCCTCGTTTGCACTTCGCCATCCACTTCCCAAGGCGGATCTAAAGACATCAGGTCCTGGAGCACCGGCACAGTCGTTATCAGCCTCATTAATCTTTAGGAGGCAGGAAAAAGCTGCTTCTGCTGTAGATGGTGCGGGAATTAATGTCCCGGTAATAGTGGGAGAGGAGGGAGGGTGGCAGGGAGAGGGTTTGGCTGAGTGAGCGGGATCGGATCTCCCCGGGGTGCTGCTCGCTGGGGTGTCCCGAGGAATGTCAGTCCCCGGAACGCTGCTCGGGGCGGGGCGGCTGCAGGTGCCTTCCGGAGAGAATTTTGATGCTTTGTGACCTTTTCAGGACTGTTTTATCCTCTCCTGGCTGGTTCCCGTGGCCCGGAGCGATGTCCTGACCGTGCCGTTCCCTGGGCAATGGGAAGAGCACGGAACAGCCTCGCTGTGTGCGTTCCCGGCTCTGCCTCTTTGGATTTCTCCCTGGTACAGGTGACTCTGTCATATCCCTCCCTTGGGTTCTTTGGTCACCAAGGCCTGGCCCCGAGGCCACCACAATTGGAGAGAGCCCAGAGGGCTGGGTCAGCGGGGCAGGGTGAGCACAGGGATATTTCCAGCTGGGGCTGCCTGTGGGGCACCGGGGCTCCAACCTCTCCCTGCCTTTCGCTTCCACCTCCGTGAGAACCCGGGGAGCTGGGGGAATCCAGCCAGAGAGCTCGCCTGGCTGAACCCAGATCTGATCTTCATTAAAAACTCCATAAAACTAATGAAATGATGGCCTGGTGGGTATTGAGGAGCTGATCGGAGCTGATCTGCGTCCAGGAGGAGCGCGGCAGCAGCTGTCTGAGTCAGAAAGCCATCCTTGAGCCTTTTGAAGGGTTTTTTTTTTCCCATTCTGCTTAGATTTAGGGTTGAATTAAAGCCTAGTGTAGAGTCTGCACGGTGTCCCTGGGTGGTCCCTGCTTCCGAGGGACGCTGTACCCAGCAGCTGGTTTGGTGCTGGCAGATAAACTCCTCTTTGTCCTTTTGCCTGGGAAGCGTCCCCTGCGCTGAAAAGCCATTTACAGGCAGGGCTGGAGACGGGAGGAACGCAGAGCCCCTTCCCACACGGCCCGAAATCACCCCTGGGAGAGGGGCACGGGGGTTACGTGACCGCGGAGAGGTTTTTAAAGCCTTTCCAAGTTTCCTGCCATCCCCTCCCAGCTGTTCCGCAAGAGTCCCTGTGGAACGCGGCGCTCTCGACCCCTGTCCTGGAAATGCGTGTTGTAAGGAGCTGGGGCTGGGATGCCAAGGGAGGGGTAGGGTGAGCTGCTCTTTCTCCTGGATCCATGGAATGGGGGCAGGAGGTCTCCGGCAGTCTGCAGGAGGGAGGGAGGCCGTGTTGAACTGGGCTGTGCTGTGCTGGAGGGGTACTGGGGGCACTGGGGGGCAGCTGCTGTTCCCCAGCTTCAGCAGGGGAAGGGTTTGGTCCCGAGTGCAGCGAACCCGAGGATCCCTGAGGATCAGGATCTCTCTGGAGAGCTGATTTGAACAGCTCTGTGTCCGTGCGGGAGCAGCCCCAGCACTGCTCTGGGAGGGACCCCGCTGTCCCCTGCGGCCGTGGGGACAAGGCCAGGCAGGGATGACCGCGGTGTTTCTCTCCCAGGGACACTCGAGCTGGCACTGCCCTTTCCCAGCCTTTTCCCTTCGCAGCCGCAGCCCAGCAGCCCCGGGTGGCTCTGGTGGCTCGGCTGATTGCTGCCTGGAGGCGGCCTGGCCGCGTTTCAGAGATGCCCGGGTCGCGGGGAGGATTTGCTCTCCGCTAATTAGCCAGACAAACAGTCTGGGCCGCGTCCCCGCACCAATTGAGAGTCTTCAATCGATTTCCTGAATTCTGTGCCATGGATGGTGACCCTGGCAGCACCCACTGAGACAGAGACGGCTGCCAGCGACAGAGCGGGGTCTGTTCACCCTGTTCGCCCCCCAGCCTGCCACGCCTGCTCATTAAGAAGCCACCACCGCTTTTTAATTAGCGGGTCTGCTAGGGGGGGCAGCAAGGAACGCTCTCAGGGCAACAGCGGGAGCCGCCTTTAGAATGCTAGCGGGAAGCTGTGTCCGGGGGTCTCTTTGCGGCAGGGGCGGTGACGGTGACACGACAGGCGGTGACAGCGCGGTGACAACAGCAGAACGAGCGGGGTGACAGCGGCGGTGACAGCTTGCCGCGCCGCCCGCGCCGCCGCCCGCCTCGCTTTTGTCGGCCGCCGCGCCCGCGCGAACCGCAGAGCCGAGGGCGGCCCGCCCCCGCCGCGCTGCCATTGGCTGAGAGCCCGCGGGGGGCGGGGCCTGGCCGCAGACACGTGTGCGGTACCCGGAAGCGGCACCGGGACCGGCCCGGGATCGGGGCTGCAGGTGAGGGGGAGCGGGGATACCGGGACCAGAAACCGGCCCGAAACGGGTCCGAAACCGCCGCTGATCGGGGACAGAACCGGCCGAACGGGGACAGACGGCGGGCTCCGGGTTTAGCGGGCTCGGGGCGCCTGGGACCGGCCCGGGATCGGGGCTGCAGGTAGGGGACGGGGATACCGGGAGTGAAACGGGCCCGAAACCGGCCAGAAATCGTCCTGAAACCGGCCTGATCGGGGACAGAAACCGGCCAGAAAACCGGGGACAGAAACGGCCCGGGGTCCGGGTTTAGCGGGCTCGGCGCCTGGGACCGGCCCGGATCGGGGCTGCGGGTGAGGGGGAACGGGGATACCGGGAGGAAACGGCCCCAAACCGGGGACAGAAACCGGCCCGAAATCGGCCCGGGCTCCGGTTGCGGCTCGGGCGCTGGGATCGACCGGGGGCTCCAGGTTTGGGGGGGATCCCGGAATCGGCCCGGGGCTCCAGGTTTGGGGGGTTTGGGGGTTCTGCGAGCGGCCGGGAATTTTGGGGGATGCACTTTAGGGAGGTTTGGGGTTCTGGGATGGGCTAGGAAGGCGGGGTTCCCGGTTTGGGGCTCCGGGGGTGGGGGGTCAGGTTTGGGGGCTCGGGGGTTTTGGGTGGGATTTGGGATTTTTGGTAAGATTAGGTGGGATTTGTTTGGGATTTTGGAAATTTGGGATTTTGGGTGGGATTTGGTGAATTTGGTTGATTTGGGTGGAATTTTGATAAGATTTGGGTGGGATTTGGATGGGATTTTTGTAAGAGTTTGGGTGGGAATTTTGGTAGGAATTTGGGGTGGAATTTTGGTAAGATTTGGGTGGGATTTTGAGTGGATTTTGCTGGGGTTTTAGTAAGATTTGGGTGGGATTTTAGTAAGAATTGGTGAGATTTTGGTGGGATTTTGGGTGGAATTTTGAGTAGGATTTTGATGGGATTTTAGCAAGAGGATGGATTTTAGCAGGTTTGCCCTGATCTGGGGCTGTTTGCTGGCTCTTTTCCCAGCTCCTCCTCTCTCCGGCCAGACATGATCGCGGACTATGGCGCGTGCTGCAGGTCTGCTGGGGAATTCCTCACCTGGGGGCTACAGCAGCGGGCTCAGCCTGGTTTTTGTGTTTTCCAGTGGTCAGGTGAGGTGCTGTTGATCATGCCTCATCTGGTAGTCCAAAAGGTGCTCCCACCTTGAAGGGCTCGCGTACTTTCCTGGAGGCAAAAACCCAAACTATTTCTCCCACAGGAGGGAAAGGAAATCAACAAATTCCCCAATGTGAATGTGCTCCCGGGGGTTTGTGTTTGACAGCAGGTTCTTCTCTAAACGCCTGCTTTAGCTGCGCTTTCCAGGCAAGATTGGGTCAGAACGAGCAAAGTGCTGAGTTTAAGTCATCCTGATCCAAATTAGAGGCCCCTCGCACGCGCTCAATTGCCCAGATGGATTTATATTTTGCCCCTCGGTCTTGTAATGATTATTTATTCAGGAGCGGTTGCACGGAGGCTCCCTTTGAGGCACTTTTGCTTTTTCCTTGGGGAGGGTTTAAAAAAAACCATGCCCTCAGTGAATGTTGGCTGGGAGAGGGAGAGGGGTTCTTTTGAGATCCTTGCTGGGGGGAGGAAATCCTTCAAGGAGAAGGAAATCATAGGGTCAAGGGGGAGAGGGCCTGGGTAATTGCTCTGAATGGCAGTTAGGGTGCCCCCAGGGTCGCTCTGTAGATCCAAAGGTTTTTGGTGGGAATGAACTTAAAACTCACCCATTCACCCACGCCAGGCAGGGAAAGCTCCTGGGCACTCTACCCTCCAGCATGGCTTGCGGCCAGCCAGGTTGGGCCAAAGCTGCTCTGGCACATCCAGCTCTGGGGGCAGGTCTCGTTCTTTCCACAGCAAATAAGGCTGTTTTTTGGTTTTTTTTCTGTTTTTTTTTTCTTCTCACAGAGGCAGCGTTCATCGATGGAGTTTGGCTTTGCATGGGGGGTAAGTGCACCTCCTCTTTCCTTCCTCCTCCTCTGCCTCCTCCTACTCCTCTTCCTCCTCGTTGCTCTCTGACCCTCCACGCTTTGGTTGTGCACATGGCTGAACATCCCTTTGAGAACCCCGGGCAGGGCAGCGCAGGGCTGTCTCTGGGCTGAAGCCATCCTTATCAGAAGGAAGAAGGCATGAGGCAGTCAACGAGCACCAGCGTGCCACGCCGCCTTGTCGGCTCAGCTCAGCTCAGCTCAGCTCAGCTCTGCTTTCCTTTCCTGAGGGTTCCTGGCTGCCTCTGAGGATGAGATGGACAGGGAAGCTCAGCTCAAGCTCAGCTCAGCTCCTTTCCTCAGTGGTTTGGCTGCCTCCAGAACACTGAGCAATGGAGATGGACAGGGAGCTCTGCAGCTCAGCTCCAGCTCAGCTCTGCTCCTTTCTGGGGTCTGTGTCTCTGGAAGCGAATGGGATGGGCAGGGAGCTGTGCTGGGGATTCCATGCCTGGTGACCTTGTGCTTCCCCGTGGATGCTTTAAACCCTCGGGAGGAGAGGGGAGAGGGAGCTGCAGCTCCCGTGAAATTGTGGGTAGATGGCAGCTTGCTGCGACGGAACTGCGGGATTTGGAATTGTTCAGAGGTTTGGACAGGTGGAGACTGCCCTGCCCGCCTGGTGCCTGCTCAGCCAGGCTCATTAAATTACCTTCATTTCCCTCATTAAAGGTTAACAGGTCCTGCTGCTGGGGTGGGGCTGACCGGGGTTGCTCTGGAGTGTGGCACGCGGATGCCCTGTGTGGTGCAGGAGCTGGGGTTGCTTCTGGAGGATGAGGTCACTTCCCCTCGTGCTTATAGGGATTCTGGGTTTCACTGTCCTGATCCCATGGGATTGGATGCTCGTCATTGTTCCTGGAATCCCATTGGATAGGATTCTCAACATTGGATTGGATGTGGCCCTGAGTCCTCATTGGATCGATTGGCTGTGTCCGCCATTGATCCATTGATGGGATGTCTGCATGGTTCCCTCATGGGATCGGAGTGTCTGTCAGCTAGTCCGAAATCCCCATTGATCGGGGATTGCTGTCCACCATATTCGTGAACATTGGGATGCTGCATGAATCCCTTGCGGTGCATGTCCATCCTGGTGCACCAGAGCTCTGAGTTTAACCCTGCGACCTGCCCGGTGTGCGTCAGCCAGGCACAACTCGTGGCCAAACATTTGCTTTCTGAAGCTGGTGGCCTGGCCCTCCGGGGCACAAGAGGAATTGTTTCCTTGTGTCTGCGGGGCACAGGCGCGAGCCTGGACCCTGGACACCGTCTGGCTGGAAACAGATGGATTGGCACCAAGATTGCACAATGGGATTGCACTATTCCACCATGGATCTGGCACAATCGGATTGGTCACACTGGATTGCACAATGGGATTGGACAAATGGAATGAAATGGTTCGCACAAGGTTTCCCTGGGATTGGCACAATGGGATGCACAATGGGACGGCACCCCGGGATTGAGCACCCTGGGACCACTCGGGACACCCTGGGATTTGAGAATGGATTTCATCCTGGGGACACCCTGGATTGTCACCTGAATTTTACCCCTGGGATTGTACCAACCTGGATTGGACAAGGGGATTCTGTACTCTGGGATTTTTACCCGGGTTTTACCCTGGGAACCGGGATGATGCCTTTGGGATTCACGACCCTGATTTTCACTTGGGATGTCACCCGGATTTTGCGCCTAGGGATTTTCACCTGGGGAACCCCGATTTTCCCCCGGGATTTCCCCCAGGATTGTCACCCTGTATTTTCACCCCGCGGATTTGCACCTGGCTTGCTGGGAGCAATCCCTGGCTATCTGTTGGTGGCCCAGGTGGCACCTGGGGCAGAGATGGTCTTGCCACCCCTCCCAGCCAGCTTTGCCTTTTCCTGCCAGTTCCTCTTCTGGAGCTCGCAGACCATGCAGGAGCTCTGAGGTGATGTGTTCCATAGAGACAAAGTTGCTGCTGGGGCATCTTGATGTAATTCTGCTTTTCCTGAAATCCTGATATCTGAAATGAGTTTTTTTTTTTTTTTTAAATTATTTTCCATCCTTTCTTCTGTTTTGCTGCTGGGTTGGGCTAGCAAAGCAATCCCTGGCACCAGGCTTTTCCTCTGTCTGGGTATTGGATCTCTATCCCATGGGAAAGCAGAATCACCCAGCCAGCTCTTCACCTGCCCAAATTATTTTTATTAATTGTTCTCCTAGACACATCCAGGAGCTCACAGCTGTGAGGCTGCTTCCTCGCGTGGAGGCCCGCTGATGGAGCCAAGTGGAGCAGTTTGGAAGGAATGTCCTCCACCTGTTCTCTCTTCTCTCCTTTTCCGTTTTTACGGATTTTTCCGGATTTTCCCGGATTTACCCTGGACTCTTTTACCCCGATTTCCCCCGGATTTTATCGCACCGCATATCTCTCCGATTTTCCGCGATTTATTTTTCCGGTTTTTTCCCAGGATTTTTTTCCCGGATTCCCGGGATTTTTTTCCCTGTTTTCCCAATTTTTCGGCGAGATTTTCCACCCGTTTTTTCCCGGATTTTCCAGATTTCCCAGATTTTTTTCCCTGATTGTTCCCGGATTTCTCCAGTTTTCCTGCTTCCCAACTGTATCCTGCTCGGTGCTCTGTTTCACACGCGATCCCAAGGAGTGCTCAGCCATCCTGCTTTAACAGGAATTGATTTTAACCCAAGCAGGTGGAGGGCTCAAAGAGAGGTCAAGGCTTGTTTGTCAGACTTCTACACAAAAGGCTCCTGAGGTGGCTCTCGCTGGGCATGACGTGATCATGATTTGCGGGGTCAGAGGAGGTTTAAACCCGGACAAAATTTTGGGATTCCAGTGCTGGAATCCTTGGAAGGAGCCAGCCAGGTGAGTTTGGCGCTCAACCCTGGTATTTGGAGGCAAGACAGGGATTTGGGATGGGATGCTGCCGGAGGGTTAAATGGGAGGATTGGGGATGGGGATTGGAATGGGGATTTGGCGAATGTTGCCCCTTTGTCAGCCATGAAGCAGGGGCCTGAGAGCTTCTGCCCTGATTTGTCTGTTCCAGTGCCTCAAATCCCCCCACTGACTCGGGGGCTGTGGCTGAGGGAAAGCTGCTCATAGGGCTCCTGGTGGAATTCTCTGTGATTCCTTGGCATTGATCCCCACTTCGGCCGATTACAGAGTTTCACATGACTCCATCAACTCCCTTCTTCCCTCATTATTGGGATGGCTCTGGAACTCATGGTCAGTGCTACCGGACTTGGCACATTGGGTGCTGCAGGATGTGGGGCAGAGCTCTGCCAGGGCTATGTTTGCTGTGGAGCTCAATTGATGAGATAGTGATATGTGAATGTGAGCTGGAGCTGCCTGCCTGTTCCTGAAAGGAGGTGGCGTTTGAAAGATGAGCTTGCACACGCCGTGCCGCTGAGCTGAACGTTGACCAGCCTCCGCCCCCCTATTCGCTTTCACCCTCGCTGGACTTTGCGCTAGAGGCTTAGCTGAGAGAACGGCAGTCCCTCTCCTTTCAGCCTTCCTTTCATTGCCTGTCTTACTATTTCCCTTTCCTTTCCTTGTCCTTTCTCCTTCTCCCTTCCGTTTTCCGCTTTCCTTTCCTTTCCTTTCCTTTCTTCCCTTTTCCTTTCACTCTTACTTCTCTTTCCGTTCTTCTTTCTTCCTTTCCTTTCACTTTCCTTTCCTTCCCTTCCCTTTCCTTCCTTCCCTTCCCTTCCCTTCCTTCCTTCCCTTCCCTTTCCCTTCCCCTTTCCCTTCCCTTTCCCATTCCCTTCCAACTTCCCTTCCCTTCCTTCCCTTTCCCTTCCCTTCACTTCCCTTCCTTCCCTTCCCTTCCCTTCCCTTCCCTTCCCTTCCCTTCCCTTCCCTCCCCTTTTCCCCTTTCCCATTGCTGGTTCCCATTGTTTGATCCCATTGCTGGTTCCCATTGCTCGATCCTATGCTTTCCCATTACTCTATCCCATTGCTGATCCCATTGTTGTCCTGCTCCTCAGCCATTTCCCACAGGAATTAGCCTCCGTTTCCTGTGGATCTCAGCACCCCCATTCGCCCCAGGTCATGCTGCTGCATCCTACTGGTCCCTGCTGGCCCCAGCCATCGAATGGCCGAGGAATCGGCACCCTTCGGAGCCTTCTCCTTCTTCCCGGTGCCGCGGCTTCGCTCTGGGGAGCGGCGTTCGGGGTACGGGGCCGACACATGCTCGCCATCTGTGTCAGTGGGAAATTGGGAAACTGGGGCTCATCCCAAGTCTGGTCAGTGGGAAACTGGGAATTGGGGTCATCCCAGTGCTGGTCAGTGGGAAATCATGGATTGGGCTGGTCCCATGCTGTCAGGGAATCATGAGGGGTCATCCCAGTGCTATTTCAGTGGAATCTGATGGGTCATGCCAAGTTGTCCATGGAATTCCAAATTAGGGGGCTCACCCGGCTGTTCAGGGAATTCCTGAATTGGGTCATCCCAGTGCTGGTCAGTGGGAATTCCTGACTTTGGGGATCATCCCAGTGGCTGGTCAGTGAGAATCATGGATTGGGGCCTCCCAGTGCTGGTCATGGAATCTGCCTGGAGGCAACAACCCAGGACTATTAAATAAATGAAAACTTCCTCATTTTCCCAATCTCCTCACTGATTCTCCAGTTAAACTTTGTATAAACCAAGGCCCTCAGTCGTTGTGAGGAGATTTTGATGCATGAGGCACCATGGGAAGCCTTTCCTAAAAAGGTCAGGGCTCAGGTCTTCCCTGCCAAGACCCAAACCCTCGGAGGGAAATTTTCATAAAAAAATTCAGCCGGCACAGGTCCCATCCGATGGCTTCAGAGCTATTTGGGTCTATGGCAAGGCACAGAACACTGGAAATTAAGTCGTATTATTCCCTCCTTCAATATCTGTCTCGCAGCCTCCGCCGCTGGCGCTTTGCTCAGTTTCGTGTTTTATTGGGGTTTTTTGATCTGCGGAATCGCCACAGAGCCAGAGGGTTCCTTATTCTGGCCTGACTTTCTGCTGTTTACACGTGGAAAGGGAATAATGAAGCCCAGAAGAGCAGATCGGGTACACTGCCCAGTGGATGAATCCTTAGGACCGATATGATGTTGTGCCGATTTTGGCGGGGACAGACTTTGGCCGGCCTGGGGTTGCACTCCCTGTTCCAGAAGATTTTTCCCACCTGAGGATTTTATGATTCCCTGGGATCGTCCCGGGCGTTCTCCTGTGAATTCTGTCATGTTTTGGGTCTGGGGGTTTGGTGCACTGAGCCCCTGAGGCCTTCCCCTGACTCCTGCCCTGTCCTAAATTCTCACCCCTGAAGCAGGGAGAATTCCCTGCTGTGGATTGGGAAAGAAAAAGAGGAATTCCCTGCTGGGTTGGATGGGACCAGGGACAGGAGAATTCCCTCTTGGAATTGGGAAAGGGCAGAAGGAGAAATCCCTGCTGGGATTGGGATTGGACTGGGACAGGAGGATTTCCCTACCTGGAAATTGGATTTGGAACAGGATAGGGAGGAATTTCCTGCTGGGATTGGGATGGGAACAGGAAAAGAGGATTCCCTGCTGGATTGGGCAGGAGGAATTGGGGAATTTGTTTGGTGTGATGTTTTGCACCAGTGAATTTAGGCTATTTGTGAGAACCCCTTAGGGAAGTTTTGAGAGCTTCCATAACTCCCCGATGGCGATTGGAGGGGACCAGCGACAGGGACAGGACCGGACAATCCCAACTGGCCCTGCTGCGAGCATCCCACAGCCCCACCGTGCTCCTGTCGTTTGCATCCGGCTGCCTGCTTGCCGTCCCAGCACTATTTATTAATGAAACCTTATCAGCCTCATTCTCCTCGCTCCAGGCCGGCTCTCCTGTCTTGCAGGAGGAGCTCCCATTGCCTCCCAGTGGGATCTGCCGGTCTGGGGCTGGGTGTCCCTTGAGCCTTTCTGGTCTGGGAAGTCTCTTGTGCTGCTCTTGGGTCTCCTTTGGAGCTGCTCTGCGGCCGTCCCTTGTGCTGCTCTGTGTGTGGGGGTCTCCCTGGGTTCTGCTCTGGGTCTCCCCTGGGTGGGGATCTTGGTTGGTCTGGTCTCCTCCTGGTGCTCGCTCTGGTTGGGGTTTCTTTCCTTTCGGGAGCTGTTCTAGGGTCTTGGGGTCTCCCCTGAGTGCCTGCTCTGGTTCTCCCTTTGGAATCTGGCTCATTTCCACGGCAGGGCAGGCAGACTGCTTCGCAGCAGGTTAATGGATTACCCAGAGCCATATTCTGAGCTCTTGCCCCAGCCTGCCAATACCTTGAGGGATGTAAAATCTGATGGGAGGGAGACGGGGAAGCCAGCGTATTCCGACTGCAAATACATTATCCATTGGTTATTTTTTTTTTTTGTTCGTGTCTGCTTGCGATTCCGGATTTGGTGGTTTTTTTTTATCTGGCTGCAGAGGAAATCTATGAAGCTCACGTGAGGGCACAAGCATTCCTTGCATTTTAAACAAACAGGAAGTGCTTTTCACCAGGAACCTTTCACTGTGTGTTTATTGGGGCAGGAGTTCTCACCCACAGCGCAGGCATCAGCCCCTGATCCCTCTCTGAGCTGCGGGTTTTGTTCACCAATTTGGAATAATTGGAGATTGCGTCGAGGTTTTTCCCTGCAGTGGAGAGCGAGGATGCCCTCGCAGGGCTGAATTCCCTTAAAACCCCCTCCAAACAGGATTTCTTGCGTCCTGCCCTTTTGCTATGCAGTTTGTGCTCAAAAATCTTTTGGAGTTTGGTTGGGATATTTTTGCACAGTGAATTGAGGCTATTTTTGGGCGAGAGAGCCCTGGAAGGTTTTGAGAGCCCATTAAAACATCCCTGATGATCCTCTCCTGTCCAGCAATGGGGCTGCTCACAATGTGCCCTGAGCTGAATCATTTTGCTTCTAAGGTCCTTGCAAGTGACTTTTTTGGGTAGAAACTCCTCGATAGTGCACAATGAGGCTGCAGGAGGAGGAGGAGGAGGAAAAGCCTTTGAATAACTCTTGTAACCAATGCCAGTTATTTTTTTCACGCAACCACAAGCAGGATTGGGGAAAACCATGAAGCACCTATTTGGGGGAGAGTCGGCTCTAGGAGGATTATCCTGGTACACATCTGCATTTCAGGAGGAATTCCTTCCTGGAAATGTGGCCATGGGAAAGTTGGAGCGTCCAGGGAAGCCCTGGACATGCACTCAGAGCTCCAAGGGCACTGGCACCCAGCTTGGACTCTGGGATTTCCTTGGAGAGCTTTTTCCAGCTCATTAATTCTGGATTTGGGGTTTTCTGTCAGGGCAGCAGGGTGGGTGCAGCTGTAGGATGCCCAGATCCCTGCAGTCTACCCGCCAGAGCTGCCTTTGATGGTTAAATATTGCAGGAATCAGTGCCGCAGGTCGCGGCTGCTGTTCATTTTCTTCTAGATGGAATCCTCCATTGCCGTTTGCTGTTCCTGCGATTGCTCTCCTCATTCCCATTTAATGTTTTAATGTTTTTAAATTTGCCTCTTTCCTGCGCTCAAAGCCAGGACTCCTCGGAAGTTAATTAGCTGCACATCCTCACTGCTGCAGGGGAGGGAGGGTTTTCAACCCGGGGGGGTGTGGATTTTCTGCTTTCTGGTTTGGGTGCCAGGAACGACGCTTCCCCCATGGAAGAGTGAGATGCGATCAACAGCTCTGCTCAGTTTCCTTGGTTTGATAAAGAAACAGCGCCCCGAGTTGTTGGTTTTCCTGGAAAGCCCCTTTCCACAGCTCTGACAAGGAGGATGCCGGCTCTGTATTGGAGGAAGGGAAATTGTTTTTGGCGGTTTTGCTGCATTCTTTCCCTTTGCATCTGAATAAATCAAGACATTACTTGGCGTGGTTTTAGTTAATCCATCAATTAACCCAACCCAAAGTTTTATCCTTGGATCGATCCTGCTCTCCTGCCCAGCCAATGAAACCCCCGCCCAAAATATTGCAGACAACCAAACCCAGCAGGATCCTGAAAAACTCAGAAATCCCAAAGTTTCTTTTCCAAATCTTTTTATCCATAGGATCATGAAAAACCTGCGCTGCCTTTCCACCCCTCCCCTCTCCCCCATCGCTGAAATCCATGTGCTGGATAGTTAAATTTGCGCCCAAACCCCCCCCAAATTTATTTCCTAATTTCTAGCAAACATTTCACCTTAATTGAAGGTAGATTAATTTACTGCCACAGGCGCAATTTGTCAGCTGCTCTTAATTAGAATTCTCTCCCTCTATCAGTTCAAAGCATTTCATCAGCAACACATATTTCTATGGAACCCCCAGAGCTGGAACTGGCAGGGTTCCCTGGTTCCAGAATCAGTTTTCAAATGCAGGTTATGGGGTGCATCCCATCAGAGATTCTGGAGGCAGTTTGATGCTGTGGCTAAGAAAAAAAAAAAAAAAAACAAAAAAAAAGCAGGCCTGAGAAATGTGGTTCCATTCTTCATTCCAGGAGCTACCCTGCCTCTGGAATCCATCCCTGTCCATCACTCCCTTCTTTCCCCTGGAGCAGGAATTCCTGGGACATGACAAGCCTGGTGTTCCACGGGCTTTCCCCTCCTGGCCAGTGAATTTTCTGATTCTGCCTTGGGGCCTGGCTCAGAGCTTGTGGAAGAGAGAGACTTTCCCAAAAGAAGAGCAAGAAGGGGTCTCCTCCATCCATTCCTCCAAGAGCTCCGCGCTGCCTTCAGCTCTTCTCCATCTCCAGTATCTGCCTTTGAATTGCTCAGAGCACAACCCCAATTAATTCCCTCCCGCTGAAAGGAAACCTGCCATTAACGTGTCGGAGCAGCCAGAAAGAGCGGCAGGGAAGAAAGAGGAAAATGATCCTGCCCAGGGCTGCGCTAGCAGGCTCCAGGTAACGCTGAGTCAGCCCTGGGATGGAGGACATGACAGGGGCTGTAGGGAGAGGGGAGACGGGATGCGGCATCCGTGACCCCGGGAGGAAATCCCAGGGGGAAGCAATCCCAGGAGGATGACCCCAATGGGCATTCCCAATGAGGATGAAACCCCCATGACGGATGGACCCTAATGGAGGCAACCCAATGAATAGACCCCAATGGAGGATTATCCAATGCAGATACCCCAATGGGGATACCCCAATGGAGATGACCCCCAATGGAGGGTCCCTAATGGAGGCATTCCCGATGAAAGATGACCCAAATGAGGACATCCTTCTCTTGCAGGACTTGCCCAACTGGAGCATGACCCAATGAGAGGATTGACCCTAATGGAGGCAACCCCAATGAGGATGACCCCAATGGAGGATTATCCCAATGGAGATGACCCCAATGAGATTATCCCAATGGACAACCCTTGGATGTAGGCACCCTTACTGGGATACTCAGTGTGGGAGAAGGGCACCCTTAATGGGGGATGGGTGGAAGAGGGGTGAACCGCACCGTGGGATCTGGCTTGGATGCTCATGAACCAGAGACGAGCCACCCCTGGGAGTTGAGCCTTTCAATGGGATGTGAAGGACCGCTGAATCTGCTGGGATCCAATGGTGGGTGAAAGGGCACCTTGGTCCTAGATGCTCAGGTGGGATGATAGGGCACTCTTGGGGCCTGGATGGCTATGGAAGGGCACCTCTGGTTTCAGATGGGTGAGGCACCCCGGATCTGGGCTGGATGCTCATGGATCGTGAGAGCCCAAGGTACCCTGGGATTGGATGCTCAATGGGATGGAGAGAAGGTACCCTGACTAGGATGCTCAGTTGGGATGGGTTGTAGGCACCCCTTGGGACGGATGGTGTGTAGAGCACCCCGGACTCGATGCCATGAGAGCAAGAAGGCCCCATGCCCGCCCGCCCGGATGGAGATCAGAGGAAGCCATTACAATTCCCCTGAGGGCATCAGCAGTGTGAGCTTAATTGAAGCTTTGTTTTGCTTTTTCCTCTCGTGCAGGTAAAAAACCTGTGACAAATGCACGTTTTCCAGCTCCCAGCAGAAGTGAAAGGGGCAGGGATGGGGAAAGGGCGGAACAGTCAGTTCATCGGTGGAGCATAACAGCCCTGTGATCCCAAGCTGGCTGTGGTTTCATTCCAACCATGAAAATCTCCCGTTGTGGGGCTCTCCCGTGGCCAAACCTTCTGATGGTGGGGGATAATCCCGAGGAAAATAGGAAAAAAATCCCCAAGGAAGAACAACCCCCCCTCGGCCCGGCTTGGCTGGAACGGGAAAGCCCCAGAAAAACAACTGGGATGAATCTCCACCTGGCTGCTTTGACTGTGGCTCAAATCCTCCCACTCACGAGCTTTTATCCGTAAAAAATGAATTTCTGGTGGCGCCCGAGGTTTTTGCAGGTTTCCTGCGTGGGCAGGAGGTTGTTGACCAGGAACTCCTGATGGGGCGTTGGCTAAAGAGTTTGTTTGTTTTTTCGTGTTTTTTTTTTTTTTTTTTTTTTCCCCCACAGCGGAAAAACATTCCTGGCTTTTGTTTGGGGCGCCCGAGGTTACGAAAGCACTCCTCCGGAAGAAACTCCCCAGTTTTGGGAACGTCCCAGGTTTTTGGGAGTTTGGGAACATCACGCCCCATGCTGCAGATTTTTCCCTGCTTCCCCTCCTCTGCAAAGGTAAGAGCCCCAAAAGCGCAATGAAAAAACCCACGGGGTTTATTCTGTATTGAATTTCACTCTCAATCCTCTCTATTTGCTGAAGTTAATTTCCTCTGCTTGAATTTATCTCAATCCACCTTTATTTCCATACCTGAATTTAATCTCAATCCCATCTCTCCGTTCTCCCATGAATTTATCTCAATCCCATCTCTCTCAGGAATTCTTTCTCAATCCATCTCTTTAGTTCCTCCATGAATTTTATTCTCCTCCCCGAGTCAGCGGGAAGGTCGATTATTTCAGAGGTGTCTTCCACTCTCCATTTCTTTTAAAAATTGGCTTCAGATCAATCAAAATCTTGGTACGGGGATTTGATCCCAAATCCTTGCTTTCTCCTAAAAGGATTTACATTATTATTTTTCAAGCTAAAGAATAACCCATTTTTAATAAAAAATGATCTTTTTTCAAAAAGATATTTATTCTCCCCTCATTGCTTTTCCACCCGGCCATCCCATCCCCGAATTTCTCATTTTCCAATCCCCACTGCACTGGGATATCTCCCACCCCAAACAGTTTTTCTTTTCCCTCCAACTTCTTCCTTCCAAGATCTCTCCCTGCCTCTCTCTTCCGCATAATCAAACCCCGTGTTATTCGGTGCCGCTAATTACTGCCACCAACTAATAATCCACTCGCTTCCTTTCTTCCCTCCCCAATTTTTTTTTAACCCGCTGACACTTTCCAATAAGGCCTCCTGCCAGGGCCGGGCTGGTGACTCAGGATCCTCTGGGATCAGTCTTGTGCTTTGCTGAAGTCACCATATTGTCCACAAGTGTCCCAGCGCCGGAGGGCCTTGGCAGGCCCAATTCCCGCGAAATGCGCTTTATCTCAGACCTGGGTTGTGATCGCTTTGGTTTTGTGGTTTGTTGTTTTTCAAAAGGGAAATCTGTTTGGGATGGGAGAGAGGTGATGGCGAAGTTGGGTAGGGGGACAGACAGGAGTGACACGGGGAGTGGTTTCTCATGGACAGAGGGCACCGATGGTGATGGGGAAGGAATAGATGAATTCCCAGAAGCTGTGAGCAGACCCCTGAACCGCCAGGCTAGCAGCCTGACGTGGGAGGCTGCCCTATATTGCAGGGGTGGCACCCCTGGATGGATTTTGGTCTCACTCAAGCATCCCAAGATCACCGTGACTCCTCCTCCTTTAGGGTCAACAGCCCCACAGAGGTGAGCCCTCGACCTCCATCCGCTCCCATCCCTGATCCCAGGCAAGGTCCCCCTGTGTCACATCTTTTGTTTTTTTGGGATGCTCCCCAGCTCTCCAGAGAGCTTGATCCCATAATCCCGGAGTTTGGTAGAGGTGAAGTGAGCCCAGCAATCCTGATGCGCATAACAGCCCTGCTCAGACCTCATATGCAAATGAGGCCGAGAACCAAGTTGATTATTCTCTTTAAACTATTCCTTCTCGCTGTTGGACCCCCCAGCTCTCGTGACCCCACAGCTCCTTTACCGCCTGGCCCGGCTGCTGGGCCCGCTGTGCTCCAGAGAGATCCCAGGGACCCCAAATGTGTCCATCCCTACTCTGGTGATCCGGTATCCCTCCCTACTCTGGCGCGTGATCCCCAATTGACCCAAACCTCCCATCCGCTGGCTCTGGGTGAATTCCCAGGTATCCCATCACTGCCGGGTCACCCCAGATCCCCAGTGACCCAGTGATCCCATCCCTTTGCCCACTCCCCACTCCAGAGACCCCACGTGGACCCCAACCGCCCTTTCCCCATCCTGGTGGTCCTGGGCCTAATCCCATCCCTCTTCCAGAATGACCCCCAGGTGACACCACCGTACCCCAGACCTGCCCATCCCGCTCCAGGGTGATCCCAAGTGACCCCATCCTGTCTCCGTGCAGAGCTGGTGCCACCAGGTTCCAAATGGGACACGTTTTCCCCCTCCCAGCCTGTGCTTGTTCTGCCCCTGAACCCCACATTCCTCCTGGTCTTGGATCTGGGTGGTTTGAGGAGCTGAGCACAAAAAAATCCAGAAACACCAACCTGGATCCTTTTGTAATTGGAACTGAGGACAGGGCCACAGGGAAGAAATTCCTGGCTGGAGGAGGTGAGCCCCTTGATTCCCTGCTGGCCCAAGTGCCAGCCGGAACATTGGGTTTGAATCACCCTGACAGTGAAAGATTGTCCCTCCATGGCTGGGTGACACTGCGTGGATTTAATGCCCTTTCAAAGACCCAATGACCACAATTTGGCGCAGTGATGACAAACTGCTGTGCCCAACGAGCAAGCCCAAACAATCCCAATCCCAAACACATTCCCGAGCCCGGCCAGAGGAGGGGTCGGAGCTCAGGGGCACTCTTGGGCTTTGTTTAGTGTGTGTGTGTTGCCCTTGCAGGGTTTCAGTGGCCCCGGTCCCACCCCGCCCCTGGCCCTGGGCGTGAGCAAGAGAGCCGCCAAGGACAGGCAGCAGCAGCAGGACGGAGCAGGCCGAGCTGGCTGAGCTGTCGCAGCGAGCCGCTGTACCACCGGATCGCAGAGCTGGGCTTCCATCCAGGCACCGCCCGGCAACACCTCCAGTGTGTTGCACCCATGGGCGCCGGGACCCCTGTGGCGCTGATTTCTGGGCTTCTTCCACAACCCACGCAGGAGCTCTTCCCATTCCCCTTCTCTTCCCTTTTCCCTTTTTTTCTCCTTTTCCCTTCCCCTTTTTCCTTTTCCCTTTTTCCTTTCCCTTTCCTTCCCTTTCCCTTTCCCTTTCCCTTTGCTTTTCCCTTTCCCTTTCCCCTTTCCTTTCCCCTTTCCCTGTTCCCTCTCCTTTCCCTTTCCCTTTCCCTTCCCTTTCCCTTCTCCCTTTCCCTTCCTTTTCCCTTTCCCTATTCCCTTCCCCCTTTCCTTTTTCCTTCCTCCCCCTCCTTTCCCCATTCCCCTTTTCCCATTCCCCTTCTGGCCCTTTCCCCCTTCCCCTTCCTTTCCCCTTCCCCTTCCCATATTTCCCCATTCCCCTTCCCAAATCCCCATTTCCCTCCCTCCCTTCCCCCTCCCCTCTCGTCCTCTGGCTGCTTCAATTTCCCCACAATCATTTCCCGCAGCTCCAATCCTCTGCAGTTTCTGGCCATGAATATTGTCCAGGACTCTCTGCCGATGCTGAGGACTAATCCTCTCTATTTCTCGGTTTTTTTCCTGCTCTTGTGCCTCCCCACAGCTTGTCCCCTCCCCATTCCGGCATGATCGATGAGCTCCCCGGGGTGGAACCCCACCAGGTCCTGCTGGCAGCTCCTCCCCAAACAGACTTTAACAGAAGAATTTCGGGCATTTTGGCTTCCCCCAGCCCTGGGATGGTACTGGGCACCCACAGCCAACAGCAGCTTTTCCGGAGCAGGAAAAATCTAATTCCCATAAATTAATTTCATTCTCCTCTGATTATCTTGCCTCAGAAGCACTGAAATGATGAGTTAAAAACATCCGAGCGCAAGCTGGAGCGGGCTGAGACATGATAATCCCGATTTTAAGGGAATAGCTCTGCGCCCCTTTTCCAATCAGCTCTTTCATTTCACCACATTGCTTAATTACCACCTCTCCTCGAGTGCTCAAATCCCTTTGGAGCAGCACCCGGAGTTTCCTGAGGATTTGGAAGCGTTCTTGAGCTCTGCATCCCTCGAGCTGCCTGCAGCGGGTGATTTTTGGCAGCTTTGGGATTTTTGGGTTGGTATTTTTGGCCATTTTGGATTTTTTGGTTGGATTTTGGGCACGTTTGGTTTGGGTGGACTTTTGCAGTTTGCATTTTGGTTGGGATTTTTGCATTTTGGATTTTGGGTTGGATTTTGGCAGTTTTGGATGTTTGGGTTGGATTTTTGGCATTTATTGGGATTTGCGTTGATTTGGGCAGTTTTGGATTTTTGGTGGATTTTTGGCATTTTGGTTTGGGATTGGATTTTGGAGTTTTGGGATTTTATTTTGGTTGGATTTTTGTCAGGATTTTGGCATTTTGGGATTTTCGGGGTGGAATTTGTCAAGGGGAACTGCCCGCTCAGGTGCGGTTAATTTGTTTTTTGGGGGAAAAGAAGGATCACTCACCCTGTCAGCTGCCGAGGCTTCTTATATTCCATCCCTTTATCACAGACAATAACAGCACAAAAACCGTTGGGAGCAAAAATTTCCATCCGACTTGTTGTTTTTTTCCCTCTCCTGGGGAAATCTTGTTTAAAACCCACCAAACTTACTTCTTTTTATTGCTACTTTTTTGTTTCCCCTTTCTTTCACAAAGATCTCCTCAGCCTTCTGAAAGCTGGGTAGAGCTTCCTGGCCCTGGGAACGCTCTGAGAACATAATGGGGGTGTTTCAAAGTTCTAATGTACATAAGTGATATTTCAGCTTAATCACTGTGAATCATTGACCCTTCCTTCATATTAATCTTTTTAAATCCTGAGCGTGAAAAAACAAAGGGAGAATCCCAAAGCAGGCAGCGTGCCAGGGTAGAAGCAGGGATGGGTGAAAGGGAATTGGGGTTTTTCTCCAGAGTTTAGGAGTGAAGAAATGCCCGTGGCAGGGTCCAGTGGTTTAGGGTGGCAGCGATCCCAAAACGATGTGGGGTGGTCACTGGGCAAAGGCTGAGGCTGGGTGAGGTCTGCAGGGGAGCACTTTGAGCATGTTTTCTGGATGCAAAATCACATTATACACATAAACAAATATCATTTTTCATCCATTATCTATATAAAATAATCTATATAATATCTATATAATATCTATACAAATATCTATACACCATATCATATAACATCTAGATAAATACTATAAAATATTCTATATAACTCCAATTTAATACAATCTATATTTTTCCTTTTCTCTTTTCCCATCTTTTTTCCCCTTTTTCCTCTTTATTTTCCTCTTTTTTCCTCTTTTTCCCCTTTTATTCCTTTTCTTGTCCTTTTTTCTCTTTTTCCGTTTTTTTCCTCTTTTTCCTTTTTTTCCTTTTTTTAATTTAATTTTTCAACCTTTCAACTCTTTCCCCGGTGTGTGAGGCTCATGATTGTCTGCTCCCCGAGCTCTCCCTTCTCTGCTGAGCCCGGCGGATTTCAGGATCCTTTTGACTCTCCCTCAAAGGTCGCGGGAGCAGGATGTCAGGAGGGTGAGCAGCATCTGAATTGCCATTAACTAATTAACGCCGGCTTCTTATTGTTTGGCTCCAAGGGCGTCGGGGGGGGGTTCCCCCCCCCTTCAAACAGAGTGCCACAGCCCCGCTGCTCGGTTAGGGTTTACAGAAGTGTTTTTTGGTCTCTCCACCCCAAAAATCCCTCTCCAGTGTGAAGGCATTCCCCCGCCTAATGTCCCAACTCTGGAAAGGCATTTTGTGGTTGTTTGAAACGGGTTTGGAGTGACTTGGGAAGTGAAACATTTCCCCTTCAGCCCCATCCCGTCCAGGATTCCCCATGGGAATTCCCTGATCCATCCTTTTCCAGGCAATCCACAGAGGCAATAGAGGTGCCCCATCCAAATTCCCTGAAAACCCCTAATTCCATCCTCCCTCGTCCCTTTTCCCTGTTTTTTGGACATCAACACATCATATCCATTGCAGGATCAAGGTCCCACGAGCAGGAGCAGCCTGGGATGCTGAGGGCCTTTTCCATGGAAAGCAGCTCAAGCTTGGATATTATCCTTTATGGAAACGCACAAGCACACGGAAAAGAGAGGAATTTAGGATCACCTTTATGAAATGCATGAGCAAATGGAAGAGGGGGATTTTTTGGATATTTCCTTTATGAAACGCCAACGAGCAAAAGAGATTTTTTTAGATTTTCCTTATTGGAATGCAACGAAGCAAATGGAAGATTTTGGTTATTTCCTTTCGTATGAAATCACAAACCAAACAGAAAGAAGGTTTTTTTTGGATTTTCCTTTTGAAATCACGAGGCAAACAGGAAAGAGGAGAATCTTTTTGGATCATCCTTATGGAAATGGCATGAGGCCAAATAGGAGAAGAGGAGATTTTTTTGGGAGTCTCCTCTTATGACCAATGCCACGAGGCAAATGGGAAGAGGAGGAATTTGGGAAATTTCTCTTTCGTGGAAATGTTATGATGAAATGGGAAAAAGGAGGAATTTCTTATTTCCTTCATGGAAAATCACTATGCAAATGGAAAGAGGAGGAATTTCCATTCTGCACTTCCCAGCTTCAGCTCAGGGCTGACTCATTCCCCTCTTCCCAGCCCCGCTCAGAGGATCCATTTGCTTCTGAGGGAAAAAGGAACCCAACTCCTTCTGGTGTTGCTCCAGTGTGGTTCAATTCCATTTTTTAAATTTTTTTTGGATTTTGGGTGGACTTGTTTTGTGCCTCCCCCAGTTCCATCAGGCAGTAACTTCAGGGGTGCTCATATATTTCCTTTAAAATTTTTTTAATGGATTTCGTGCGGGTGTGTTTGCTGCCCTCCCCCAGCTCCTTCTCCATATTCCATGGTGGTGTCAGATCCTGTTTTTTGGTTTTTTTAAATTTTTCTATGGAATTTTGGCTTGTGCCTGCGAGCAAAGCCCCCGGGATTGGATTGGTGCTGAGCGAGGATCCTGCCCTGCCTCCTGTGGGTTTTAAATCTCCTGCACGTGGTTCCTTCAGAGGCTGTGGCGATTTTCAGGATTGTGGATTCCTTCAGGCTTCTGTGGTTTTCTTTTCAGGGGCTCTGTGTTTTTTTTTGTATTTTATTCAGAAGCTGTGTGTGTTTTTCATGGCTCTGTGATTTTTGCAGGCCTGTTATTTTCAGTTCTCTGTGATTTTTTTTCATTGTTCTGTGATTTTTTTATGGTTTTGATTTTCAGAGCTCTGTGATTTTCAGGCTACTGTGTTTTTTCAGGCTGTGTATTTTTCACTGTTCTGTGCTTTTTTTATTCTCTGAATTTCATGGCTCTGTATTTTTTCAGGGCTCTTGATTTTTCCGGGCTTGATTTTCAAGTCTCTGTGATTTTTTTGTCAGCTCTGTGATTTTTCAGCTCTGTATTTTGCACTGTTTTTGATTTTTCAGTTCTCTGTATTTCAAGCTCTTAATTTTTCATATTTGATTTTTTCATGGCTCTCGAGTGATTTTCATTGCTCTGTGATTTTCAGTCTGTGTGCCACCAGGATTCCCCCATTCCCATCCCCCACCCTTCTCGCCTGATGATGGAATTTTCCTCCCACAAACCATCCTGCAGCTCCTCTATTCTGGAGAACGTCAAAAATCCAATCTGCCCGTCCCTCCCAGAGGAGCTGCATTAATTTTGTAACTCCAAAGTTGAGGAACAAAAGGGAAACTTATATTTATTCTCAAAAATAATTCTAATTTTTATTTTTCCAGCTCTGCAGTGGCCCTCCCCAGACTGGCACTTTGTTTGGGCTCCTGGCCAGCACTGGGAGCCCCGTGCTCTCTGCTCAGACCGCACCCTGAAGCCTTCCTATCAGTAAGAATAAAAACCGCTCATTTTTAAAAAAGAAAATCTTATTTGACCGTAGTTGGGCAGCTTCCTTAGCATTTTTAGCCCTGCGGTGTATAAACACTCAGAATGATTTTCCCATCTTTTTGGCGGGGGTTCATTCTTGGAAAAGACCCTTTTTCCCGTGGCAGGGTTGGGTATCTGGGCCCTTCTGACTGATCTGCCCCCCACACTCCAAAGACACAGCTCCAATCACTGCACACAAACAAGCCTACCCCAGCTATGCCCCTGATCCTACACCCTGTGCTTAATTACACTGTGTGGTAATGTTAATTAAAGTCTTTTCTGGAGGTGGAAGATGAGAGCAAGCAGGTGCTCCCTCAGCCCCATCTCTCTCAGCATCCCCGAAATATTCCCTGCGGGAACAGAGGCAAAGGTATTATGGAGTTGAGTAGCAAGAGGGATAGAGATGCCTTTGGCAACTTAATGTTTGGGCTCCTTTTGGGTCAGAATGGGCTGAGAGACCTTGGGGCTCCATTTGGGTCAGAATTGGGCTTAGAGGATTTTAGGGGCTCTGTTGGTCAGAACAAGGGCTCAACCCCCAACCAGGGACTTGGGGCTCTGTTTGGCTTTCAGAATGGGCTAGAAGACTTTGGTGCTCCTTTTGGTCAAAACACAGCTTCAACCCCTTGAGAGACTTTGGCTCTGTTGGGTCAGAATGGGGCTCAACCCCACAGGACTTTGGCATGAACT
>VKON01000152.1:301240-313044 GCA_009741485.1 Malurus cyaneus samueli
GGAGTCTTCTAGGCTATCCCTCATCCTCCTCTGCCATCGCGTGCTCTGAAGGGCTCTTAACGCAGATCGCACACTGGGGAAGCACAAGGTCAGCCAGGCATGGAATCCCCCAGCACAGCTCCCCTGCCCTTCTCCATCGCTCCAGTGCTCCAGAGACAGCCAGGACCCCCAGGAAACGAGCTGAGCTTAGCTGAGCTGAGCTAGCTGAGCTGCAGAGTCCCCTGCCCACCACAAGACAGCAGAAACCCAGAAAGGAGCTGAGCTGAGCTGAGCTAATCTGAGCTGGCTGAGCTGCAGAGCTCCCCTGCCCATCTCCATCACTCCAGAGACAGCCAGGACCCCCAGGAAAGGAGCAGAGCTGAGCTGAGCTGAGCTGAGCTGAGCTGAAGCTGAGCCGAGCCTGAGCTGAGCTAGCCCGGAGCTGAACTGAGCCAGCGAGCCTGAGCTGAGCTGAGCTCCCATCCCTTCTCTATTGCTCCAGTGCTCCAGGAGGCAGCTAGAACCCAGGAAAGGAGCAGAGCTGAGCTGAGCTGAGCTGAGCTGAGCTGAGCTGAGCTGCAGAGCCAAGGCCGGCGTGGGCAGCGCTGGGTGCTCGTGACTGCCCTCGTGCCTTCTCCACCTGATCAAGGATGGCTCAGCCAGAGACAGCCCTGCCCTGCCCTCGGGGGGTTCTCAAGGGATGTTCAGCCAGTGGCACCAAACCAGGCGTGGAGGGAGAGAGGACAGAGGAGAGAGGAAAGGAGGAGGAGGAGGAGAGTGAGGAGGAGAAAGAGGAGGAGGCTGCTACCCCCCGCAGCAAAGCCCCAAACTCATCGAGAACGCGCCTTGGAAAAAAAAAAAAAAACAGAAAAATGGCACAATGGGATTGGCACAATGGAATTGGCACAATGGGATTGGCACAATGGGATTTTCACCCTGGGATTGGCACAATGGGATTGGCACAATGGGATTGGCACCCCGGGATTGGCACCCTGGGGACACCCTGGGGACACCCTGGGATTGGCACAATGGGATTTTCATCCTGGGGACACCCTGGGATTGTCACCCTGGAATTTTCACCCCTGGGATTTTCACCCCTGGGATTGGCACAATGGGATTCTTACTCTGGGATTTTTACCCCGGGATTTTTACCCTGGGGAAAACCCTGGGATTGATGCTTTGGGATTTTCACCCCGTGATTTTCACCTTGGGATTGTCACCCCGGATTTTTGCCCTAGGATTTTCACCCTGGGGACACCCCGGGATTTTCACCCCGGGATTTTCACCCCAGGATTGTCACCCTGGTATTTTCACCCCGGGATTTGCACCCTGGCTGTGCTGGGAGCATCCTGGCTGTCCCTGTTTGGTGGCCCAGGTGGCACCTGGGGGCAGGATGGTCCTTGCCAGCCCCTCCCAGCCCAGCTTTGCCTTTTCCCTGCCTCAGTTCCCTCTCTGGAGCTCGCAGACCATGCAGGAGCCTCCGAGGTGATGTGTTTCCATAGAGACAAAGCTTTGCTTGCTGGGGCATCTGATGTGGAATTCTGCCTTTTCTCTGAAATCCTGATATCCTGAAATGAGATTTTTTTTTTTTTTTAAATTATTTTTTCCCATCCTTTCTCTGTTTTGCTGCTGGGCTGGGCTCAGCCAAGAGCAGATCCCTGGCACAGCTTTTCCTCTGTCTGGGGTGGAATTTGGTATCCTCTATCCCAGGGGAAGCAGAAAATCACCCAGCCACGCTCCTCCACCCTGCCCAAATTAATTTTATTAATTTTTTCCCTTAGAACATCCCCAGGAGCTCACAGGGCTCTGCTGAGGCTGCTCCTCGCTGTTGGAGGCTGAATGGAGCCAAGTGGAGCAGTTTGGAAGGGGAAATGTCCTGCCCCTGTCTGCTCTTCTCTCCTTTTCCCGGATTTTTTTACGGATTTTTCCCGGATTTTCCCTGGATTTTCCCCGGATTTTCCCCAGATTTTCCCCGGATTTTTCCCGCATATTTCCCGGATTTTTTCCCGGATTTTTTTTCCCCGGATTTTTCCCGGATTTTTTCCCGGATTTCCCCGGGATTTTTTTCCCTGATTTTTCCCAGATTTTTTCGCAAGAGATTTTTCCCCACCCTTTTTTCCCGATTTTCCAGATTTCCCAGATTTTTTTCCCCTGATTGTTCCCGGATTTCCCAGTTTCCTTGCTTCCCCACACCTGTCTTCCGGTGTGCTCTTTCTCACCCGCATCCCACAGGAGCGTTGGGCGTTCAGCCATCCTGCTTTAACAGGAATTTGATTTTAACCCAGCAGGGTGGGAGGGCTCAAAGGGAAGGTCAACGGCTCTGGTTTGTTCAGACTTCTACACAAAAGGCTCCTGGGTCCTTCAGCTCGGGCATGAGCGGATCCATGATTTGGCGGGGTCAGAGAGTTAAACCCGGGACAAAATGGGATTCCAGTGCTGAAACCTGTGGAAGGAGCCCAGCCATGGTGAGTTGGCCGCCTGCAACCCTGCGTAGTTTGGAGGCAAGACAGGATTTGGGATGGGATGCCCGGCCAGGAGTTAGAAATGGGAATTGGATGGGATGGATGGACTTGGCACAATGCTTGCCCCCTTTGTCAGCACAGAGCCAGGCGGCCTGGGAAGCCAGCTTCTGCCCTGATTTGTCTGTTCCAGTGCCCCCAAATCCCACCCTGAGCTCGGGGCTGGGCTGAGGGAAAAGCTTGCTTCAAGGGCCTCCTGGTGGAATTCTTGTGTTCCTTGGCATGATTCCCCATTCGGGATTCAGATTTCACCTGACTCCACAATCAATCCCTTCTCCCTCATTTTGGGATTGCTCTGAGCTCTGTCAGTGCCACTGGCACCCTTGGGTGCTGCCAGGATGTGGGGCAGAGCTCTGCCAGGGCTATTTGTTTGCTGTGGAGCTCAATTCGAGATGTGATATGTGAATTGAAGCTGGAGCTGCCTGCCCTGTTCCTGAAAGGAGGTGGCTGTTGAAGATGAGCTTTACGCCGTCTGCCTTGAGCCTGACGTTGACAGCCTCGCTCCTCACCCGTGCTGAGCTATTTTGCACCAGCCAGGGCTGCTGAGAGCAACAAGCAGCTCCCTCTCCCTCCTTTCCCTTCCTTTTCCTCCTTGCCCTTTCTTTCTTTTTTCCCTTTCCTTTCCTTGTCCTTTCCTGTCCTTCCTCCCTTCCTTTCCTTTCTTTCCTTTCCTTTCCTTTCTTCCTTTCCTTTCCTTTTCCTTCCTTCCTTTCTCCTCCTTTCCTTTCCTTTCCTTCCCTTCCCTTTCCTTCCTTCCCTTCCCTTCCCTTCCTTCCTTCCCTTCCCTTTCCCTTCCCCTTTCCCTTCCCTTTCCCATTCCCTTCCAACTTCCCTTCCCTTCCTTCCCTTTCCCTTCCCTTCACTTCCCTTCCTTCCCTTCCCTTCCCTTCCCTTCCCTTCCCTTCCCTTCCCTTCCCTCCCCTTTTCCCCTTTCCCATTGCTGGTTCCCATTGTTTGATCCCATTGCTGGTTCCCATTTGCTCGATCCTATTGCTTGTTCCCATTACTCGATCCCATTGCTGGATCCCATTGTGTCCTGCTCCTGCAGCCATTTCCCCACAGGAATTAGCCTCCGTTTCCTGTGGATCTCAGCACTCCCATTCTGGCCCCAGGTCATGCTGGCTGCATCCTACTGGTCCCTGCTGGCCCCAGCCATCGAGATGGCCGAGGAATCGGGCACCTTCGGAGCCTTCTCCTTCTTCCCGGTGGCCGCGGGCTTCGCTCTGGGAGCGGCGTTCGTGTACGGGGCCGACACATGCTCGCCATCTGTGTCAGTGGGAAATTGGGAAACTGGGGCTCATCCCAAGTCTGGTCAGTGGGGGAAATTGGGAATTGTGTCATCCCAGTGCTGGTCAGTGGGAAATCATGGATTGGGCTGGTCCCATGCTGTCAGGGAATCATGAGGGGTCATCCCAGTGCTATTTCAGTGGAATCTGATGGGTCATGCCAAGTTGTCCATGGAATTCCAAATTAGGGGGCTCACCCGGCTGTTCAGGGAATTCCTGAATTGGGTCATCCCAGTGCTGGTCAGTGGGAATTCCTGACTTTGGGGATCATCCCAGTGGCTGGTCAGTGAGAATCATGGATTGGGGCCTCCCAGTGCTGGTCATGGAATCTGCCTGGAGGCAACAACCCAGGACTATTAAATAAATGAAAACTTCCTCATTTTCCCAATCTCCTCACTGATTCTCCAGTTAAACTTTGTATAAACCAAGGCCCTCAGTCGTTGTGAGGAGATTTTGATGCATGAGGCACCATGGGAAGCCTTTCCTAAAAAGGTCAGGGCTCAGGTCTTCCCTGCCAAGACCCAAACCCTCGGAGGGAAATTTTCATAAAAAAATTCAGCCGGCACAGGTCCCATCCGATGGCTTCAGAGCTATTTGGGTCTATGGCAAGGCACAGAACACTGGAAATTAAGTCGTATTATTCCCTCCTTCAATATCTGTCTCGCAGCCTCCGCCGCTGGCGCTTTGCTCAGTTTCGTGTTTTATTGGGGTTTTTTGATCTGCGGAATCGCCACAGAGCCAGAGGGTTCCTTATTCTGGCCTGACTTTCTGCTGTTTACACGTGGAAAGGGAATAATGAAGCCCAGAAGAGCAGATCGGGTACACTGCCCAGTGGATGAATCCTTAGGACCGATATGATGTTGTGCCGATTTTGGCGGGGACAGACTTTGGCCGGCCTGGGGTTGCACTCCCTGTTCCAGAAGATTTTTCCCACCTGAGGATTTTATGATTCCCTGGGATCGTCCCGGGCGTTCTCCTGTGAATTCTGTCATGTTTTGGGTCTGGGGGTTTGGTGCACTGAGCCCCTGAGGCCTTCCCCTGACTCCTGCCCTGTCCTAAATTCTCACCCCTGAAGCAGGGAGAATTCCCTGCTGTGGATTGGGAAAGAAAAAGAGGAATTCCCTGCTGGGTTGGATGGGACCAGGGACAGGAGAATTCCCTCTTGGAATTGGGAAAGGGCAGAAGGAGAAATCCCTGCTGGGATTGGGATTGGACTGGGACAGGAGGATTTCCCTACCTGGAAATTGGATTTGGAACAGGATAGGGAGGAATTTCCTGCTGGGATTGGGATGGGAACAGGAAAAGAGGATTCCCTGCTGGATTGGGCAGGAGGAATTGGGGAATTTGTTTGGTGTGATGTTTTGCACCAGTGAATTTAGGCTATTTGTGAGAACCCCTTAGGGAAGTTTTGAGAGCTTCCATAACTCCCCGATGGCGATTGGAGGGGACCAGCGACAGGGACAGGACCGGACAATCCCAACTGGCCCTGCTGCGAGCATCCCACAGCCCCACCGTGCTCCTGTCGTTTGCATCCGGCTGCCTGCTTGCCGTCCCAGCACTATTTATTAATGAAACCTTATCAGCCTCATTCTCCTCGCTCCAGGCCGGCTCTCCTGTCTTGCAGGAGGAGCTCCCATTGCCTCCCAGTGGGATCTGCCGGTCTGGGGCTGGGTGTCCCTTGAGCCTTTCTGGTCTGGGAAGTCTCTTGTGCTGCTCTTGGGTCTCCTTTGGAGCTGCTCTGCGGCCGTCCCTTGTGCTGCTCTGTGTGTGGGGGTCTCCCTGGGTTCTGCTCTGGGTCTCCCCTGGGTGGGGATCTTGGTTGGTCTGGTCTCCTCCTGGTGCTCGCTCTGGTTGGGGTTTCTTTCCTTTCGGGAGCTGTTCTAGGGTCTTGGGGTCTCCCCTGAGTGCCTGCTCTGGTTCTCCCTTTGGAATCTGGCTCATTTCCACGGCAGGGCAGGCAGACTGCTTCGCAGCAGGTTAATGGATAACCCAGAGCCATTTCTGAGCTCTGCCCCGAGCCTGCCAATACCTTGAGGGATGTAAAATCTGATGGGAGGGAGACGGGGAAGCCAGCGTATTCCGACTGCAAATACATTATCCATTGGTTATTTTTTTTTTTTGTTCGTGTCTGCTTGCGATTCCGGATTTGGTGGTTTTTTTGATCCTGGCTACAGAGGAAATCGATGAAGCCTCACGTGATGGGCACAGCATTCCTTGCATTTAAACAAACAGTGAAGTGCTTTTCACCAGGAGCCTTCACTGGGGTTGGTGTTTATTGGGGCAGGAGTTCTCACCCCACAGAGCAGCACAGCCCCTGATCCCTCTCTGAGCTGCAGGGTTTGTGTTTCACAATTTGGGAATAATTGGGATGTGCTCCGAGGTTTTCCCTGCAGTGGGAGAGCGAGGATGCTCCTGGCAGGAGTCTGAATTCCCTTAAACCCCCTCCAAACAGAATTTCTTGGCGCTCCTGCCCTTTTCTGGCTATGCCAGTTGTGCTCAAAAGCTTTTTGGGAGTTTGGTTGGGATGATTTTTGCACAGTGAATTGGAGGCTATTTTGGGCGAGAGCCCTTGGGAAGGTTTTGAGAGCTCCATAAACATCCCTGAGGATCCTCTCCTGTCCAGCAATGGGGCTGGCTCACAATGTGCCTTGAGCTGGAATATTTTGCCTTCTAAGTCCATGCAAGTGACTTTTTTGGGAGGAAACTCTGGGAATAGTGCACGGATGAGGCTGCAGGAGGAGGAGGAGGAGGAAAAGCCTTTGAGATACACTCTTGTAAAATGCCAGTATTTTTTTCAGCGCAACCACAAGCAGGATTGGGGAAAACCATGGGAAGCACCTTTTTTGGGGGAGAGTGGGCTCTAGGAAGGGATTCCTGGTACACATCTGCATTTCAGGAGGAATTCCTTCCTGGAAATGGTGGCCATGGAAAGGTTGGAGGTGTCCAGGGAAGGCCTGGACATGGCACTCAGAGCTCAAGGTGGGCACTGGGCACCCAGCTTGGACTCTGGGATCTTGGAGAGCTTTTCCAGCTCATTAATTCTGGGAATTTGGGGTTTTCTGTCAGGGCAGGGCAGTTGTGGGTGCAGCTGGAGGATGCCCAGGATCCTGTCAGTGCTCCCACGGCCAGAGCTGCCTTTGATGGGTTAATTATTGCAGGAATCAGTGCCGCAGGCGGGCTGCTGTCATTTTCTTCAGATGGAGATTCCTCCGATGCCGTTTGCTGTTCCTGCGGGATGTGCTCTGCCTCAGTTCCCATTTTCATGTTTTAATGTTTTAATTTGCCTTTTCCTGCTCAGCCAGGACTCCTCGGAAGTTAATTAGCTGCACATCTCACTGCTGCAGGGAGAGGAGGTTTTCAGAACCCGGGGGTGTGGATTTTCTGCTTTCTGGAGTTTTGGGGTGCAGGAACGGAGCTTTCCCCGCATGGAGAGTGAGGATGGAGTCACAGCTCTGCTCAGGTTTCCTTTGTTTAGGATAAAGCAAACAGCAGCCCCGAGTTGTTGGTTTTCCTGAGCCCTTTCCACAGCTCTGGACAAGGGGATGCCGGCCTCTGATTGGAGGAAGGGAAATTTTGTTTTTTGGGGTTGTAGCATCTTTCCCTTGCAGCTCTGAATAAATCAGACTTAGCTGGGCGTGGGTTTTATTAATCCATCAATTAAACCCAACCCAAAGTTGTTATCCTTGGGATCAGATCCCTGTCTCCTGTCCCAGCCCATGAAAACCCCAAATGCAGACACCAAACCCAGCCATAGGATCCTCTGAAAGATTCAGAAATCCCAAAGGTTTCTTTTCCATCTTTTTATCCATAGGATCCATGGAAAACCTGGCTGCTTCCACCCCTCCCCTCTCCCCGCATGCTTGAAATCCAGTTGTGCTGGATAGGTTGGAATTATTTCGCCCAAACCCCCCCCAAATTTATTATCCTAATTTCTAGCAAAGCATTTCATTAATGAAGGTAAGATTATTTACTGCCACAGTGCAATTTGTCAGCTGCTCTTAATTAGAATTCTCCCTCGTTATGCATCAAGCATTTCATACAAACATTATTTGGAAGCGCCCCAGAGCTGGAGCTGGCAGGTTCCCTGGTTCCAGATCAGTTTTCAAATCAGGTTTATGGGGTGATCCCTCAGAGATTCTGGAGCAGTTTGATGCTGTGGGCTGAAGAAAAAAAAAAAAAAAAACAAAAAAAAAGCAGGGCCTGAGGAAATGTGGTTCAATTCTTCATTCCAGGAGCTCCTGCTCTGGATCCATCCCTGTCCATCACTCCCTTCTTCCCCTGGAGCAGGAATTCCTGGGAATGCAGCTGGTGTTCCACGGGCTTTCCCCTCCTTTGCCAGCTGAATTTTCTGATTTCTGCTTGGGCCTGGCTCAGAGCTGTGAAAGAGGAGAATTTTCCCAAAAGGAAGAGCACAGAAGGGTCTCCTCCATCCCTATTCCTCCAGGATGCTCCGGCTGCTCCTTCAGCTCTTCTTCCATCTCCAGATCTGCCTTTGAATTTGCTCAGAGCACAACCCCAAATTAATTCCTCCCCGCTGAAAGGGAAACCTGCCATTAACGTGTCGGGGAAGCAGCCAGAGAGGCTGGGGGCTGGCAGGGAGAGGGAAAGATCGGGGGAAATGCATCCTGCAGGGCTGGCGCTGCAGCTCCAGGGTAAACTGTGAGTCAGCCCTGGGGATGGAGACAGACAGGGCTGTTCAGGGAGAGGGGAGAGCGGGGATGGGCATCCTGTGACCCCGGGGAGGACAATCCCAGGGAGGACAATCCCAGGGAGGATGACCCCAATGGAGGGCATTCCCAATGGAGGATGAACCCCCATGAGGATGGATCCCAATGGAGGCATTACCCAATGGAAAGACCCCAATGGAGGATTATCCAATGAGGATGACCCCAATGGGGATATCCCCAATGGAGATGACCCCCAATGGAGGGACCCCAATGGAGGCATTCCCGATGAAAGATGACCCAAATGGAGGACAGTTCTCTTGCAGGACATTCCAATGGAGGATGACCCCAATGGAGGATGACCCTAATGGAGGGCAACCCCAATGGAGGATGACCCCAATGGAGGATTATCCCAATGGAGGATGACCCCAATGGAGGATTATCCCAATGGAGGACAATCCCTTGGATGTAGGGCACCCTTGGGACTGGGATACTCAGTGGGATGGGGAGAAGGGCACCCTGAATGGGATTGGGTGGAAGAGGGGTGAAGCACCGTTGGATCTGGTGGATGCATGACAGAGAGAGCACCCCTGGGGTTGGAGCTTCAATGGGTGTGAAGGGCACCGCTGATCTGGCTGGGTATCTCAATGGATGGGGTGAAGGGCACCCTTGGGGTTAGGATGCTCAGTGGGATGGGATGTAGGGCACTCTTGGGGCTGGGATGGGGTGAAGGGCACCTCTGGGGTTCAGATGGGGTGAAGGGCACCCCTGGATCTGGGCTGGGATGCTCAGTGGGATGGAGAGAAGGGTACCCTGGGATTGGGATGCTCAATGGGATGGAGAGAAGGGTACCCTGGGACTAGGATGCTCAGTGGGATGGGGTGTAGGGCACCCTTGGGACTGGGATGGGGTGTAGAGCACCCCTGGACTCTGATGCTCAGTGGGATGCAGAGAAGGGCCCCATGCCCGCCCGCCGCGGTGATGGAGGATCAGAGGAAGCCATAAATTCCCCTGATGGCATCAGGCAGTGCTGAGCTGTTAATTGAAGCTTTGTTTGCTTTTCCTCTCGGGCGGTAAAAAACCTGTGAAAATGCACGTTTCCAGCTCCAGCAGAAGGTGGGAAAGGGGGCAGGGAGTGGGGAAAGGGGGGAACAGGTCAGGGTTTCATCGGTGAGAGCAGAACAGCTCCTGTGGATCCCAGCTGGGGCTGTGGGTTCATTCCAAACCATGAAAATCTCCCGTTGTGGGGCTCTCCCGTGGCCAAAACCTTCTGGGGATGTGTGGGGGATATCCCCGAGGAAAATAGGAAAAATATCCCCAAGGAGAACAACCCCCCCTCGGGACCCGGCTGTGGCTGGAACGGGAAAATCTCCCAGAAAACAACTGGGAGTGAATCTCCAGCCTGGCTGCTTTTGCACTTGTGGGCTCAAATCCTCCACTCAGAGCTTTTATTCCGTTGAAAAATGAATTTTCTGGTGGCGGCCGAGGTTTTTGCAGGTTTCCTGGTGGGAGGATGTTGGTGACAGGGAACTCCTGATGGGGCTGTTTGGTAAAGGAGTTTGTTTGTTTTTTGTTTTTTTTTTTTTTTTTTTTTTTGCCCACAGGGAAAAACATTCCTGGGCTTTTGTTTTTGTGGTGGTGGAGGTTACGAAAGCGACCTCCTTCGGGAAGGAAACGTCCCAGGTTTTTGGGAACGTCCCAGGTTTTTGGGATGTTTGGGAACATCACGCCCCATGCTGCAGCATTTTCCGTGCTTCCCCTCCTCCTGCAAAGGAAGAGCCCCAAAAGCGCCAATGAGAAAAACCCACGGGTTTATTTCTGTATGAATTTCATCTCAATCCTTCTCTATTTCTGCATGAGTTTAATTTTCTGCATGAATTTATTCTCAATCCACCTTTATTTCTACATGAATTTAATCTCAATCCCATCTCTCCGTTCTCCCATGAATTTATTCTCAATCCATCTCTCTGCATGAATTCATTCTCAATCCATCTCTATTTCTCCATGAATTTATTCTCCTCCCTCAGTCAGCTGGAGAAGGGCAGATTATTTCTCAGAGGTGTCTTTCACTCTCCATTTCTTTTAAAAATTGGCTTCAGATCAATTAAAATCTTGGGTAGGGGATGTGATCCCAAATCCTTGCTTTTGCCTAAAAGGATACATTATTTTTTTCAAGCTAAAAGAATACCCATTTTTTAATCAAAAATGACTCTTTTTTCCTATATAAAGAATATTTTTTCCCCTTCATTTGCTTTTCCACGCCGGGCCAGCCCATCCCCATAATTTCTCCATTTCCATCCCACTGCACTGGGATCTCCCACATCCCAAAACAGTTTTTTTTTCCCCTCCAACTTCTTCCTGTCCAAATCTCTCCCTGCCTCTCTCTTTCCAGCAATAATCAACCCCCGTGGTTATTTCGGCTGCTGCTAATTACTGCCACCAACTAATTAATGCCACTCGCCTTTTCCTTCTTCCCTTCCCAATTTTTTTTTTAACCCGCTGACACTTTCCAATTAAGGGCCTCCTGCAGGGCCGGGGCTGGGATGACTCAGAGCATCCTCTGGGATCAGTCGTGTGCTTTGCTGAAGGTCACCAATATTGTCACAAAGTGTCCCCAGCGGGCGGGGAGGGGCCTGGCAGAGCCCAATCCTGCGGAAATTCGCTTTATCTCAGACTGGGTTTGTGGGATCGCTTTGGGGTTTTGGTGTTTGTGGTTTTTTTCAGAGGGGAAAATCTGTTTGGGATGGGGAGAGGAGGAGATGGAGAGAGGGTTGGGGTGAGAGGGAGGGACAGGACATGGAGTGGACACGGGGAGTGGTTTCTCATGGACAGAGGGCAGGGATGGGTGGGATTTGGGGAAGGAATGAGGATGGAATTCCCAGAAAAGCTGTGAATGCAGATCCCTGGAATGTCCAAGGCTGGAGCAGCCTGGGACAGTGGGAGGTGTCCCTATATGGCAGGGGTGGCACTGGATGGGATTTTGGGTCTTTCCCACCCAAAGCATCCCAAGATCCCGTGACTCCCTCCTCCTTTAGGGTCACAACCCCACAGAGGGTGAGCCCTGAGCTCCCATCCCGCTGTCCCCATCCCTGATCCCAGGGAAGGTCCCCTGTGTCACTCTTTTGTTTTTTTTGGGATCTCCCCAGGCTCTCCCAGAGGGGTTTGATCCCATTCCCGGAGTTTGGGGTTAAGGGAGGTGAGAGCTGAGCTGCAGATCCTGATGGGCATTAACAGCCCTGCTCAGACTCATTATGCAAATGAGGCCGAGGAACCAATTGAGTTATTCATCTTTAACCTTTCCTTGGCTCGCTGTGACCCCACAGCTCCTGTTACCGGCCTGGCCTGGGGCTGCTGGG
>VKON01000152.1:314376-328238 GCA_009741485.1 Malurus cyaneus samueli
TGGGGAAGAGCTGCCAGGTCCTGGGAACCAAAAAGTGCCCGAAATTCCTTCTTTAAATCTGTTTGTGGGGAAGCAGCTGCCAGCAGGACCTGGTGGGTTCCACCCCCGGGCAGCTCCACTCGATTCATCCACAGAATGGGGAGGGACAGCCTGGGGAGGCCACAAGAGGCAGAAAAAACCGAAATGAGAGGATTTCAGTCCCAGCACGGCAGAGAGCTCCTGATCAATAATTCATGGCCAGACACTGCGAGAGATTGGAGAGCTGCGGGAATGATGTGGGGAATTGAGGCAGCAGAGGGACAGAGAGGGGAAGGAGGGGAAGGGAAGGGAAAGGGGAATTGGGAAAGGGGATGGGGATGGGGAGAAGGGAAAGGGAAAAGGGAAAAAGAAGGGAAGGGAAGGAAAGGAAAAGGGAAAGGGAAAGGGAAGGGAAACAAGGGGAAGGGAAGGGGAAGGGGAATGGGGAAAGGAAAAATGGGGGGAGGGAGGGGAAGGGAGGGGGAAGAAAGGAAAGGGAAAGGGAGGGAAGGAGGAAAGGGAAAGGAGGGAGGGAAAAGGAAAGGGAAAGGAAGGGAAAAGAAGGGAGAAGAAGGAAACGGGGAAAGGAAACAGGGAAAGGGAAGAGGAAGGGGAAACAAGGGGAAAGGGAATGGGGGAAAAGGGAAAAGGGAAAAGAGGGAAAAAAAGGGAAAAAGGGGAAAAAAAAAGGGCAAAAGGGAAAGAGAAGGGGAGGGGAAAAGAGCTCCTGGCGTGGGTGTGAAAGAACCCCCAGAATCCGCGCCACAGGGTCCCTGTGCCCCATGGGTGGCACACACAATGGCGTGCTTGCTGGATTGGAGCCCAGCTCTTGCGACAAACAGATTTAAAGAAGGAATTTCGGGCACTTTTTGGCTTTCCCCAGCCCTGGGATGGGTACTGGAGACACCCACAGCCAACAGCAGCTTTCCAGGAGCCAGGAAAATATAATTCCCTAAATTAATTTCATTTCTCCTCTGATTATTTGCTCAGAGAGCAGCTGAAATGATGATTTAAAACATCCCGAGCGCAGCTGGGAGCGGGCTGAAGGAAGGAATAATCCCGATTTTTACAGGGAATAGCTCTGCTCCCCTCTTCAATCAGCCTCTTTATTTCACCACATTGCTTAATTACACCTCTCCTCGAGTGCTCAAATCCACTTTTGGAGCAGCACCGGAGTTTTCCTGAGGGATGGGAAGCGTTCTGAGCTCTGCATCCCTCGAGCTGCCTGCAGGGGGTTGGGATTTTTGGCAGCTTTGGGATTTTTGGGGTTGGGATTTTTGGCAGTTTTGGGATTTTTTGGGGTTGGGATTTTTGGCAGTTTTGGGATTTTTGGGGTTGGGATTTTTGGCAGTTTTGGGATTTTTTGGGGTTAGGATTTTTGTCAGGTGGGAACTTCCCGTCTCAGGTGCGGTTTAATTTTGTTTTTTGGGGGAAAAGAAGGATCACTCAGCCCTTCAGCTGCCGAGCTTTTTATATTTCCATCTCCTTTTAGTCACAGACAATAACAGCACAAACCGTTTGGGGAGCAGAAAATTTCCATCCGACTTTGTTGTTTTTTTCCCTCTCTCTGGGGGAAATGGTGTTAAGAACCCACCAAACGTTATTCTTTTATTGTCTATTTTTTTTTCCCCTTTTCTTTCACAAGATCTCCCTCCAGCCTTCCTGGAAAGCTGGGTAGAGCTTTCCTGGGCCCTGGGGAACGCTCTGGGAACATAATGGGTGTTTTCAAAGTCTAATGGGTACTAAGTGGAATATTTCAGGCTTAATCACTGTTGAATCATTGACCCTTCCTTCATATTTACATCTTTTTAAATCGCTGGAGCTGTGAAAACAAAGGAGAATCCCAAAGCAGCAGCTGCCAGGGGGTGAGGAGCAGGGATGGGTGGAAAATGGGGAATTTGGGGTTTTTCTGGAGAGTTTGAGGGGTGAGAAATGCCCGTGGCAGGGTCCAGTGGGTTTAGGGATGGATCACAGAGCCATGGAAAATCACAGAGCCATGAAAAATCAAAACTATGAAAAATCACAGAGCTATGAAAAATCACAGAGAACTGAAAAATCAACCAAAAAATCACAGAGCCCTGAAAAATCACGTAGCCGAAAAAATCACAGAGAACTGAAAAATCACAGCCCGGAAAAATCACAGAGCCCGAAAAATCACAGAGCCATGAAAAATCAACGAGAAAAAGAATAAGAACATGAAAAATCACACACCCGAAAAAACACAGAGCCGAAAAATCACAGAGCTCTGAAAAATCAAAACCATAAAAAATCACGAACCATGAAAAAATCACAGAGAAAATAATCACAGCCCTGAAAAATCACAGAGCCATGAAAAAATCACACAGCTCTGAAAAAAAAACAAAAAAACTAAATCACAGACCTAAAAACAAACCACAGAGCCCTGAAGGAATCACAAATCCAAAAATCCACAGCTCTGAAGGAATCACAAACCCCTGAAGGAATCACAAACCCCACAGGAGGCAGGGCCAGGATCCTCCTCAGCACCAATCCCAAATCCCAGGGGCTGCTCCAGGCACAGCCTAAAATCCATTAGAAAAATAAAAAAAACCAAAAAAACAGGATCTGAACCAACCATGGAATCAATGGCAGAAGGAGCTGGGGGAGGGCAGCAAACACACCCAAAATCCATTAAAAAAAAAAAAATATCTAGCCACCCCTGAAGTTACTGCCTGATGAACTGGGAGAAGGCAGCAAACACCACCCCAAAATCCATAAAAAAATTTAAAAAATGGAATTGAGCCACCCTGGAGTCAACACCAGAAGGAGTTGGGTTCCTTTTTCCCCTCAGAAGCAAATGGATCTCGCTGAGCCGGGCTGGGAACGCAGGGATGAGTCAGCCTGAGCTGAGCTGGGAAGTGCAGATGGAAAAAATCCTCCTCTTTCCATTTGCATAGTGCATTTCCATAAAGGAAAATCCCAAAAATCCTCCCTCCTGTCATCTCATTTCGAAAAGAAAATCCAAATTCCTCTTCCTTTGCCTCTGCATTCCATAAGGAAACCTAAAAAAATCCTCCCTCTTTGCCTCAGCATTTTCAAAAGGATGATCCAAAAAAAATCCTCCTCTTCCTGTTTGCCTCGTGCATTTCCAAAGGAAAATCCCAAAAAAAACCTTCTCTTCCTGTTTGGTTCGTGCATTTCCATAAAGGAAAATCCCAAATCTCCCTTCCCTTTGCTCGCATTCCATAAAGGAAAATCCTAAAAAAATCCTCCTTTTGCCTCGTGCATTTCCATAAAGGAAAATCCAAAAAATCCTCCTCTTCCCAATTGCCTCATGCATTTCCATAAAGGATGATCAAAATTCTCTCCCGGTGCCTTGTGCGTTTCCATAAAGGAAAATCCCAAAAGCCTTGAGCTGCTTTTCCATGGAAAAGCCCTCAGCATCCCAGGCTGCTCCTGCTCGTGGGCACCTCTGATCCTGCAGTGGTTCATGAATGTCCCAAAAAAACAGGGAAAAGGGACAGGGAGGATGGAATTACGGGGTTTTTCAGGGATTTGGATGGGGCCACCTCACTGCCCTCTGCTGGGATCCAGCTGGAAAAGGAGGATAGGAATTCCATGGAATCTACGGGGATGGGGCTGGAAGGGGAAATTTTCACTCCCCCAATCACTCCAAACCCCGTTTCAAACCAAAATCCCACAAAATGCCCCTTCCCAGAGTGGGACAGCGGGGAATGCCCCATTCCCACCCTGGAGAGGGATTTTGGGGTGGAGAGAACCCAAAAAACACTTCCCTGATAAACCCTAAACCCGAGCAGCGGGGCTGGCACCTCGTTCAAAGGGAAGCGACGCCCCTTGGCAGCCAAACAAATAAAGAAGCCGGCGTTAATTACAGTTAATTGGCAATTCAGAGCTGCCTCATCCCCTCTGCACCATCTGCTCCCGCAGACCCTTTGAAGGGAGAGATCCCAAAAGGATCCTGAACATCCCCGGGCTCTGCAGAGAATGGGAACGAGCTCGGGGAGCAGACAAAGAGCTCACACACGGGAGAGTGAAAGGATTGAAAATTAAAATAAAAAAAGGGAAAAAAAAGAAAAAAGAGGAAAAAAAGGAAAAAAGAGAAAAAAAAGAAGAAAAAGAAAAGAAAAAAAGGAAAAAAAGAGAAAAAAGGAAAAAAGAAAAAGGGAAAAAAGAGGAAAAAGAGGGAAAAGGAAAAATATAGAGTTTATATAGATGTTCATATAGATAATATAGATATTTATCTAGATGTTATATAGATATTTGTATAGATTTTTATAGATATTTAATATAGATATTTATATAGATATTTATAAGATAGGATGAAATGATATTTTTATGTGTATAATTGTATTTCTGCCTCCAGAAATGCTCAAAGTGCTCCCTGCAGACTCACCCAGCCTCAGCACTGCCCCAGTGACCCACAATCTTGTGATCGCTGCCATCCCTAAACCACTGGACCCTGCCACGGGCATTTCTCACCCTCAAACTCTCCAGAAAACCCCAATTCCCATTTCCACCCATCCCTGCTCCTCACCCCCTGCAGCTGCTGCTTTGGGATTTTCCTTTGTTTTCACAGCTCCAGCGATTAAAAAGAGGTAAATATGAAGGAAGGGTCAATGATTCAACAGTGATTAAGCCTGAAATACCACTAGTACCCATTAGACTTTGAAAACACCCATTATGTCCCAGAGCGTTCCCCAGGGCCAGGAAAGCTCTACCAGCTTTCCAGGAAGGCGGAGGGAGATCTGTGAAAAAAAGGGAAAAAAATAGACAATAAAGAATTAACGTTGGTGGGTTCTTAACCCATTTCCCCAGAGAGAGGAAAAAAACAACAAAGTCGGATGGAAATTTTCTGCTCCCCAAACGGTTTGTGCTGTTATGTCTGTGACAAAAGGAATGGAAATATAAAAAGCTCGGCAGCTGAAGGGCTGAGTGATCCTTCTTTTCCCCCAAAAAACAAAATTAAACCGCACCTGAGACGGGAAGTTCCACATGACAAAATCCTAACCAAAAAATCCTCAAATCCCCAAAATCCAACCCAAAAAATCCCAAACTGCCAAAAACCATCCCAAAAATCCAAAACTCAAAAATCCAACCCAAAATCCCAAACTGCCATCAAAACCCAAAATCCACCCCAAAAAACCCAAAACCCAAATCCCAACCCCAAAAATCCAAAAATGCCAAAAATCCCCCAAATCCAACTGCCAAAATCCAACCCCAAAATCCAAAGCAATATCCCAACAAAACCAAAAGCAAAAATCCCAACCAAAAATCCAAAGCTGCCAAAATCCCACCCCGCAGCAGCTCGAGGGATGCAGAGCTCAGAACGCTTCCCATCCCTCAGGAAAACTCCGGTGCGCTCCAAAAGTGGATTTGAGCACTCGAGGAGAGGTGTAATAAGCAATGTGGTAAATAAAGAGGCTGATTGAAGAGGGAGCAAGCTATTCCCTGTAAAAATCGGGATTATTCCTTCCTTCAGCCCGCTCCCAGCTGCGCTCGGGATTTTTAAATCATCATTTCAGCTGCTCTCTGAGCAAATAATCAGAGAGAAATGAAATTAATTTAGGGAATTATATTTTCCTGGCTCTGGAAAGCTGCTGTTGGCTGTGGGTTCTCCAGTACCCATCCCAGGGCTTGGGAAAGCCAAAAATGCCGAAATTCCTTCTTTGAAATCGTTTGTGGGAAGACTCCAGCAGGACCTGGGTTCCACCCCCGGCAGCTCCACTCGATTCATCCCAATGGGAGGACAGCCTGGAGGCCACAAAGGCAGAAAAAACGAAAATAGAGAGATTTCAGTCCCAGCACGGCAGAGAGCTCCTGATCAATATTCATGCCAGACACTGCGAGAGATTGAGAGCTGCGGAATGATGTGGGAATTGAGGAGCAGAGGGCAGAGAGGGAAGGGGAAGGAAAGGAAATGGGGAAGGAAAGGGAAAGGAAAGGGGAAAGAAAAGGGGAAAGGAAAAGGGAAAGGGGGAAAGGAAAACAGAAGGGAAGGGGAAGGGAAGGGGAAAAGGAAAGAAAAGGGAAAGAAGGAAAGGGAAAGGGAAAGGGAAAGGGAAAGGAGAAGGGAAGGGAAAGGGAAGGGAAAGAAGGGGAAAGGGAAAAGGGAAAGGGAAAAGGAAAGGGGAAAAGGAAAAGGGAAAGGAAAAGGAAAAGAAAAGGGAAAAGGAAAGAGGAAGGGAAACAGAAGGGAAAAGGGGAAAAGGAAAAGGAAAAAAGGGAAAGGGAAAGGGGAAAAAAAGGGCAAAAGGGAAAGAGAAGGGGAATGGGGAAAGAGCTCCTGGCGTGGGTGTGGAAGGACCCCCAGAATCCCAGCGCCACAGGGTCCCTGTGCCCCCATGGGTGGCACACACACATGGCAGTGCTTGCCTGGATGGAGCCCAGCTCTGCCGATCCGGATGGACAGCTCGCTGCCGACAGCCTCAGCCCACTCCTGCTCCTGCTCCTGCTGCTGCCTGTCCTTGGCGGCTCTCTGCTCACAGCCCAGGGCCAGGGCGGCGTGGGACGGGCCACTGAACCCCTGCAAGGCAACACACACACACCTCAGGACAGCCCAGAGCTGCCCCTGAGCCCCTCCCAGCCCCTCCGGAGGGATGGTTGGGATGTGGTGCGTGTGCCACAGCAGCTTGTCATCACTGCGCCAAATTGTGTCACTTGGGCTTGGAAGGGACATTAAATCCTACCTAGTGTCACCCACCATGGCAGGGACACCTTCCACTGTCCCAGGTGCTCCAAACCTCGTCCAGCCTGGCCTTGGGCACTGCCAGGGATCAAGGGGCTCACCTCCTTCCCAGCCAGGAATTTCTCCCCTGTGCCCTGTCCCTGCAGTTCCAATAAAAAGGAATCCAGGCTGGTGTTTCTGGATGTGCTCAGGCTCCTCAAACCCACCCAGAGCTCCAAGACCAGGAGGAAATGCGGGTTAGGGGCAGAACAGCACAGCTGGCGGGAACATGTCCATTTGGACTGGGCCAGCATCTGCACGACAGGATGCTATTGGGATCCCTGGAGCAGCATGTCTGCACGGTGCACTGGTCATCGATGGGATGATTCCCAGGACCAGGAGGGGTGGCAGGTTGGGGTCACTGGGTCATTCTGGAGCAGGCGGAATGGGCAGGGATGGGATCACTGGGGTCACGGGTCATCTGGGTCACCAGACAGCGATGATGCAATGGAAACCCAGAAGCAGGGATGGGCAGGTTTGGGGTCAATTGGGATCACCCAGAGCAGGATGATTCACCCAGGATCACCCAGGATCACGGAGTCATGGGATGATTTACATTTGGGGTCATGGGATCGTCTCTGGAGCCACAGCAGGCCAGCAGCCCCAGGCCAGGACGACGGTACAGCGGAGCTGTGGGGTCACAGCGAGCCAAGGAAGGTTAAAGATGAAATAACCAATTGTTCCTCGGCCTCATTTGCATAATGATCTGAGCGAGCTGTTAATGCCATCAGATGCTGCAGCTCAGCTCTCACCCCCAACCCCAAACTCCGGAATGGGATCAAACCTCTGGGAAGCCTGGGGAGATCCAAAAAAAACAAAAGAGTGACACAGGGACCTCCCTGGATCAGGGATGGGGACACGGGATGGGAGCTCAGGGCTCACCCTCTGTGGGGGGCATTTCTCACCCCTCAAACTCTCCAGAAAAACCCCAAATTCCCCATTTTCCACCCATCCCTGCTCCTCACCCCCTGGCAGCTGCTGCTTTGGGATTCTCCTTTGTTTTCACAGCTCCAGCGATTTAAAAAGATGTAAATATGAAGGAAGGGTCAATGATTCAACAGTGATTAAGCCTGAAATATTCCACTTAGTACCCATTAGACTTTGAAAACACCCATTATGTTCCCAGAGCGTTCCCCAGGGCCCAGGAAAGCTCTACCCAGCTTTCCAGGAAGGCTGGAGGGAGATCTTGTGAAAGAAAAGGGAGAAAAAAAATAGACAATAAAGAATAACGTTTGGTGGGTTCTTAACACCATTTCCCCAGAGAGAGGGAAAAAAACAACAAAGTCGGATGGAAATTTTCTGCTCCCCAAACGGTTTGTGCTGTTATTGTCTGTGACTAAAAGGAGATGGAAATATAAAAAGCTCGGCAGCTGAAGGGCTGAGTGATCCTTCTTTTCCCCCAAAAAACAAAATTAAACCGCACCTGAGACGGGAAGTTCCCACCTGACAAAAATCCCAACCCAAAAAAATCCCAAAAAAATGCCAAATCCAACCCAAAAAAAAAAAAAAAATCCCAACCCCAAAAATCCCCAAAACTGCCAAAAATCCAATCCCCAAAAATCCCAAAACTGCCAAAAATCCCAACCCCAAAAATCCCAAAAACTGCCCAAAATCCCAAAAAACCCCAAAAAAAATCCCAAAAAATGTGTATAATTGTATTTCTGCCTCCAGAACATGCTCAAAGTGCTCCCTGCAGACTCACCCAGCCTCAGCATCTCCCAGTGACCCCACAATCCCTTTTGGGATCGCTGTTTTTCAGGTCTGTGGTGCCACCAGGATCCCCATTCCCATCCCCACCCTTCTCCCTGAATGATGAATTTTCCTCCCAAAACCATCCTGCAGCTTCATTATTCCTGGAGAACGGTCAAAAATCCAATCTGCCCGTCCCTCCAGAGGGAGCTGGCATTGATTTTGTAACTCCAAAGGTTGAGAACAAAGGAACACTTTATTTATTTTCCTCAAAAATCAATTCCTAATTTTATTTTTCCAGCTCTGAGTGGCCCCTCCCCAGACTGGCACTTGGTGGGCTCCTGGAGCATGGGAAGCCCGTGCTCTCTGCTCGAGCACCCTGAGCCTTCCTAACAGTAAATAAAAGCTATTTTTAAAAAAGAAATCTTTATTTTGACCGTAGTTGGGCAGCTTTTTTAGCATTTTTATTCCCTGAGTGTATAAACACTCCAGGAAATGGATTTTCCCAGCTTTTTGGGGGGTTCATTTCTTGGAAAGAGCAGCTTTTTCCCTGGCAGGGGTTGGGATCTGGGCTGTTCTGCTGATCTGTGGATCCCAAAATTCCAGGAGCATGTAGGACACAGCTCTCCCTGTCCCTGGGGCTGGCGTTGTCCCCTGTGCTTAATTACCGTGGTAATTAATTAAAGCTTTTCTGGAGGTGGGAGATGAGAGCAGCAGGTGCTCCCTCAGCCCCATCTGCTCTCAGCATCCCCGGAATTCCTGCGGGAAAAGGAGGAAAAGGATGAGGGGAGGGTTGGAGGAGGAGGAGGGGAAGGAATGGCTTTGGGCACTGGGAATTTGGGGTCTCTGTTGGGGTCAGAATGGGGCTGAGAGGGACCTTGGGGGCTCCATTGGGGTCAGAATGGGGCTGAGAGGGACTTTGGGGGCTCCTTTGGGGTCAGAATGGGGCTCCAGAGCTCTTCTGGTTTTTTTTGGGACAACCCCATCCCTGCAGCTCAGCGCGCTCTGCACCCAGGGCTGGGCACAGCCTAAAGCCAGGCCTAAGTAAGGAGGAGCAGATCTCTGGAGCAGGAATGGGGATAATTCTGACACTCCACAGGCTTTGGTTGGGGTTTGGGATCTCAGGGAGTGCAGGAGGAGGGGCTGAACCCAAAGTCAACATCGTCCAGCCCTGTTTGTGCACTGAGCTCAGGGCTAACGCAAACACTTTTCATTAAGGAATAATCAAAAATAAAAAGCCATTTCACACGCTGATAAGGAACCAGTCGGGTTTTTTTTTTTGTTTTTTTTTTCAACTTCAGCAGATTTAAGCCACGCTCAAGCCATTTATCTTCCCCCAGCTCATGGCTCAAGGATAGTGAAAAATGCAGCAGGCTGCACATATGTAATTAACTTTGGCAGCAATCCGTGCCCTTCAGCTTTACTAAGAAATCAATCGGATAAATTCAGCGGGGCATCTAAACGATCTTTTTTTTTTTTTTTTGTGAGCCTCCGACTCTGTGAGACCGGTGTCTGTCCAGCAGGGAGTTATTTGCCACCCGATTGTCTTGGCTGCCCGTGGTGCCAGCTGCTGGTGCCAGCCCAGCCCAGCCCCTGCTCCTCTCTTATCTCCTCTCCAATTTGCCACTGAGCCTTTCCTGGGTGCCAGCCAAGCCCCTGCTCAGCCTCAAAATGGATGTTTTGTTCCCCCAGCTGGGGATGCTGCTGGCTGTGGGGCTGTCCCCTGTCCTGCTGCCACCCCTGTCCTGGTGCCATCCCTGTCCTGGTCCATCCCCGTCGTCCATCTGTCCAGTGCCTCCGTCCTGGTGCCATCCCAGTGCCATCCCGTCGGTGCTCACTCCCCATCCCGTCCTGGTGCCATCCTGCACGTCCTCCCGTCTGTGCCATCACTGTCACATGCCGTCCGGTCCATCCTCGTGTCCCCTCCGGTGCCATCCTCCAGTCCTCCCGGGTGTCATCCCTGTCCTGGTGCCATCCCTGCTCCTGGTGTCATCCCTGTCTCCTTAGCGTGTCACCCCTGTCCTGGTGCCACCCTTGTCCTGGTGCCATCCCTGTCCTGGTGCAACCTCTGTCCTGGTGCTATCCCTGTCACAGTGCCATCCCCATCCTGGTGTCATCCCCGCCCTGGTCCCAGTGTTTTCTGACCCCAGTGTTTTCTGACCCCGGTGTTTTCTGTCCCCAGACAAGGCAGAGAACGGGGAGCCCTACCAGAGGCGGAGGGGAGCAGGGACCCCCCTGGCTGATGGCACCCCGGCATTCCCAGTGTTCCCGACATTCCCAGCACCCCGGGATGGAGCCCCCGCGGCCGGGAGCAGCAGCTGGAGAAGGATCATGCTGATGATCCTGGCCATAACCATCCACAACGTCCCGGGTGAGTCCTGAGTGTCCGTCTGTCCATCCATACCTGGATCCCATCCATCACTTCATCCGTCATCCATCCATCCATTTGTCTGTCCATCCATGGATCCCATCCATTGCTCCATCCATCCATCCATCCCTCCATGCATCCATGGATCCCATCTGTCCATCCATTCACCTGTCTGTCCATCCAGCCCTCCCTCCCTCTGTGCATCCATGGATCCCATCCATTGCTCCATCCATCCCATCAATCATCCACCATCCCTCCATTTCCTCCATGGATCCATCCATCCATCCCCCATCCATCCCATCCATCCATCCATCCATCCATCCATCCATCCATCCATCCATCCATCCCTCCCTCTCTTTCTCCATCCATCCATCCTCTTCTCCTCTCCAATTCTCCTCTTCCATCCCCATCCATTCCATCCACCATCCATCCATCCATCCATCCATCCATCCATCATCCATCCATCCCTCCATTCCTCCATGGATCCCATCCATCCACCATCCATCCATCCATCCCTCCCTCCTCCCTCCATCCATCCATCCATCCATCCATCATCCATCCATCATCCACTCCATCCATCCTCCATCCATCCCATCCATCTCCATCCATCCATCATCCATCCATCCATTCCATCCATCCAACTCCAATCCATCCCTGTCCACATCCACCCCTTATCATCCTGGCCATCCATCCACTCCATCATCTTCTCATCCCTCCTCCTTTCTCCAATCCATCCATCCCTCCTTCCATCCATCCTCCCCCATCCATCCATCCATCCATCCATCCATCCATCCCATCCATCATCATTCCCTCCCTCCATCCATCCATCATTCATCCATCACCATCCATCATCCATCCATCATCCACCATCCATCCATCATCCCCCACTCTCCATACCATCCATCCACCATCCATTCCCCATCCGCATCCACCTCCTCATCCCCTCATCCTCCATCCCATCCATCCATCCATCCATCCATCCATCCCTCCATCCATCCCTCCCTCCCTCTGTCCCCCCTGCATTCCCATCCCGTGCCGATCCCTTCTCTCTCCCCCTCTCCCCTCACAGATGGCTCTCTCTGAGTGGGCGCCTTTGGAGCGGTTCCTGTTCCAGATCTGCTGGGGCTGAGCCACGTGAGGCCTTGGCAGCAGAGCCCCGTGGGGAGGGGGCTCGGGGGGAGCCTTTGGAACATCTGCAGCCCTGCTGGTGCCAGCCCGGCGTGGGTGGAGAGCGCAATTCCCGAGGGTGGATTGGGAAAGGTGACAAATGCTGCTCCCTGAGAGCGTCCTGTGCGCCTGTGAGCAGCCAGAGATGCATTTCAGATGGGGGAATGTGCAATTCCCTGTGAGCAGCCAGAGATGCATTTCAATCCCCTGTGAGCAGCCAGAGATGCATTTCAGATTGGGGAATGTGCAATCGGGGCTCATTTCCTCATCCAGGCTGGGTTGGGACAATGATGGGAAATCGTAGAGCTCCAGGGTGCTGCAGGGCTGGGCTTTGTGCTGCTCAGATGATGATGGGATCAGTTTGTGCTGCTTTGCAATTCTCGAATTCTCAGTGATGTTGAAAGTGAAATGAGGCCCTCTTCCAGGGCTTCATTCCTGGCTTTCCCCCTTCTCGTCCTCCTCTCCTCCCAGCTGCTCTGGGAATTCCATCCCATCCCTCCCCACCCTCACAGGGAGCAATTCCTTCCCAAAATTTCATTAAAATCTTCCCTCTTTCACTCTCCCACCGTTCCCCCTTATCCTGCCCCGAGCTCCCTGGGTAAAATCCCCTCTCCATCCCTCTCACAAGCTCTTCCAGGGAATGTCATCCTTGATCAGTGCTTGAGGAGGCACCAAAAGGCCTCTGTGGGATCTCTCCAGGAGCTCCTGGCTCTGGTGCTGTGTCTGGTGCTCCTCTGGGAGCCCTCTGCTCTCCCCTGAGGCGTCCAGGTCATTCCCAGGTCATTCCCAGGTCATTCCCAAGGGTTTGTGTCCTTCAGAAACTCCTCACACAGTCCCTGTCAGGGCCCAGGATGCTCTGGCTGATTCAGGAGGGCTCCATGTCCCCTCCTTGGGGCTCTGAGCTGCCCCAGGATGCTCTGGCTGATTCAGGAAGGGCTCCATGTCCTGCTCATTGGGGCTCTGAGCTGCCCCAGTGCCTCTGATGCTCTGGAGCCTCTCACAATCCTTGCTCCAACCCCAAACTCTGCCTCAGTTCCCTCTGTCCGGGGTTAAACCCCTGCCAGGCTCCATCCCTGCTCTCCTCCCATGCCCATGGGGGATTTGCTGCCCTTTGATTTCCAGCAGTGAACATTTTCACAGACTTTGAGCCCCTTGGGTGGCAGACAGCAGCCTGAGATCTATTCAGATACAAGACAAACCAACGAGCTGGCAGATTGCAATCCTGCCAAAGGGCGGTGCTTTCCAGGCTGCTTACTTTGTCATTAACAAAAATTGATTGGATTCATCCCCCCGGGATGGCTCCCCCATGCCCCCAATCCCCTGGAGAGGCGATATCGCATCTCAATTATGAAAACGCTGATTATTTATATGAAAATTCCCCCAGATCCATCAGGAGGCTGGGAAGGTTCGTTTGGAATGATGGTTTGTTTTGGTTTTTTTTTTTTTTTTATTTTTTTGTGTGTGTGGCTGTTGAAATTGAGGCTGATTTCCAATTGTTGACTTTAATGAGTATTTGGGAGCCCGCTGGGGCTCGGCGGAGCGTGAGAACGGGAGCTGCACCCATTAATCTGTGCCTTGTCTGGGCCCTGCCTCTGCCTGCAATTCCAGCATTCCCGCTGCCCCTGCCACTTGAGCTGCTGCCCTGGCCATTCCTGGCCATTCCTGGCCATTTCTGCTCATTCCTGGCTATTTCTGGCCATTCGTGGCTATTCCTGGCCATTCTTGGCCATGCCCAGCCTTTCCTGGCCATTCATGGTCATTTCGTGGCCATTCCCGGTCATTTCCTGGCCATTTCTGCTCATTCCTGGCCATTTCCGGCCATTCCTGGCTATTCCTGGCCATTCCCGGGCCATTCCTGCCCAATTTTCTGGCCATTCCCCGCCTTTCTGACCATTCCTGGCTATTCCTGGCCATTCC